>JBBCBC010000030.1:2295048-2652557 GCA_037126765.1 Stenogyne calaminthoides
TTCTAAACTTGTACTTTGAATTTTTGTTAATTTTTTATTATTTTTGTTGTTGTTAAATTTGTAATTTGAATTTATATATTTTTATATCAAAATTGTGAAAGTGAAAATAAGATTAAAAAAAAAGTTTATCAAAATTTGAATTTGAATTTCACGGGGACCCGCCCATCCCGTTGCCAAGTTTATCCCTAACCGTGTTGACATGACAATTGAAAGTTTGGAGTGACGTTAGTCCTACTTGGTGCTAATTTCTCTGACAAATCAAACATAATTTGAGAATATTGTTTTAATATATTGAAGGATATGCGTATTAATTACTGTTAATAACCGAGATTGTCTCTAACACACAAGTTTTTGTTTATTTTTGTATATAAACAGATTTTTTAAACTAAAGTTTTAGTTTGGACATATTTTAACTGTGGAGATCGTAGAAAACAATTAGAGTTTTTTGCACTTTTAGTCCCACCAACCACACCATGTTTTCAATTTAATACCACCTCTGTTAATGTAGTCCTATAAAATTATTTTCGTCAATTTTAGTCCCACTGTTTAACTAAACTTACAAATGTGGTCCCGAAAATTGACGGCCTTTAACGGATGCGCGTTAACCGCAGACGGACTTTCTTTAACCTATAATTAATACTGTTAAATTCCTAATTAATTTGTCTTGAGACAAATTTTTCTTCCGTAAAAAGAAAAAAATGCTCAAACCCTTACTGCGTGCGATTTCACGCTCAAGTGCGTGAAAAAATTTCTTTCAATTTCTGCCTTGTTTTTCCGCCGCCGATGCCGGCGGGCCGGCCGCCATGGCCACCGCCCCCTCGGACACACTACCTATTGAGGTAACCAGTCGATTGTTCACTATTTTGGCGAACCCAAACACTTTGTCTTCGTTACTCGCGATTCAATTTGGTCATGCAAACCACGGTGCGGACCTCCAATCCAGACAAAATAAGAGGGAAATGGCCAGCAATTTTCCACCGCGCACACGATTTATATAACCTTCGTTCCATTTTCGCACTCGCTTCTATTACTCTTCCGTTGATTCTGGATTTCCATCTCTGTCGATCCAATTTTCGGCTCGTAGATCCCTAACCCGATTCGGTGTTGATTCGCGTTGCGCAGGTTTGGTTTGCTTGTTTGGAAAGCTGCATTGTGGTAGCGATTGTTGAATTTTTTGAATTTGTGTTTTGAGTGACTTGTGAGTGATTGGTGTTTTGTTTTGATTTTGTTGTTTGGAGTGTAGTGATTTGAAAGTGTGTTCTTGTGCATGTCGATTGTGTACGTTTGAGATATGGTGGCGGCAGAAGGAGCGGTGAAGCTTCTGTACATAGTGGTGGTGGAGGATGGAAGCGTGGCCCGGAAATTGAGAAAAGAAGGGATATTCTGGGAAGGTGTTGTGCCACTGGTTGGTTCATTTGGGTTATCTTCGAATCAAGGTGAAATAGAGAATTCGTTTTCCTCGCATTCGGTCAGATTCAAATGAGTCTCAATCGGCGTGATTTCGTGAATTGGCTTCGGCCTGGGTGAGGCGAATTTCACGATTTTTGGGATTCGGAGGATCCTTTATCCCCATATTCGGTTATCAACACATTACACATGGGAGCTCATGGAAGGGCTGGGTGAGGAGGAATTCGATTACCACATGGTTAAGAACCCTAACAAGCAAGGTAAAAATGAAATTGATCAAATTGAGTTAGTGAAACCGTACCTTTTGCCTCTTGAAAGACTATCTGGCTTACCTTTTGCCTCTTGTTCAGTGATGCAGTTTCTGAGAAAAGCAGTGCACTTGGACCAACTTCACGGAATTAACTGTTTTGATTGAGGAATAACTAGGCCGATTGGTATACATATTTGGAAAGCCACGTGAGTCTACAATTTGGAATTTTGAGTGAAGAGTTATGGTCAAATTACTAAAGTATGACAGACTACTCGGGAATTTATCAAGAGTTCGACTTTCAAACTTCTCGTGTGTTTATATCTATTTTACTGGTATTAGTCTCGTGTGTTTATATCGACTTTCAAACTTGTGAAATTTTGAACAGTATTACTTGTAATTTTTGAACAGTATTAATCTTTTCAATATAAGGTATAAGTCTCGTGTGTTTATATCTATTTTACTGGTATTAGTCTCGTGTGTTTATATCTATTTTACTGGTATTAGTCTCGTGTGTTTAAAAAGTATTAGTTGTTCTACTATAAAGTATTAGTTGAAAAACAGGTGCAGAGTAAAAAATTGGAGGCAAGAATTTTGAGTGTTTTGAACCTATGGGACCATATGTGCAAGTGGGCCCAGACAATTTAATTGATTAATTTTGTGTTAATTATGTTTCATAACGTATGAGACTAAAACTGCAAATGGTTGAAAGGTGGTTAAGCTTAATTGAGTATTAATTATATCCCATAACTTATGGGACTACATTTGCAAGTTAATTTAACGGAAACCGTAACGGCGGGACCACATTTACAAATTAAAATTCTTATGGGACTAAATTGAAAACATGACGTGGTTGGTGGGACAAAAAGTGCAAAAAACTCAAAACAATTACTCAAATCACATTTTGAATCAGATTAGAAACACATCATGTTACAATACGTAATAAAAAAAATTAAAGAATTAAAGAATTTGCATTTGTGTAAATAAAGATGGTCGTGTTTTCAGAATCTGGAGCGCCTGCATTTAGCTGGAAATCCGTTGGCAAATCCGTTGGAATCAGAGCAGTAATTGTATACCATATGCTTCTGTTGCACCCATCTCAATCTGTTTCTCTCTTTGGCATCAAGTTCCTTTGTTTGCCACGTGGTCGCCTCCGTGTTCACTGAATTCGCCGATTGACCGCCGCAGGATCCACAGGCGTTGATGTTGAAGTTGCGGTAAGTGGCCACAAATGGGGCCTTAGTCCAATCGGCTTTGACACGCCCGCCTTGGGTGGCCCAATCGTCGGCGTTCCACAAGCTGCAGTAGACCCTCATGGGTTTGCTATTTGGGAATGAAGTTCCGATTGCTTCGTGATTGTTGTACACTCTGATCGGAATATTGTCCACCAAAATCAAAATTTGAGACCGATTCACAAAATGTAGCCATTGCTGAGATAAGAGAGAGAGAGATATGATTATGGTGTTGTTGTTTTAGATGATGAAAATAGAATGGCGAATCCTTGTATATATATAGATGTTTTAGGCGTTGCCAGCCCAGCTGTAGCCGAGTGGAAATTAGGAAGTATCCGTTTGGGTGGGGTAAAGTCAAATGAGCTGGATTCAAAGAGGGTTCACGCTGAAAGCTTGCTGTAACGCTGTTTGGTTTGATACCTGATTTTGGTTTTCCAATTATAATAAAGTCAATACCCTATTTACTTTCCGTGAAGCTTCTGGCTAACCGGTTTATGCTGATATCTGGTGGTTGGTGTTACAGTGTGTCTTGGATTAATTATGATCTTCACAAAATGCTATCAATATCATTCAAGATTTATGTATTAAAAAATTGATGCAAACTAATGCAGACTTGGATCTTCTCCATCTATTACGTGTAATTTTTTTGAATTTGTAACTGCTAATTAAGTTGACTTTAAAAAAATAAAAAGTAACTACTGTTTTTGTTTAAAAGTAATAAAATAAGGATAAAACAAAGGCTAGGTCTTGTATGCACCCGGGTGCACCGTACACTTATAATGTATTTTAAAAGTGTGCAAATTGTTATGTTGAAAAGTGCGACTTATATACACAGAAAAATGCAACTGTTAATATGAGAACATAGTTGCATGTTTCTGTTTGGAATAGTTGCACTTTTTTGTTTTGTATAATTGCATGCTTCTAAAATGTCTTATGAATGCGGTGACAAGTCTTCATGAGACAGAGACTCTCTAAAACGAAAGATAAAATATCATAGACTATGCGAACTTGATTATTTGGCCATACAAATGAAAGTAATTACTAATTTTTTTGGCAAAGTATAGGGTGAAAAAGTTTCACGGTAAAACTGGTTTAGGAGTGTGACTTATATTACTAAAGGGTGAGATTTATATAACTAAATAGTGTGATTTTTTACTATAAAAAATATTACTCATAAAAATGAAGTGTGTGATTTATATTACAACAGAGAGTGTAGTCGTGATAACTGAAGAGTGTGACTTATATTACGTGATAACTGAAGTGTAAAAATGAATCAGTTTCACGGTGAATAAGTTTCACATCATACTAACTCAATTTTTTTAGCAAACAATGTCTTTCAAACTTATATAATTTAATAATGTAAATTTTTTTAATATTTTATGCGTAATTCATTTTCACCCTAAATTTTAAAAATAAAAAAAGCTCATAAAAATCATGTATTGCATCGACGAAAAAAAATTGATCGTGTAATATATAAAAATTATTACAATATAGATAAAATATTTTTCTATTCCATTTAATATAAAAATAAATATATTTCACATTAGTGATATACTGATACGCACTGGTGATATACTGATCTATCTATACTATATTAAAAAGTGGCTTGGAGTTGAGAAACATTTTTGGACTCTTTCACCCTTGTCACTTTTTACTTTATTCATTTTGGTCCTTTCTTTCATTTTTTAATTTTGTTTTAAATTTAGTAAATTTAAATAATAATTATCTATATCTATACTATATTAAAAAGTGGCTTGGGGTTGAGAAATTTTTTTGGACGCTTTTACCCTTGTCACTTTTTACTTTATTCATTTTGGTCCTTTCTTTCATTTTTTAATTTTGTTTTAAATTTTGTAAATTTAATTAATAATTATATTAAGAAGTGGCTTGGGGTTGAGAAAAATTTTGGACTCTTTTACCCCTGCCACTTTTTACTTTATTCAATTTGGTCATTTTTTTCATTTTTTTAATTTTGTTTTAAATTTTATAAATTTAATTAATAACTACTTTTAATTCTTTTGTCCGTCATACATTTTGATTTGTTCAATTTCGTTCCTCCTTTATTTTTTATGATTTCGTTCCATTTTTTTTTATTGTCTTAATTGAACCCTAGACAATAAATCAGACATTCTCAAAATACGAGAGGTGCGTTTAGGAAATGTGCAACTACCAGAATCGTAGAATACGGGATATTACGATTTCCTCATTTCATTCACGAATACTCGATTAAGCCTTGAACATGATGAATTGTCTATTCAAATAACTTAATCAATTTATCTCTAATCACTAATTGATCATTTATGTCACACTTGGCCACAAAGTCCAAGTTGACGTGCATTGGCCAATGACTTTGATCCAATTATGATGAGAAGATGAGTATTCTCTCTAAATCCACTTTAAGGAATAAATCATTTCCTTGGCTCAACTACCACGCACATGCACTTCGTGATGAACCAAATCCAAGCCAAATCTACCCATGGTTAGGGTGTAAGCGTCGGTCATGGTCAAAGTTCATCATCCCACACATGTCGTGCGTATTGACCTCAAGTCAAAGGAGTATCGCATCGCTCCCACTAACCGAGACACCCGTAGACACATATAGTGAAACTACATTAAACGGTTTATCGGATGTGTATACCAATACCCTCTAAGGTATTTGTGCATCCATCATGAAATACCTAGTATCTCATAGCAAGTGAGATCTTACTACACTCTCAAAGAGTATGATGCAGATCGCACACCAATCTCCATTGTATCATCAATATCCCATTCTTGATGATCCTCGATTGGGGCCATTTGAGAATCATGTTTAGGTCATCTGAGTTCTCACACACTCAATGACAACAATGACTCAAGGGAACACAAATAAGAACAAATGAAAACAATCAAACATAATATTCTAATAGGTGCAACGCCATATATTTAATATTAAATAAACAATAATATTAAATCAATATTGAATATTATCTGAGCATTATGTCCTTACAATGGATTGTCTCTAGGACACTAACACTAACATCCATAAGCTAGATAAAGAAATTGTAAGCAAATCCTCATGCACAACATGACCTGACGTATTAAATAGGCAAAAAACAAGAAGAACCTGGAATGGTATGTTCGGCCATGTTAAAGCGGAGACGCTAAACCAGTAAGGGAAGAAACAATAGCCTTGAATATATTGGAATCTCTTATAAGAGTATTCTTGCCTTAATTTTATTTAATTATTAAAATAGTGTAATTAAAGTACTATTTCATCTGTACAACTCATAAGTTACAAGAATTCCAAAGTGTCATAAGTGGGCACAAGTTTAAGTGAACAAAGTATTAAAAAGTGGCTTGGGATTGATATTTAAAGTTTTTCCAGTCTTCTCTAAAGGTGACTCATAAAATTGATTCCCAAAAGGTTATTGATTTAAAGTCATAATAATATTGCACTAAATCTGATGTAAATATAAATCCCATAAGCTAGATAAAGAAATTGTAAGCAAATCCTTATGCACAACATGACCTGACATATTAAATAGGCAAAAGGCAAGAAGAATCTGGAATGGGATGTTCAGCCATGTTAAAGTGGAGACGCTAAACCAGTAAGAGAAAAAACAATAGCCTTGAATATATTGGAATCTCTTATAAGAGTATTCTTTTGCAATGTTTCTCATTGTAAACGACCAACTTTTCCATAGTCCTAAGTGTAATTGAGAATCAAAGACTAACACCTTGTACACACCAAGCAGGATATATTGAAACATAACACAAGAGATGTTCATTTCACCCTTAGGCCTAGAATTTGGGGGGAAAATCATTCGATTATATCAATTCAACACTAAGAACAAAAAGTAAAGAATACATATTGAGCTTTCAAATTAAAAATTGCAAATAAAATTTTGAAGCTGACGAAATTAGACAATTATTAGAATCCAAAAGCTTCTTGTAATCCAATACCTCATGATCTTTTGTTGTATTCCTATCCACAGATTGAACGTTGTGTGGCAACAGTCTTTCAATCTTTTATCTCTTTCAAAATATCAATGTTTTTCATGTAATTAAATTTTTATCGATATCTCACTATTTATCGACATTTAAAAAATATCTGATATTTTAATCCTTACATGCACGACACATGCACTACCCAATATATATTGACTAAATAGTATATTTCAAATATAAGAATTAATTTCTCATACAATTGGATAGGTGTGTTATGCGTTTGCCAAGCCAACAAGTTTTCTTTCCGCCATTTCATAAATTTCGGTATGGGCATTGTGAAGATTTTGGACCACTGCTGCTGGGCATATGACTATTATCTTTTAATTTAGGTAAATTCATAATTATGAAAAAAATTAGAAGTTAAGGGAAAAAAAATTAGAGTGGCGACTCTATGGTCCATTCCACTTCCTAAATATACTCTTAGGTCCACTCACTTTTTAAAAACACTCTTAGGTCCATAAATCTATCCTAAAAGACTAACTTACCCTTATTTTTAATTTGCTTTAGTCTCTCCTGCTTTTTCCCTTCCACTATGCATTAATAGCTTTCATCTTACATCACGATTCTAGTAAAATTTAAATCCTAACATTTACAAATTGTTCATGTTCATGAAAAAAATATATAACTTAAATATTTCATATCAAAATTAAAAAAATAGCAGAAATTTACATATTTAAAATTCCAAAAATAACAAAAATTCATAAATTTACATATTTTTGTCTAAAAATTCATAATTTACATATCTTCATCATTATTCCACACATGAACATTTTCATCTCATACATGAATATGTTCATCAATTTATCCAGGTTGATGAACATATGCATCTTTATCTTCAATCTACTTGAAAAGATACACATCCTTCATCTTCAGCATCTTCATCCTTATGAATCACACGAACTCAGCACCAAAATGAACCCAAAAATTCAAAGAAAAACCAGAATTAGACGATCTCAGGACCAAACATCCTAACAACAAACAAACCCAGAAAAATCAGATTTCAAAGAAACAAAAGCAGACTCATTATCAATTTCATCAAATCGCATCAGATCCAAAATCAGATCTAACAAATTTCATCAAATCGCATCAGATACAAAAACCCAACTAAAATTTCAACAAAATTTCAATCCAACAAAATATGCATACCTTAAGTCTGTAATTTCTCCAACAAAAATCAAATCGTTGTCCTGAGTAACACATGTGCATACCTTAGTATTAGTAACACAACCAAACAATTTCTCCAACGTTCTGTACCATTCATCAACCTTCTAAAAAAATTTCTTGCTCCCCCACCCACTAAAATTTACAAAGAATATACAAAAAATACAACTCTGTAATTTTACAAATAATATACAAGAACACAAATCAGCAAACATGTTCCACTACTGAAAAATACAAATCGATCGTAGTCCCAGATGATGCAGATCAAAACGGTCGCGACGGCGGTGACATCAGGTATTCTCAGATCAAACAGTCATTGTCTTTCTTGGTGGCTTCTCTCGCACCACCTTCGTCCTGATTTGTAAATTAGGGATGGGCGTGGCGCCTATGTTGGGGTGGGATCGGCGGCGCCTATGTTGGGGTGGGATCGGCGGGGGAAGCAATTTTTTGGGGGGGGGAGCAACGGAGGCCGCGCGGGTGGGTGGCGGTGGGGCAGCGATTTTGGGGTGGGAGTGATTTGGTGCAGCGATGGAGGCGGTGCTAGATGGGTTTTGTTGGAGGAGAGAGAGAGACAGTTTTCTTGGCTGAGAGAGAGAGAGAGAGAAAGATGGTTTGAGATATCAAAATGCGGTAACTAGTGTAAGGGGTAATAGTGTAAAATCCCACCCTATTATGGACCTCTTACTAATTTTAAAATGGGTGTGGACCTAGGAGTATTGTTACTCCTAAGTAATTATTTCAAAAAATTATATCAGCTAAATTCTACGAAAAGATAAGCCAAATTCTTAACCCAAGGAACAAACAAACATATCAAGTGAAGATCTAAAAATCGAAAATGAGAAAACAACCCGAATTCAAAAAAAAAAATCATAAGAATATCAGAATACAACCACAAATAAGAAAACTATCTAAGAACATTAGAATTCGGCATGTCATCAAACACACAGCCTGTTGCAGATGCAAAAGACATACCTTGAGGAATTATCATGTCTAAGTAGTGTTGGTACTCTTGACAAATATGTCCAACACCGGATACACTTAATTCTTCACACATTTCCTCAATCTTCTTTTTCGCATCTTTGCCTTGGAATACTTCCACAATCTTCTTGTTTTTTCTCTAAAGTTTTTCGAAAACATTTTTATTATTTGAATAGTATACATTCTTTTCGCATATTTTGCATTTAAAACTAAGAGAATACTTTGTCTACATTCAAATGTTTTATTTGAAGGAATAAGAGATTTTTATATATGCTCAGTACGCTAAGTTTCTACCTATTATATTTTTTGAATAATTAAAGCATAGAGTCTTAATTTTCTAAAATAGTAATCTTATTTTTCTATAATAATTTTTTACTAACTATTTATATATCACGTGTAACGCACGTTGTATAAACTAGTATGTTAAAAAATAAATGGTTTGTGTAGAATGAATGGTCTTCGAATTTTCGCACCGCACTTTGGTAACCTAAAACTTTATTCAAGTATACATTTCTTTTTCATCACAATAAAGAAAAGATTTTCGGCACTGAATGTGCAATGCATTTCCTGCAATAGCCATACCTACTGTAATGCTCCTATCTGCAACTCCAGCAAGAAAATCATCAGTTCGAAATCCCTGAAACCTGAATTTTAAAAATTACGATTTTCTCACTTTTACCTCCACTAGCAGCAGCAGTAAAGAACAAGAAAAGAAGCAAAATCATCGCCCAGAAAATACCCAGATCAAGAAAGCTGCAAGCTTTTCCAGGATTTTTACGCCTACTTTGAAACCGGGAAACACCAATTTACTGAAGGTAACAAAGGGCCAGCGTTTGAGAGTGATATTGATTCAGGCATTTCATCAAACATGTGGTGGGCGGACCTGAAAGCTGCATTGGGACAGAGAATTAATTTGGAAGGAATCGCTTGTTCTGTTGGGATATTATCCAAAGGCAAGCACTTGGCGATCCCCCACGTAAGTGTGCCTGATATAAGGTACATAGATTGGGCGGAGCTGAAGAAAAGTGGGTTTAAAGGCGTTGTGTTTGACAAGGATAATACCATTACTGTTCCTTACTCTTTGAGCTTGTGGGAACCCCTTGGATCATCCATAGAGCAGTGTAAATCTTTGTTTGGCGATAATATTGCTGTTTTTAGTAACTCTGCAGGTGAATTTGATGGATTGAAGTTTACCTTTCTGTTTGAGTGGTTTGTGTTGTTTATAAGTTTATTAATTGGTACACTTTCTTGAATTTATGAAAATTTTAGGATTAACTGAGTATGACCCTGATGGAGAAAAGGCTATAGCTCTTGAAAATGCAATTGGAATCAACGTGATAAGACACAGTATGTTATGCTTATGCATCCCCTCTTGAAAATATGCAGTTTTGTTATAATGTTCAATTAAAACTTATGATAGTAATCTTCAGACAATCATGTGTATAGTTCTGATGCCTATGTTTCCAAAAATTATAGAGATGAAGAAGCCTGCTGGATCAGCTGAAGAAATTGAACAGCACTTTGGTTGTGAATCCTCAAGCCTTGTTATGGTAGGATCCAATGTTCAATCTTGATTATTTTGTGTGTGTTTTCTCCCTTCTTGGTAGAAATATGATCATTTGGTTTATTGTTGTGCAATATCCAGGTGGGGGATCGTCCGTTCACAGATATTGTTTATGGAAACAGAAATGGGTTCTTCACAATTCTAACTGAACCATTGAGTCTTGCAGAGGAACCTTTGGTCGTGAGGCAGGTTCGTCACTTGAACTAATATCTGCAAACCGAATATGCAAACTTACACGTTTATGTATGTTGCTAAATAATGATATGCAGAGATTAAATGATATATTTTGGCTAAGTTTGTCTTATCCCAGTATTGCTATTATTGCACTTCCATCTTAGAACTAGGATGTTCTCAAATCACTTGTTTATATTTTTATTTCTACTTCTGGTGCTTTTATGATGGGGTTAACATGCTTGTGCAAACGTGAGTAATTATAATATCAAGATGTAATAGTTCTCTAGGTGAGGATTTTAGGTTAGTATTTTGAAACTTCTCTAGTGATTATTTAAGTGATTCACCTGGACCTCTACTTGGCTGAATATAACATTTTGTTAGGGTGTGTTTGCAAACTTTATTAACAACTTCTGGAATCATTTTTTTTTAAAAGCTGTGAGGAGTAGCTCTTGAAAAAAAGTGATTCTACCCCTGCAAACACCACCCGAGTCTCTCTCTCACACAACGGGGAGAAGGGGAGGCTAGGTACCAACTCTTGTTCCATTTTGGTAGTCTATGATTGGCTGTTACTTTCTGCACAAACTGATGAGAAAAGCACAGATAAAATCATGTTAATAGTAAGGACTCGGTATGATAGATTACCAAGAGACGTATCACATTTCGCCCTCTCAGTTCCGAGGCTTTTGCAACTGATGATATATTTTTTAACGTTCTTATTAAAAATTTATGCTTTACTTTTCTTCCCAAAATATCTCCATGAGTCTGCAAAAACATTTGACGAAACTAAATATATTTGCAGGTGAGGATGGTTGAGGTTTCCCTTGTTAAACGATGGTCTGCAAAGGGTCTGAAGATGATCGGTCACAGTAGTATTCCAGATTCTATCAAGTGTGTTAAAAATGGTCCAATCTAGAAGACATATCTTGTACCGAGTCATTCCTTCATTATTTATTCATTTTTATTTTCTTTACGAAGAAATCTTGTTCTTACGCTATGCTTTTGTGTGATGGTAATACTTTGATGTTCTGAAAGATATTTTAAGCTTGTAAAAAATGCATGAACTTTTGTAGTCGAACTTGAAAAATATTTATTAATATGAAATACATATTGCACTCAATACTATGTGTATTCATGGCAACTTTGGAGATATTCTAATAGGCATTCCTTGAGAAGGAAATGGAAGGGGGTCCACTGATATTGGCTCATCTGGACATTCTAAGTGCCAATCATACCTAGTAACAACAGAGTGTACAAATATAAGAATGTTCAGCTTTGCCAATTGATATCCTGCACACAATCTTGGCCCCCCTCCAAATGGCACATAAGAAAATGGCTGAATCGGGTCGTCAAATCTTCCCGGATTGAAACTCATCGGGTCTTCAAAGTATTTCGGATCATAATGTGTTCCGTATGCTGTCCACAGCACCTGCAACAAGAAATATCGATAGATATGTCAATGAATATTATGCAGACACGGTTGTTTTTAGGGCACAGAAAATTCTTACCTTCCACCCTTTCGGGATTGTGTATCCGTCGAACTCGATATCCTGGATAGCTTTCCTGAAAGAACCGAAAATCGGGGGGAAGATCCTCATGCTCTCCCTTGCAACTTGCCATGTATACTGCATCTTCTTCAAATCTTCAATGGTAAGTCCATCTTTGCTGCTCATTATGTCCTCATGCTCTGTTTTATACGAATGATCATTTTCTAAAAATCATATTTTCTCTTGAATTTTTGAAACATAAAGTATTATAGGACACATTTTTTACTCTGAAAAATGGAGTAAGCTTCTAACCTTTTTGAAGTGTAGAATAACAATGTGGATGATGAGCCAGCATCCTGAATGTCATGGCAATGGCGAACGACGTCGTGTCGTGCGCTGCAAACACGAGCAAGACGACGTTATCCACAACCTCCGCCTCACTAATTTCGCCCCGAATCATAGCAGCAACCAGCCTGGATAACAGAATCCCTCCCCCTTCCTCCTCCATTTCCCCCCTCTTCTTCCTTATTATCTCAACCAACATTCTCTCTATCGCCTTTCGCGCTTTCTTCGCCCGCCAAAACTTCGACCCTGGAAAATTAACCGGCGGGGCAAACACGCCCTCCAACACTCTCTCAAACATTTCCAACATCCCATGCTCCACCCTTATCCCCAAAAGGCACTCCAACACAATGGTGAATGTCAAAACTTTAGTCATATCATAAAGCTTAATACTTTTCTGGCCATGATTCAAAGTTTCCAAGTGCATTTTCACCGTTCTGCATATCTTTGGCACCAGAGCCTCCATGCACGAAGGGCCGAGGCTCGCGGCCACAATGCCACGTAGGCAGCGGTGGGCCTCGCCTCGTTTCTCCATGATGGAATTCTCGCCCATCAATTGGACCGAGGAAGAGGGCCACGAGCTGACCACGAGCTTGAACTCGTTCGACAGGAAGAACTTGTTGGCTTCGGCCCCGTTTATGACCACCGTTCGATGGCCCATCAGCCTTGTTTTGAATGTCGGGCCGTGTTTTTGGATTCGGGCTTGGATGAACTCTGAGTATAGTTTGTTCTTCTTCTGGGCTTTGTAGAAATCTATGGTTTCGCCTATCCAGGGTAGTCCCATTCTCCCTGGTGGTAGATTTTTCTTGATTTTGCTATTGCCACTCTTGAAAATTTTCAAGAGAAAAGCTAGGAAGATTGCAACAAGAAATGAGAAAGGCCAATATGCAAGAAAGTTCATTTCTTGAGCCATTGGTAATAATATGCAAGAATCTGCTGATATCTGCTATATATAGTGTACATATATATAAATGATATGCATGAGCAATATAATTAACAATTACAGTCAACTTTTCGACTAAAAATGTCGGCGAATCATGCAATCATAAACATCCTATATTTCTCTCTCTCCCTGGTTCAAATCTATGAATCTATATTTAAGAAGATCCTTGCATTTGTTAATTCTTGAAAGTCAAGTCTGTTAATTATATGGTTGATGTAAATTTCATTTTCTTTTTGACTCATTTACAAAATATATCACTAAAAAAAAAAAAAAATCGACTTTTTAGTTAGTAATAACAATCATGTTAGTAAAGTTCCTCCAGATGATTGAATCCTGTCACTAAAGATTGTTTTCTGTCTTTGAAGATTTTTAGCTAGAAAAATTTTACTGACATGATTATTATCATTAAAGATCATTTTTTTTTATCATTTAAAGACTTTTAACTAGAGAATATTTAATGACATGATTATTATCATTAAAGATTTTTTTTTTTTTGTTGCTTATGATCAATAGAGTTCAGGATCTCTAATATGTACACCATATTCGTGCATAAACAATTTTGACGGGTGGATCAATAGAGTTCACGATCCCCGATATGTAAACTAGGTTCGTACAATTTTTTGTGTAATAATATGCTAATGCTATCTTATCTCTTTTTCTTTTTTTTTTAAAATTACAATGGATCCATATATAATTAAAGCGTATTCGAAACCACAATTCATCATTATACATCTGAAGAGCTGTGCTGGAAAAAAAAAAAATAAATTGCAGGTCTTTTAAAATGACTACAGTGGGCGGCAGATTGGTCAAACAGGGATTGAATTAATTCTTAATCAAGAGAGTATCCCCAGATATCTGCCTTGTCTAATACAGTACTTAATTCGTTTAGCTGTAATAACTTCTGATCAAAGTCGAACGCAGATGACGTGTCATTACACCATTGGTTTCTTTCTTTAATTATAAGCTCCATCGGAGTATTGACAAATTGGATTCCTTAAGTTGAAGAATTTTTTAAAGATTAAATAAATGGTTGACTAGCAAGACAGTTATTTAATCCCAGAATGTGATTAAAAATGTTGAAACAGATGAAGTCGTGGATCTGAATTTGATTATTTAAGAAAATGACAACAATGTTCAAGCTAAGAGATTAACATACTTAAATCCTAAAAGGAAATAACTGTAATTGCTTGAGAGTGTAATAATATTGCTCAAAAGTTTAAATGATTGTCTGCACCGTCCAAATCCTCCAAAGAGCTGTAAGAAGCTTGATTATCATATCAACTTGCATCCTCAATTTTTCTTAACCTTCTAACTAATTGCTCATAGTAAGCAGGCTCCAGATCATTGTTATTTGAACCAAAAACAGAAAAAAGGAAAAGGAAAGCTTATTTTATTACATATTCAATCTTGTATTTTTTTTCATTTCATTACTTACTATGATTTTAGATCATGGAGACACGATATAATATTTATAAAATAAGACAATTAAAATATGATAGTTAACTTATGATGGGTTAATTACTTTCATATAAAAGATGAAATTTCTCATATAGACATTCTTCCAATTGATGTTAAATAATATTTTCCTTTCCAAATTAAAAAAAAAAGTCTTCTCTAGCATTCTTTATATATAAAAGTAGAGGTTGAAATTTTGGTCGCCGAATATAAGCCATAGAGCTGATGAATATAAACATGTTGGGTTGGACTGTCAAATTGTTTAGCCCAACCCAAATGGCTCGGGCCCAATACAACTACTTATATTAGGGCCATTGTGTATGGCCCAATCCAGCTTTTAATTTTTACTCCCTCCATCCTGATTTAGATTGTCCAAATATTATTTGGTTCTTGTTTTAGCGAGCGAGTTGTTTATTAGTATTTGAAATGATAAAAATATTTTTAAGGTGAGATATGATAGTTCTACCTATCATCTATCCTACGCCTCCTTAAAAGTTATTTTATCATTTCATATACTAATAAACAATTTATTTGCTAAAACACGAGCCAAAAGTAAAATGGTCAAACAAAATCAGGATGGAGGTAGTATTTCGTTTCAACTTTTAACATGTCTAATTAGTGAGTACATATTTCGGAATACACAATGTCCAAACAAAATCAAACAAAACCAAATCAAATCATATAAACATAAGTTTAATGTGAATTCGAGTTCACATAAGATCTACTCACAATAAAATGATATTATAGCACATCACACATTGTAAATTACAAGATATATACAATTTCGTTGGTTTTTCCTAATAGATCAAATCTAAAATGTGTATCTTTGTGTAATATGAGTGAGTCTTATGCAAAACAATTTTACCGTACAACCAGATCACAACCATCAATTTATAGTAAAACAATATTATTCTTTAATAAATAAATTAATTAATACTAACAAATTAATACGTTATAATGATACAATTTATATAATGCTATTTGAAAATACACATAGATTGTAAGATAAAACTAATTTATATGTATATAAATATATATGAGATAGAGAGACTTGAATGAGAACTATTAACATGGGATAGATCGTAAATCTAAAGTAAAACCCATTGCAGAAAATAAAAGCCCACATGCAACTAGCAACATTATATTATTTACATTTACATATAACAGCTCAAGTACAATCAAAATGGGATCATATTTTCTTGAGCCTTAAATGATTCCAAACTCACTCTTATTTTTTCACCTCTCCATTATTGTATAACAACAGCTTTGCATGCACTGTGAAGATTGATGTGCCTACCTGTCTCTTCAACAACCCTCATCACACACACACCAACTATTGTAAATAACAATTTAAAGTTCAAATTCGGATAGAGGGATTTCATATCTCGAGAACATGCAGTTCGAATCGAGATTGGTTGATTGATTTCAAATTTGTTACGGAAATGAACACACCCAAAGAACCTAGGGTTGTTTCATAGTTTGATGGATTTGAAATTTGTGAATTTTAAATTGATAAAAATCTAATGTTGAAATCCCTAAAGAAAAAAATCACAAAAACTTATTGACACCCATAAAATACTTTATAAACTTATTTTGTTGTTCTATTTAATTGTATGAACACCTTAAAAATGTTGTACACATAAATGCATTTAGACTTAGTAATTTTTGTGTAATTAGACACGCACTTTCATTTGCACTCCCATTTACTGCCACTACGATCAATAAATCCATTTTCATTATTTTTGTGTTCTTTACACCAACTTCTCAGCTGCCGCAATTAGTGAGATTCAATACAGAATTATGTAATATTGTCATTGATGAGAGAGAGAGAGAGAGAGATCTGAATTAAGCAACCTAATAATTTGTTAGTTAAGAAAGCAACAAGGTGAAACAAATGAACCTGCAGAGAGATTAATCATTAACAAAGCTAACATTAATTAGTGTGAATCAATATAATCAGGAATTAAAAAAACTCTTACTACTATATATAAATCTTGCAATAAATTGAGACAGTTAGTAGAGCGTTAGCTCAAGATATTATTAAACAAATCCCATATCGAAAAGAACATACAAAGATCATAAATTCTGCAATTCTTCGTGGGCTAAGTCTTCTATGCATTCAGATGCACCGTGTATTCATAGTGAATTTTAAAACTATATTAAAAGGTACAATTTATTTACACTTGCACGGTTCTGTGTAAATTAATAAATTGTATCTTTTAATATAATTGCATAATTTTAAAACGTACTATAAATGTACGGTGCACTTTGATGCAAATGAGACCCACCCTTCTTCATGACAAAAATTATTAAGGAGATGCGATAATGAAAAATAATTCACAACATAACATGCAACCAATTTAAATGCACATACAACTAACCACATACTTGCTCACCTGCTTATATTAATTAATTTACTCTCTCACTTAATATCACTCTTTTTATATATATATAAACCCTGCCTTCCCTTAATTTCAACAACTGTATCTTCAGATCACTCTGCTTTCTCTCTTGTATCTCATTTGATCAAAGGTGACAGCAATGGCTAGAAAGAGAAGCATGCAAGCTTCATTAATCTTCATGTGGGCTGCAATATTGTTATTTCAAAACTTGGGGATTTGTGTTGTTTGTCAGGTGGAGTTTGAGTATCAGAAGAACTTTTTCTTTTCAGATCCAAATGCAAGAACTCCTCCTACAGGTGGGCTGCATTGCATTGCAAGTTTTATTTCACATTTTCGGTCAAATTTAACATTACTGTAACAATATTTCAGTTAATTATATAATTAGTCTGTGCGCATTTCAGTTATATTAACATGAACGTTTCATTTCATGTTTTCACTCAAATCTAGTATAATATTTCACTTATATATATAATTAATCTGCGCATGTTCCAATTATATTAGTCCCCATGTTTGACTTTTGTACCCAGTTGCACAGTATATACAGTCGAAACAAGACTGACTTAGGGCTTTCTCCTTTAAACATCATATAAAATGTTTAGGAACTTATAAACTCTTTAAACCTGTTTGACAAAAAAGACTAATTATAGCATCTTATAAGATTTAATAGTATGTTAAGCTCTTAGAATAAACTATTTAATATTTATAAAACTCTTGAAACAATTTATAAGATGTCAGAATTTATAAGATATATTAAAAATAAAATTAGCTCAACGGACAGTTAGTGTATTAAAAAGGGAGTTAAGTTTTCCGAAATATAAAAACAAATCATGTTTTTTGAGTTGGAGCTACTATTACATTATGATTGTGTAGTCCTTTCTTTAATAAATAGTATTGGATTAACAAAAAGAGTTCAAAAACGAAAAGTGACATCTTTATAATCGTGTTGACAGTTTCGTACACACCACCAGCAGTTTCATACACCCCGCCGGCAGGGGGCTACGGAGGTTCACCACCGTCTCACGGCGGAGGAAGCTCACCACCAGCTCACTGTGGAAATCCACCAAGCGGCGGAGCGGACCACCACCCTACTCCATCCCCACCCACCGGAGGCGTCGGCGAATACCACCATTCTCCTCCAACCTCAACTTCAACCCCAACTCCCATCATCACGACGCCGCCATCATCGCCCTCGCCGTTTGATCCAAATTCTCCGCCCTTCAACTGCACGTGAGTACAACCTATTTATATAGTGTAACACTTGTGTGTGCACTAATTTCACCGTGTGCAATTGATAATATTGTTCAGCAGTTTTCACTAATACCAAGTAATATTGTCTAATAAAAATAAATAATATTGTGAAAAAAACCAATCTCACGCCATATAGTTGGTGTATACAAGAATTTGTCATTCCTATTATTCGTTGTACAAAATTTTTTATGATAAATATTTAAGGAAAAATATTTTTTTAGACTCGTAACTTGGGAGGGTTGTGTTTAAACAATAATTTTATGGGTTAAAAAAATGTAGGACAATAAATTTTAAAATATGTAAATATAGAAAAATATATTTTAAAATATATAAATGTAGAACAATAGAGCCTGAATAAGCCCAAATCTGGCCAGGCTGAATTGTTACGTGAGTTGCAAGATTGTCCTACATTTACAGATTTACGGACTGTGAATGTAGGACACTATATATGTTTTCAAAATCTATAAATTTAGGATGATCTGACAACTCACGTAATATTTCAGCCCAGATTGAGCTTATTCCGACTCGATTGTCCAGCATTTATAAATTTTAAAACATATTATTCTACATTCACAAGCCCGAAAAATCATTGTCCTTAAAACACAACCCTCCTTACTATACACTTAAAATATATTTTATACTAATTTCATAAGTATCATATTTTTACGTTTAAGGTATTATTGTTTTGTTTAAAAGAAGTCCTATATATTTGTTTAGATCCAGTGTCCCAAACTTATGAAACCACAGGTACTGGAAGAACCACCCGACGTTGGTATGGGCCGTGTTCGGGTGGTTTGGAACCGTAGGGAATGCATTGGGCGTCTCCTCCACACCCGGCGTTGGAGCTCAGGCGAGCTTGTTACAGGCTCTTTCAAACACTCGTACGGATGGTTACGGCGAATTGTACAGGGAAGGCACGGCGGCGTTGCTCAACTCCATGGCACACACCAAGTACCCGTACACCACCACACATGTCAGGGACAGCTTCGTGGCGGCGCTGAGCTCCGATAAGGCCGCGACGGCTCAAGCTCAGCTCTTCAAGCTTGCTAATGAGGGTAGAATCAAAGGCAGAGATTATTGAAGAAAAATTATTATTCTTTTTATGTTGAAGCTGAATTTTCAGTTAGTTGTTTTTGTGCTGCATGCATGCACATTTCTTTAACTTGTGTGGAGTTATTTAATTAAAATGATGATGAGGATTTATTTCTATGTTACTGTAATGTTACAGAATAGAATAGAAATGGGATACGAACCTCATGCTTTTTAATTAATTTAATTTAAATTTCACAAGTTGTTTATAATTTGTTACTTGTTGCATGTTTACGAGACCAAGCTGCTAAAATAATTTCTATATCTATATATATATATATGGATACAAGAGATATAATTAATAAAAGGCAAAATTTATGTGAGACCGTCTCACGAGGTACACTTGCATAAGACGATCTCACAGTGAGATGAAACATAATTTGAACATTAATATCTTAACATTTTATAGGAGGGATGGGTGTTAATTTGGGGAGGGATATGTGTTAATTTGTGCTACATATTGTACCCGTCTTAGTATGAGACTGTCACGTTTTTGTCAATTATAATTAAGAGAAAATAGGCAAAAATGCTCATTTTGAACTTGCATCTCTCTTTTTTGCCCTAAAACTTTTTCAACTCACAATTGTGCCCTTTTGTGGCTATTCTACCCTTCCCCTTAATTACATCTCAATCCCATCACAATTTCTAACATTCAAACAAGATCTGGACCCAACCCCACCCGTACCAGTCCAACCCGAACCCGGCCCAAACCTAGCCCGGCCGGCCCGAGCCCAACCCAAAATGGTTCATGGTTCAGGGTTGGGTTCATGATTCAGGGTTTAGGGTTCAAGATCATGTTTGGATGAAATATAATTAAATGATGAAATAGGATAGGGATGGGATTAACGTGGGGCTAAAATGATAAAAAAAAAGAGCATATTTGTGGGTTGAAAAAGTCAAATGACAAAAAAGAAAAATGCATATTGAAAAAAGACAAAAAAGAGTTTGTCCATATAATTAAAGTTAAATTTGTCTGAGTCTCCATTTTATGGAAGGGATGCATGACGACATCATCGATAATTTGTAGAATATAAATTACAATTTACTTGAGCATTCATGAAATAAGATAACATAACCACGAACTCATTAAATATTAAACACAAATTAAATCACTATTAAATAATTATAAAAGAAAAGATTTATATTGGAGGAGAAGAATTATAGCCGAAGACAAAGAGGAGCAATAATTGGTTAAGGGTGAAAGGTGAACAGAGATGTGCAAGTCCTTTTATATTGTTATTCCCTTTTCTTTTACTTACTAAAGTTATTTTTGTCCTTTACGTACAAAAGAGTTTGTAACATAATGGAAATGTGTTTTTTTTTTATACCATGTTAGGATCAGCGACATATTTACGAAAAAATTAAAAAAGTTACCAGTTGCACCATGAAACGTGCATATCAGATTTAACTGAAAATGTGAAATAAAATGTAGAGATTAATATAGTTGAAACGTGCAAATTGATACAACTGAAACATAACGAATGCATGCGAGACTTGGTGAAGAATTACTTTAAAATGACTTTGGAAAAGCCTTATTCTTCCATTCCAAAATGTATACAAAAGCTGAAATAAAATACAACATGAGAAAACCCCAATTCTCATCTGAGATACTCTGTTCAGGAATTAGGGCCCAAATTTGTAGGGCTTTCTCAAGATAAAAGTAAAAGGGTAGTAGTAAAAAAGAGGTGGGGAAAGAAATAATAATAATAAATTTTTTTTTAAAAAAAAAAAGTAAACGTAATATTGACACCATATCGATACTGCGGTGAACAAATCATTAAATTATGTTTGGATTTTGTTCTAGTTTAACAAGAGTAACACTCATGTGAACCAAGTTCATACATGAACTCTATCACTATTATGTGTAAAAATTATCACTGTTGTGCACAAAAACTTTTACCGTTTAAAAATATAAATCATTTTTTACACAGTGATTGTTTTTGTACATAACAGTGATAGTTTTTATACATAGCAGTGAAAGTTTTTATATGTAACCGTGATACTTAAATAACCGAGTTCATAGCATGAACCAGGTTTATACAATTTTTTGTCGTTTAACAATCTATCCTATTATTTTAACTACGAAAATATAATTTAAACGTACTGCATCTGTTAATTCATATATACTACAGTCATTAACTAATGCTACGAATAGCCATGTAAAATATAATTTAATTTATGCTTTTTATATGAAATAGACTTAAAAATAAATCCAAATCATTATTCAACATTATAATAAATTATTAAATTATGATGGTGAACCCTTCCAGAAATAGTTAAAACTTATTAAAAGAGAATTCAGTAGAATTATTGCTTCTTAAATTGATGTCAGTGGGCTCTGCTTCTCTAGGCCTACGTAGGGATCTGGGCCACTATCATTAAGAATAAAGCCCATAAGTTTTTTACACTATTTGACAACATTGAATGGCTGTGTCAATTAAATCAAAAACATCAAATTAATAAATTATAATTATTAAAGGGCTTTTACCTGCCACATAATGTATATGCAGACAAATGTACAATCTGAGTTGGGTTTTTGCTGTAAAACAGGATAAAAGTGCAAAACAGCAAAAACCTAGGCATGATGAAGTGAAAGAAAGTTAGATAAATAAAGTGAGATCTATCTATCTATCTATGTATATATATATATAAAATTAATATACACTTACATTAACATAGACGGGTTGATGTATAAAATTTAATGTTGAATTTTCTGAAGAGTTAATTTTTGTACTATGGATTGTTGGAAGAGTATATATATATATAACTTGTTGCAAGAAAAAATATTTACATATTAGCAAGGGCGGATCATTGTGTGGGTTGGGCCGGGCTGTAGCCCGCCCTAATTTTTGGGAAAAAAAAATTATCATTAAATTTTTATTTATTTTTTGCAATTTACTTCAACTAGATTCAAATCTAGGACCTTTAAGAAGATATTATCAAGTCTTTACCACTAGACTACTTCAATTTTCATTATTAGTTTGTAAAGTATAAGTATAATACTCGTTAAAGAAATGTAGGCTTAGCTTTTAGCCCACCCTAACTTTTGAACGGAATGTGAGCTAGGCTTTCAGCTCACCCTAAATTTGGACCCTGGCTCCGCCCTTGCATATTAGTACATTATTATAGTTATTAGCTTTCTAAAATATATTCAATTGCGTGTTAAATGACTTTTATTGCATTGTGAAAATTTTAAGTTCACTGTATAATTTGGTACAAAATAATGAATTCTATGCATTATTGCATCTTATTATTCCTGTAACAAGCGATATGTTTGAGGACTAGGTTCAGTACATGCATGCTATATGCTACTCTATAAAAACATTATGATATGATCGATGTAAAGGGGATTTATTTCACAAATGTAGATAGTACCATACAAGACTAGAAAAAGCCTTTAAATTGTGAGGTTGAGACATGGTTATAGTATTTAATTTGCAGTGGCTAGAGATGTCGAAATTTTGACAAAGAGATAGAAAGTAACATGATTTAATTTAGTGAAAATTGATTCCACATGGAATTCGAATATTGTGTTGCTAGATAATTTCTTCTCAGATCACCACGTACTTTATCAGTGGGCTATGCCACTGAAATTAAGAATATGAAGGAGCATTTAATGTATTAATTTTTATTTAGGTAAACTTTTAAATGAAGTATTTTACGGGTCTAGATTCCGTAAAATATGTCACACGAGTCAGAATGATATATAAGCAAAATAAATACATAATTTTTTTTGGATATCTTATGTTGGTTGAATCGGGTTAAATAAAAATTTTAAATAAATCTGCGCAAAGACAAAATATATGTTACTGTAATTAGATGTATGTGTTGCTGTAAGGATCAATAACACATATTTATTTTTCCAGTACGCATATTTGTCTATAAGATATTGAAAATTGTATTATTATACACATACAAATATGTACTGTAAAGAGAAATGTGTGTTCCTGTATGAACAAAACAACAGTTCCTCTATTTTCATTCGCTTCCTCCTCTATTTTTTATTTGATTCCCTTTCTGACCTATGACCAATTACCTTAATTAAAGGACCAGACCACTAGATACACCATTGAATTAATAAAAATATATATTTCTTACATCGTCAAATAGTCATTCATAATTGTCCTTATAATAATACATATCTATCCTTAGTAACACGGACTGGGAGCGAGTATCCTGCCATGCCACTGCGTGAACTTTGAAAAAATAATTCACCTAACTTGCACAAAATAAGCCAATTTTTAATTCCTTCCCATGTAAATTTATATTAATAACTTCAAAGTGAAATACAAGTATATATGTTAAATTAAATTGTCCCCGAATGATCAACATTTGTTTTTTGATTGTGAGTTCGCACGTAAGATTTGGAACGATTGCTATGCTTGGAGTAAATTACATATGGTTCCACACTTCGATCATTCGTAATTTCCTTCAACATGGTGATTTTTTTTACTCGGATTTGAAAGGACGAAAATCAATCTCGTTGTGGACGTGTATTATTTGGGCAATTTGGAAGGCGAGAAATTATCGAGTTTTCAGTGATATAAAACTGAATTGTTCCAAAGTTACACAAGAAATCAAGGCAAATGTATGGTCGTGGTTTGTGACAAAGAATGTGTTAGATGAGAATAAGAGTTTTGGAGCTTGGTTGAAAGATCCTAGGATATGATTTAAGAATTGGAGTCGAGTTGGAGTCGTTATATTTGTTTCTTATGATATGTAATTGTTTTTAAAAATCTAAATTTTGTACGGATTGGAGTACTCCTTGTTCTCCAATTTTATATAATGAATTTTTTTTTGCCTGATAAAAAAAAATTAAAAATTCCCACAAGACTCTTGAAAATTCATTTGGTTCAAAAACATATTGTGAGATAGGTCTTGTATAATTGTTTTGTTAGAATTGAAAGGGGTGGAGAGAGACAAAAGATGATGGATGTAGGGTTGTAGTCAGAGGTATTATACCTAAAAGTGTAGGTCCACCGTTTACTAACAATCCATCATTTCGAGGAGGTGAAAATAACAGTATATATTCCACACACCCCATCCCATGGTTTTTCAATGCCAATTAAATATTGAGGAAGTTGGAGTTTAGACAAGGGTCTTGGTTGGCGTTCCTTTTTTTATCCAAACACGTGCACAGCTCATGCCCTTGTTGGAATTATCAACTTCATTATATTTATATCTTTTAAAAATTTTGTATGATCCCAGAAGATTCTTATTCATAGTCGTTTAGAAGTGTGTACAGAATTATCTTTGAAAAAAATATAATTTTTTTACATAGAAAAGTCATAATTGTTAATATGGGAACATACCATACTTACATTTGGAATAGTTGCACGCGTTTTTTTTTTTGTATAGTTGCAGACGCTTTTAATGCACTATTATTAGTCTGTGGTCCACCGGGTGCACATGAGACCCACTCTATTTATCTATTACCATTACCATTAAATAAGAAAATAATCGTCTCACGTTTTTTAATTTTTTATAGAGTTGGTATGCTGTGAAACTTGTTCACCGTGAAACTGATTCTTTTTTACACTTCAGTTATCACGGCTACACTCTTTAGTAATATAAGTCACACTCTTAAGTTATCACGACTACACTCTTTATTGTAATATAAATCACACCCTTCATTTTTATGAAGTATCTCTTTTATAAAAAAAGTCACACTCTTCAGTCATATAAATCACACCCTTTAGTAATATAAGTCATACTCCTAAACCAGTTTCACTGTAAAACTTGTTCACCCTATACTTTGTCATTTTTAGAGTTGGTATGCTGTGAAACTTATTCACCGTGAAATTGATTTTTTTTATAGACATACTCTTTAGTAATACAAGTCACACCCTTTAGTAATAAGTCACACACTTCAGTTATCACTACGACACTCTTTGATATAATATAAGTCACACCCTTCACTTTTATGAGTAATACTCTTTATAGTTAAACGTCACACCCTTTACAGTAAAAAATCACACTCTTTAATAATATAAGTCACACTCCTTAACCAATTTTACCGTGAAACTTGTTCACATTATACTTTACTTTTTTTTTTCACTCAATTTCTGCGTCAAATTTTGACCATGTAGGGCATAAAAAATTTCACCTAAATTACTCGATCTTGCTTAATTTATTATCCATCACTAAATTAAATATGCTCATCATCGATTATAATTGTCTCATGAAAAGTTGAAACATCTTACGTTGTGAAAGCTTTGATTTATCCTCGGCTCACATAACGATAAACGATATGTACAAAAACAATAAATGATTGTCCCAACTAAAATTGTCTCGTCACAGGTGGCATGTATGAACTTTTTTTTTTTTTTTTTTTTTTGAGCGCAGGCATGTATGAACTTATATATTTAATCGAAATTGAATATTAGGAGTATAATTTTTTAAAAAATCCTATAAATATTTTATGTGAAATATAATAATATAAATTGAGAAATTTGCGGATTGTTCAAACATTGATCTAGCTCAAATTAATTTTTTTAAATATGTATTGCTATAAAAATAAATATGTAAAAAAATGTTAATATGTGTTTGTATTACTTATTCCCATATCTATAATACTATAGAAATAAACATATATTATTGTAAGGATAAATATATATTATTATAAAAAAAATATATTTATTTTTATAGTAATATATGTAAAATATTGAAAATTATAATATTTATTATACATGAAAATAAAAGTGTTACTGTAATAAGAAATATGTATTATTATTATATAATAAGACAATATTTTTTAATTTTCATCCGTATTTTATTCTTTTTTAATTTGCTTTTTTTTTTTTAATTGGGTCATATTTTATGCATTATTGAACCGTGAAATATTTTATACAATTGCTTTGTGAAAAATGAAATAATCAAACAAAAATACTACAGTACAACCTTTCGACAGTGTGAAACGGCACTCTCTCGTACAAGGAGAGAGAATATCTGCTAATCAAGATGCATTCTTTCTGCTACGATCTGCATCTTACATACGAATATATACTCTCTTCGTCTTGATTTAGATTGTCTATTCATTTTTTTGCTCGTGTTTTAACGAGTGAGTTATTAATAGTATATGAAATGATAAAGTGATTTTTAATGAGATGCATGTTAGATGATGGGTGTGACTATTATACCCTATCTTAATTTTTTTTATAACCATTTCAAATACTAATAAACAACTTTCTCGTTAAAACACGAGCTAAACAGTGGATGGACAATCTAAAACAGGATGGAAGGAATATATGTATGGAGCTGTGTTGCATGGGTGCGGGGGCGATGCGATACGGATACGGGGATACAAATTTTTTAAAAATTCAGGGTGCGATTTGTCAAGGATACGTCTACTTATTTATTATTTTATTATATATAATACCTGTAAAATATATAAAAATAACAATTCATATATCATCATCAATCCAACATATAAGCATAATAAAGTTTTCAATCCAATTAAAAATTTAAAACAAGTCACATCTTCTGTTCGTGACTTTGGGTTGAAAAGGTAAGTAAAATAATTAATATTTTCTATTAAAAGTTTTTTTTTCTTATTTTAAGTTTTGTGGGTTAATAAGGTAATTAAGCTTTCTTATTTTAAATTTTAAATTTTTTCCATAATTTTTTTTTCAAAAATGACCCCAGACGCATCGGATTCACACCCAAACGCACCCGGTGCGCGTATCTTTTTTTTTTCAAAATTCGCCACGTGGCGCACCGGGTGCGAATCTCACGCGAATCACACCAGCACTTGCACCCACGTCGTATTCGATACTGTATTTTAATATTTTTTTAAGAATCCGTGCATTAGAGGTATGGAGACTTCCGTTTTAGATCATTAGATGGTGCTCAACAACTAACTATCAAAACAATTTCTTCTAGAAAATGCACAATAAATTTATGGAATGAATGCAATAGGAGTTCGTCTTCATGATCACTTATTCCTAAGTAAAAAAATTACTGTTTCTTGTAAAATAAAGATTTAATTTTTACTAACTTAATTAACATTCATATTACTAAATTCTGATTCTAACATTACAAGATTTTCAATATTAAAATTTTAATATTGAGTAGACAAAAATTTGTATAGAATTGGTTCATGCTATGAACCTTATTTTTAATTCATGACATTTGATCATATCCAGGGTATAATACGGGTCAAGTTTAATGGTTTAAAAAATTTTGTTGAAAATGAGTGAAATGAGTCAAATAATCCAATTTCATAGCATAGACCTGGTTCATGGGAGACTAACTCTATTGAGTAAGTTTTACATGCAAATTTGCACCGTGACATGGATAAATTCGCGGTGCAATTTTAGTCGGATCGATCCAATTAAATAACTTGAATTTAATTGAGAATGCGATTGATCGGGAGATTGGAGTGATTTAGGGGTGCTTGCAGTTATGTGGAATTGTGTGCACAAGTAATTTGAAGTGTGTTTTTTTTTTTTTTTAATTAGATTAAATAAGTTCTTAAAAGTTAAGTTTAAAATTTAAAGGGTTTTGGTTTTAGTAGCTTATGAGTATTTTTTTAAATACTATTATTTTTTTTTTCCAAACACTATCAATTTTTTTTTGGAATTTTTTTACAAATACCATCAACTTCTACTATTATTCAATTTTTTCCTAATTATTAATTTTAATCATTTTTTAAAAAATATTATTTTTTCAAACACCCCCTTAGAACCCATATAAATTTGCGTAAAACTGTGTTGAGTATAATATTGTATAGCACTAATTATTTACCCCCTTTCAATTAACTGAAGTCTAGTGTGAAAATTTTTATATATGAAAATTTATAAAATTGTCCTAAATCAGCCATCTACACCCTAAACACTAAATAATGAACCCTAAATTATGACATATTCGGGTCGGGTGAACCATGAATCACTTGGGCCGTGTGAATCATGAATCACTCAATTTTGTCTTACCTTTACCAATTACAGAATTTGGTTGTAAATTAAAAAAATTTCATGTATGAAAATTTTCATATTATACTTTGTCTTAACTGAACTGTTGATAAAAGTTGTGAACTTAGTATAAATACTGCAAGAAAATAAAAAATTGTATACAAATTCTTCGGCACTGTTATGGAATTTTCAATAAAAATAATTTTTTTAAATAATAAGAATTATTTATAATTTTTCTATATATTTTTTTAATTATGTTGACATTTTTATTCCTCAAATTACCTACAAATAAATTGCTTATAAGATTTAAAAAAATTGTAAGCAAATTGTATTCTCACTATTTAAAAATACAATTTTTTTTTTGAAAATTATGTAGTCGCATTAAATTAGCCATTTTAATTTTTTTTTAAAAGATTTTAGTGTTTATTTTACTTAAAAATCATCGATATGATATTTGATGTGATAGTTTGATGTATGAAACTTATTATTTTTACATGTTTTTGTGATTTAAGTATCATAACATTATTATACAAAAGAATATCATGAAAACATGTCAGAGCATCTGGTTGAATGTATAAAGTATATAACGGGTTTATTGAAGAGAGAGTAGTAGTACTAATTTTAGGCTTTGTCAAACTCCATTATACTATCACTCATATTGTATCAAAATCACTTAATTATAATTTGTTACGTTAAATTATAAATTATCAATTTTTTATATATATCCACTAAACTAATTTTTCAGGTTAAATTTCGTTCGATTTTGTACATGTTCATCGCACGTGATTGTAAAGAATGTATTTCTTCGAATCATATATACTAAATGCTAACCTTTTTTTTTACCGCCCATTTTGTAAATTCACGAACTCTTTCTTATCTAATTCTCGATTTTAAAGTTAAAAAAATTGCTTAATTCTACGTCTCGAACTCGTGAAATAATTGCAAAATAGGTTAGGGGACAAAAAATTATATTTAATACACAATATTTGATTGAAAATACCTTTTGTTTTCAAAAATCGCATACGACACATATAAAAAATTAGGAGAAACTTGACCCGAAAAGTTAGGGTAATTAATAACTTATGTGAATTTTTTTTTATATAGTTCACTACAATAAAAAATAATTCGATACTTTAGATACAAATTTAAGACAAAGTATAGTGTGAACAAGTTTTACGGTGAAACTGGTTAAAGAGTGTGACTTATACTACTAAAGAGTGTGACTTTTTACTGTAAAGGGTGTGACGTTTTATTATAAAGAGTATTACTCATAAAAATGAAGGGTGTGACTTATATTATAGCAAAGAGTGTCGTAGTGATAACTGAAGGGTGTGACTTATATTACTAAAGAGTATATCTGTAAAAAAAAAAATCAGTTTCACGGTGAACAAGTTTCACAGCATACCTACTACAAATTTAATACTCACTTCGTCCCAAATTTAATGGCATATTTGTCAAAAAAGCATGTTCCAAATTCATTGGCATATTTCCTAAAAAAGAAATAAAGTAATTATATTATTTTAAACTTTACTCCAAAACATCTAAAAAATTACACACAATGTCATTACTTTTCTCATATTAAAATTAACTTTATTCCTTTTTATTTATATCACATACCATTTTTTTTTTATCATTTATACCTTCATAAAAAATAATTTATACTAATAAATAATTCTCTCTAACCGCACTGTCGAGGTGCGACAAATAAAAATTACCCAAATCTACCCTACTAACTCGTAGTAGTGGCAAGCAAGGGATCGATCCACAGGGAACACGAAATTATAATTGTGCAAGTTGTACGAATTTATACGGGCAAACACAAAGAGGGGGTTAAAAAGGATTTTCTAACAACTAAATTGCAAATAATAAAAAGCAAATAACAACTATGAAGCAACGATAATTATTCAAGAGAAAATTCAATAATAAGTAAGTATCCCAACTCACAGTTCATTCATCCCCCGACTTAACACGATAAACCAACCTCAAAGTTTATTCTAATTGTTTTTAGAATTAATGCCCCTCGGGGATCAAAATGCTTCGATTTCCCGATCCTATCCCTTAATTATATTCAATTGAAAAGACGTCTCTTCAAGAGAATCTTTCTAACAAAGCAGTCTAGGTACGCCCATAGATTTAACCTAGTAGAAGCATTACGAATTATGATAGAGAGCAAACAAATTCCTGTGACGCTTAGCTCTAATTCGAAAAGAACTTGGTTTAATTTACCCTAGTGAGCCACTAGTTGTTACCAATTGTCACCACACATAACAATTACGGATTACGTGCTTAGAACTAACAGGCATATTAAAACAATTAACCTAGGCGATCAATCTAAATTAATTAATTTCAATACGCAATAATTTAAACCAGATAAATTAAACAATCCAAAAATAAATATCATAAACGTCTTGAATCAAAACATCAAAATTAAGCACGGGTTCAGAAATTCCCTGAGTTGGGATAAAAAAAACTAACTAAATACGACTCTCAAAACTGCACGTCTCTTTCTCCTCAAATCTCCAAAGTTGTCGTGCTTCTCTGTATTTTTTCGTCCCTCCTTTCAATGAGAAAGTCTTGTGTTAAATATTGCACACTAATGTTATGTGCAATACAATATAAATAAGGTAAAAATACTTCAAAATTCGTGGGTCTGGGCGCAGGCGGTATTGGTCGGGTCGGACGGTCTGACAAAAATTGCAAAGGCGATGGGCTAAACGCAATGAAGATATGTATTTATAAAAGAATATGTTTATCAAATATGTATTGTAGCCTAGTGATTCAGGTTTGTTGTTAATGTATTTGGTCGCAGGTTCGATTCCTACTGAACACATAATTTTTTTATTTATTTTTTTGGTCAAATTTTTGTGTGTTACTATATCTATGTGTAAGTGTTACTACATTATTATATTGAAAAACTTCATATTTTACGTAACACGTAATTAAACATATCGTAACACATAAATATTCATAACGTAACATGGGTCACATGGTAACACATTATTGTTCATACGGTAACACATGAGTATTCACATAGTATTATGACGATATATGAACAGTGTTACATATTACTAAAAAAATATGTGTTACTACATGAACAAAAAATGTTACCATATGAAGAAAAATGTGTTACCATATAAATAAAACCAGTAAAAGCGTGAAAAGAAATCCCCAGTCCAAAATTACAGATTTAAAGAACAATTTGATGTGTTACTACATGAACAAAAAGAGTGTTACCATATGAGCAAAAGAGTGTTACCACATAAATAAAACCAGTGCAAGCGTGAAAAGAAATCCCCAGTCCAAAATTACAGATTTATAGAACAATTTGATGTGTTACTACATGAACAAAAAGAGTGTTACCATATGAACAAAATAGTGTTACTACATGAACAAAAATCAAGACAGACTTAAAAAAAAAAATCTTGATCGAATTACAGATTTCAGGACACGACGTGAAAAAAAAAAAAAAAGAAGGATCTGAATTTCATCACACAATTTGTGTTGAGGGGTAATCCAAACACCACACACATATTCTCTCTTATTCTCGTAGAATCCACATCGAAATCCAAATTGAATGACCTGGTTTCATCCAATGATCAGAACGAATCGAAGAAAAATTAAATTGAACAAGAAATTAGGGCACGAGCGATGGATGGAAGAAGAAGAAATCTGGTATGTATCGACGACGCGAGGAAGAAGGCCCATAAGACCCGTCAATTTGTTTGCCCTAACTCGGCCCGGTCCTGACCCGCGAAAATTAAAAAAAGTCTAATTAAACTACAATTATACATAACACTAATATGCAATATTGCAAACAAGTTTTTGTCATTAATGGGTTCACCCCCCTTAAATAACCAAAGTGCACCGCCAATTCTTCCCAAATACAACCGTAGAACATATCCAATCTTTGCCAAAAATATTAGATCTTCTTTTCCATATTTAATCTTCTAGGATCAGCACAACAAATCTCCAAGATACACCAAATTTTTGCAGGATTCTTCTCCTTTTAGAGCCTTCTAGAATTGGGTCTACACTGGGTAACCCAGTGTGATCTTTTGGTAATATAATTCCAGCCCAACAACACTTTACAAAAATCACCTAAAAATACTTAAAAACATAATAAACGATCAAGTGCGGAATAATATAATCAAAACACATATAAATAAATAATGATTTCATTTTTATGCAATCGAGTCAAATAAATTAAACTCTAATTTATTAAAAATATGCATAAATTACTACTTACCATTCTCGTTAAACTTTGAACAAACAGTAAATACGTCATAAAATTCGGGACATATGAGTAATATATTTAATGAATTTACTGCAGGTGGCATTAATTTTATGTAAAAATATGGTTTTAACATTTTAATAAAATGAGAGTTTTTTTTTTTGACGGATAATAAAATGAGAGTCCATAGCCATAGGTGAAGAAAAGGGCAAAATAGAACTAATACATTGTTGGTGTCCCATTGTCGTTATCAATGGGACAGAAGGGGTCGTGGGTGGGGCCCAAAGCCAGTGGCGCGGTTGTCGCCATCATGATATGCATGTATGCAACATGACATGCATCATACACATGTGCATGTAAGTAATACTACTACAACTAATATAGTAATATACGTATCAGAAACGTATGTACTACTTGTCTAAAAAAAAAAAAGAAACGTATGTACTAACTACATTATACGCGGTCCACTCAATCTTTCCCCACCCCACACTCTCAGATTCCTCGCACAAAAAATAAAAATAAAGAAGAGGCAGAAGGAAGAAAAAGGAGTGTGAGAGAGAATATATATATATTATAACAATAAAAGGACAGAAAACTAGGGTTATGTTTTGGTTTCTTATTAGTTCATGGGATACAGTGTAGTATATTATTTAATGGAACATTGTTGGGTTTTAAATTTTTGATTTGATAGTTATTCTCAAAAAGTTCAGTCATGTGCACGATACAAACATCATGCATTTCATAGTGTATTTTGAATAAATTAATTTGTTTATATTAAGCTAAATAATTTATTTTTTATATTATTAATAGTACGGTTCAACGTGAACAAATTACATATTTCATTATAACAAGTTATATAATTTTAAAATATACTATATATGAGACTCATCATTTCACAAATTAAATTTATCTTTTATAAGAATTTGTCTTAAATATTTTATTGACAGAATATGTATTTTTGTCGTAAAAATTCAGTGTCTGTTTCATCAAGTTTTATACATCATTTATATTTTAGAAGTTCCTCAACTTTTACAATAGTACATTTAATTTATAAAATAATTTCAATTCAAAATCTAAAAGATAGTAAAATTATTAATTTAGGTATATAATATTCCTAGCTCACTATTATTATTCCAATTCTCATTCCTTGTGATAATCAAGCACCCCTTAATCTCTGAACTTTCAAATTTTATTTTAGTAATGTTGTGCAACTTAATTGATAATAGAAGGTCATGACTCATGAGTGATCATATAGTAAAACATACAAGAATCTAGTATAAAAATGTAAGAGGAAATTAGTAAAGTACAAATAGTACTAAAAGGAAATTAGTAATGTTGTGAATTGGCAAAATTTTGCATCATTGGTAAATACTTCCAATTAATGGTAGAATTGATTTTTAAAAAATAATAATTTAAGACTATGTTGTTATTGTTCGAAATGATATGAGATTGAGATCTAATGTATATTGACATAAGCCCCCATTATTTATTCATTGAAATATAAAACTAAAATTTAAATATTAAATATAGATGTACATCCTCATAAAAGAGTGAACCTAAAATAGGCCACCCAAACAATTAGGGAATACCTACAATTTTGATATTTCGCTCTTATTGAATAGGAAATCCGAAAATATTAATGTTAAAAAAATTTATATACCATAAACTATGGTACCGTATCATAAAATTTCAATACGGTAACGGTATATATATTCTAAAATTTTGGTATTTTAGTATACTAAAAAATTAGTATTTTGATAAAAAAAATTGATATTCAAAATTTTGATATAAAATAGTATATCAAAATTTCGGTATAAACGATATATCAAAAAATGATATATATCAATACTGATCGAAATATATTAAAATTTCGGTACGATTGTTAACATATGAGTCGGTATATTTGGTACGATACGCTGTACCATACCAATAATGTTAATTGGATTGATATTTTGAATTGTAGATTGAAGTTGAAAAGGCTCCAATTGGATCCCATCAAATGTACATCGTTTTTCAAAGAGCATTTATTAAAAAAAAAATCATTAAAACTGGATGCCAAGCAATTCAGTCGAGATTAACAATTACTAACATTTAATATTGTACATTATTCTGGCTATTGACAACGGTTTTCCCTTAAAAAAAAGTTTATATATTTTTTCTATATTGATTGGTAAAGTAGATTTCCAACATATCCCTGCACATTTTCTATAATTTTATTACACATATACTAATAATTTACAATCAATGTATAGTATTTTTACCATCATCTCTAAAATATTGTACACTCATGCATGACAAATAATCCACGCTACAGCGGCCCGCGCGTAGGGATATTTTCTTTCTAGATAAAAACTCGTAAGAGACGATCTCATGTATAATATGAGGTACAACTTAATATAAATTAATACACATTCAGCCAGTCCTCTCAATTTGTTACCAAATTATACTCCGTCTCACTGTGTGAAACTGTCTCACGCACAAGTGTGTCTCTTTTTTTATGAAATCTCCACACTTGAAATGAAATCTCAAGACTAGAGTCATGTGCTCAATAAAATTAATGAAATTAATCCGTCATCCGTGGACTACATTTTACCAGCATATATATACTAAGAAATTTGAAACGAATGAACTTCTTATTTATTGATAATTAATGTTAACCCCGCAAACTTCGCGGACTGAAAAAAATTTTTTAAATAAAATAATTAATATTTTAACATTTATTTATTATTTAATATTTTTTATAGTTAAATAATTTGTAACTCACAAAATATTAAAAATGAATATATAATTTAAATATGCAAAATATGATTTTATATGTTATTATATTTGATGACTCTATAAAAAACAAATGAATCCAAAAATTCAGATTAATATATATATATATATATATATATATATATATATATATATATATATATATATATATATGTACACACACTCTAAATTATAAATTTTGAAAAAATTATTTGTAAACAACATTTGTTGTATACTTGCAAGGTCTCCCATCCGAACCAAGATACAAAATTTTCATACTTCTTCCTTTAAAATGAAATGGGGGTTTGGTAATCATGAACACTTAATAGAGAAAATTAATAGAAAGCAACTCTCTGTTAGCTCCAGACTAAAACTTCATTTTGCAAACATTATTAAATTTTGATCAAATATTTCAAAATTTTATTTAGCTTAAATTAATTATATTAAATAATAGTAACATTTTTAAATTTTAAATATGTAAAATATAAAAAATATATTAATTTACTATGTAAATTGTATTTAAAAAAAAAGATGTAATTATTTGACACGGAATAAGAGAATATTAATACATTAACAAAATAAATTTAATTTTAAAATAAATTAATGTTTAAAATCACAAATTTCTAACCACATATTTGTAAACAATATTAGTTGTAATTTTGATTTTCTATCATAATCGCAACATATGTAGTTGAACGGGAAAAAATATTTTTTTATGTCTGTAACAATGAGGGTGACAATTTAAGGAAAATAAGTTTCAGTTTGGGAAAAATATGTTAGATAATTTCAGTTTGACAAAAGTATGCCAGTAAATTTTGAGTTTGTGCAAGATTAGGTCCATAAATTTTGAGTTTCAGCAAAGTAGGACCGTAAATTTTAATTTTTTTTAATATTTAGGCCCGTGTGTGTTAGAAAAATGGTCTATATTTGCCAAAAAAATAAAAAATAATGTCCTACTTTTGCCAAAATAAAAGTTAATATCCTACTTTTCAAAAGTGAAACTTACTGTCCTTCCATGACATTGTAATAAACGACATTAGAGATATATTAAAAGTGATAATGTAAGTAATTCTAAACTAAATAATTGAATACATTCAGTTAAATTGAAGCAAAATCATTATTTCACCATAAAATTTGTTAATGTTTTAATGTTAAAATTAAACTATCTAATTTTATGTTGTGCATTTGATTGAGTTTTAATTTTTTTTTAATTTGTAATTGAGTCAAATATATAATAAATATAATTCTCCATATAAGAGAAAATGTATATGTTTATACTAACATATATTATTTCAATATTGACATAGATTATTTTAACTCTAGAGAGCCAATAAAATGGAAGCTAATGTCCTAGTTGATTTATTTTATTATTTTATATGTCCTAATTTTTTTTAAAAAAAAATTAATATATATCCTACTTTTCCCGAGCTGAAGCTTATTGTCCTTAATTTGTAAAGATATATATTTACCGCCAATAATTAGGGAGTCTAAACACATTTTCAAAGAAGTATTTTCTCATTCAGTTATCCATACGTGTACATTTCACGTTAAACCCTAAATCCTGCAATGAAAGAGATTTTAAATGGTAGCTATAACTTCATTTGTATATATAGCAGAAAATTTGGAGATTTATTAATTGTACCTTAGCAATCACTTTTGGAGATTTGGTCAACTAATCAATTTCCACAAATTTCGTTATGTATTGAATATTTTTTTTACTACATCAAATTAACAATTTTAAGTACGCGGTTTATATCTCTTAATTAAATATAAATATTTAATTTTTTAAATTTGACGCGTTTACATTTATTAATTGTATATTGCTATAAATTTTGTAAGTTTACATCAAGATTAATTATACCAATTTATATATTCAATTACAAAAATTATGTAATTATGCGAAATAAGAAGTATTAGTTCATCATTAATGAGATAACTTAACAATCATGTTGGAGGACTGTACGTGTAACACTAAAAATTGCAACACATGAAAAATTGTAACATTAAATAATCAATATTTTTCCTTTTAAAAAATAATATTATCCATGAAAAAACCAATACTATAAGAACTAATCATGATAAGTTAATATATTCATTTTAGTTCTTTAATAAATTAAATTTGTTATTAAAGATAAATAAATTATAATACTTATATACCAATAAATCCAATAAAAATTTAAACGAAAAGTACATAGAATTTTTTGAAATGTTCATACGCCTGATACTTTTCAAAAATATATTGCTACTAAATAATTTAATTATTCCTCTTAATATGTACATTTAAATACTTAACAAAAAAAAATCATTATTTTATCTAATAATCAGATGATTTACATTTACGAATATTTTAATACACGTACATTATCTAAAATATATAAACAAATTAGACTGAGAAAATTTTAAAAAAAATTACATCTAATTAAATATGGTTTGACTTTGTATATTTAGTATTAATTTATAATCAATTATCATTAATTAGACATGAAATATAATTAAACCTATACATAGAAAAAAATAAACTTAATATTCACCTACGATTCTTAAAAAAAAATATTGGCTGCCATGAAATATTTCGATCCCTAATTATCGGTACATAATTCTACAAATATAATTCCATAATCTTCGCTATCTTAAAGGCATAATTAAATTTTAAATTTTGAACGTATTGTAATTTAAATTTTAATCCATAATTTTAAAAATATTAATGTCCTTAAATCACATTTTTAGATAATATATTTTGATTTGATCAAGTCTTTTTAAAACTACGCATCATTTATTATCTTAAATGAGATGGTTTTAAATAATTAATAATTAATTATATCACTATACAAAATATATAAACATGTATAACTGAGAAGACACTATTAAAGACACATACACATAATATATATAATGAAATATAATTATAATTGAGAGAATTAAGTTATTACTTTTTTATGACTAAAATTATATTTGTATACCTAAATTATAAATGTTTGACATGATTATAGAATGTGATTGACTTTCATTTTATATGGATTGTTATTAATTATGCCTTATTTTATACATTCTATCAAAGTTTTACCATCTAAAAAGTCAACTAAGCCGAATTTTTAAATTTAGATTCCACGTATTATTTTCTAATTTTTTTGAACAAATTGATACATTGAACATTGATGTTTATTTAATTAATAAAAATGAGTCAAATATACCCAAAAAATTAATGTTGATAAATTTACACCTAAAATTACTCAACAATATCAATAATGTCCATAATAAAAGAGAAAAAGTCAACATCTGAATTTAATTAAATTTCTAACAAGATTTCATATAATTATATTTATATACTTAAATAAAAAAAATGATTGACATTATTATAGGATGTTATTGATTTTTTCATTTTATATAGATTTTTTATTAATTATTTCTTGATTTATGCATCATGTCAAACTTGAATACTAAAATAAATTAATTAATTAATATTGCTACTTAGCTTCAAACGTGATTATTGATGTGATTCACCCAAATATATTAATTTATATTCAAGATTTAGCTTCAATTTTTATCATATTTCATGAGCAAATTCAATAATAGTAGTAACATTTTTAATACGTATCACTTTTCAAGGCGTATAAAAGAGAAAAATTTCATATATTGCAAATATATTGATAGACCACACTATTAATTTAGTATTACTTAAATTAATGCTAAAAAATATACTATATTTTTTCAAGGATCGATTAAGGCATCAATTTGTCTTTAAGTTTTTTCATTTGACCACAAATTGTAACATATTTTAACGGATGCATCCTAATTTTTTTTATAATAAATATTAAAATAAAAACTGCACAAATTATTTTTAATTATCTTGTCAGCATATTAATCCTATTTACCAAAAAAATATAAATACGGTATACAATCTCTATCACAAATCCTAGAAATAAAATATTCTTTTAAAATTTTAAATATATTAGTTTAGTTGACTAAAACTATATGAAAGATTAAGCAATTAAAATTAAAATAATCAATTTTATATAATCTCATAATATAGTAGTTTATATTTTTGGTAAATATATTATAAATTAGTTATGATTAATTATTATAATTAAATGGACTTTGACTTTATTTTTTTGGTAAATATATTATAAATTAATTATAATTAATTACATATTATATTTGATTAAAGCAAGAATATTGGTATACAAATAAAAATTACACGGTTATAGTATTAGTATTTACTATGCAAAAGTATTAGACATTGAAATAATCTGAACAGAGTAATGGATTTCGTTCGAAAAATATTACACCAAAAAAATTAAATCAAACTTGAAATATTTTATCAAATTAACACTAAAATATAGTGGTTGAAGAATCATCACCACTTACATTAAAAAAAAGTATAGTAATTTAAATCTTAAACGAAAATTTATGAACTTTTTACAATGATCTTCGTATTAGATCGATATACATATATTCTTGTTCTCATAATCTCATAACATTTTGTTTCGAAAAAAAAAATCTCATAATATTTAAATTGAAAATAATAATATTTACAATGATCTATTCATTTGAACCATGCACATACAAATTTACAGTGATCTACTCATTTAATCAATTTTTTACAAAGTTGTTATCGACTTCATTGCAGAAATCGAATAATCTTCATGTATTCAATTTCATGTGTAATCTCCTCCTTCTCCAAAAGCAATCTTCTCCACAATAATATATAAATCTGAAAATCAAAAAATGGTTATTAGAACTTTGAAAAACATTAAGAACAAATAATAACATTCATGTTCTTAATGCTATAGAAAAAAAATCGACAAATAAGATCTTATGAATCTACGAATACCTTCTGAATATGCTTCAATTAGAATGATCTAGATATATCTTCTTCAAATCATTTGCAAGTAATACTCTTTTATGCGGCACAATGCGAATGATCTGTTAAAAAAAAGAATATAATTGGTTTTTAAATGATCTACACAAATCAAGAAATATGAGAATGATCTGCATAATATGAAACACAAAATAAATAATTACCTGAAAAAAAGAGAGAGAGAGAGAAATAAAAAAAGAATGAATAATGAATGAAAAATGAATAAGAGATGTGATAATTTATAGAAAATAGTAAAAAAAATCAATGGTTGATATTAAAGCAACACTACAAATGAATGAGATTATAGGGATTTGAAATAGAGAAATGTGGCTTTGCCACATCAGCTGACACATCATTTTATCATTTAACACATCACCTTTTATAGGTTTTGCATTATAGAGATTATAGATGATATAAATAGTTTCAGATACATAACTACTAGTCTAAACTGATGTAATTATTTCCCATAAATGAAATCTCAACATAATTAATTTTTCCAATTTAATCTTCATGAGAGCTGCTAAGAGCCTACATGATAAGTTTGTATACTTCTTATTAATTTCACAATTTTTTAAATTTAATTGTAACCTTGGAGGAATTATAAAGATCGAAGTTTACAAAATATACATCTAGAAATTGTTGCTTTTTCCAGTCAAAGGATCAGAATTCAAAGAGATCCCTTCCTTGACAAAAAATATATTATTAAACGCAAGTTCATGGGTCATATAATGTCTAGCTAGCTCTAATTACGTACACTATGTCTCCTTTTGTCTAGATTACGTTGGCTTAATAGATATGCTTTTAGTATAAGATTGTAGTACTTTAGGAAAATATCAAGTAATTTAAATTATTTTACATTGTGATATAGTTAGGAGTATGTCACTTTTGCAGCACAAACACCCGACCCTTTATAATATTACCACTAGTGCAGAAGTCAAAAATCAATCCGGCTGCCTTAAACTGTCTAGTTGCCACTTAGACAGTCTAGCTTTTTTTTTTTTTTTTTAAATTACTAATTAAATTAACATAAATATAAGCAAATAGTCCAACTCCAACTCCATAATTAATTAATTACCAGATATTAATATCCAAAATGAAAAAAAACAAAAAAATTAAAAAAATTAACATAAATTAACAAAGAATCAATAGAAAATAGATTTACATATATTTATCAATTTTCTCCAACTCAAAAGTTAGAATACTGGCACGCTCATCCCGACTTCGTTGTATAATGTTTCAAATTATTTTTTTTTTATTATTGAATGTTTTTTTTTAAATGAAAATTCGCCTAGCTAAGTTTGCCGCCTAGATCCGCCTAGGCGGTACCCAGCAGCAAAAATGATTTTTCGCATCAATTTTGTTAAAATCGGGCTGGCCGGCGGTTGCCTAGGCCGATTTTTACATCCATGAATATTACAAGCAGTAACGAATTTAGAAAATTTTATAACAATGACAAAACAAATACAAATACAATACATATTAAGAAGATTTTCACTATGTAACAATAAAAGTCCATCATAATTGAAATTTACAAATCTTTTTAGACCAAAATATCTGCATGATTGATTCATTGTCAAAACTCAAAAAACTTCTCTCTCTATTTGTGTTATCAAACTATCATTTATCTACGTCATAAATAAGAGTGAATTTAATGTGCATCTAAATGCACCATACATTTATAATTCATTTTAAAATTATACAATTTTTTATAATTAATCGTAAAATTATTTTTTTCATATTAATAATTATACAATTTAATATAAAAAAGTTATTTATTTCAATATAATAATTTGCATGATTTTAAAATAAATCATAAATACAGGATGCACTGAACATATAAAGGCTCGGCCCTTAAATAAATATACCAGATTATGCGTAGTGTACGTATGAAATACAATAATTTTGAGAATGTGATAAATATAGGTATGAAAATGAGATGGAGAAGTTTTGCAGTAGGGGGGCAGGGGTGGGGTTATGATAGGTCACTTTCAAGTCGTAAAATAGGGAGAGACCTCTAAATGGGGATTCACACCTCTGACCTCTTTCGAGCGGGAAACTCATAAACTATTCATCCCCCTACTCTCTCTCTCTCTAAAACACTACCTCAAAATCAAATACCCCCATATTAATTAAACTCTCTCCTCTCTCTATTTTAAATTCTTCCATGGATTTTATCTTGAGTTTTCTAGTTGTATATATGCTAATTATGTGTTTTTGTTCCCATGATTTTGTACGCTTTCAACTACTGAGCTATTGTTAATTTGATATTGCCCACTTAATTTCTCTCTCTAGCTGCTTTGTACAAATTTGTTGCTTAATTAAGCCAGAAGTTCTCTGATTACCCCTCTTAATTTCTTCATGTTTGTGTGTTTATTCGCCTATTTATAGCGCGCTCTCTCATTAGAGATGGAAGGGGGTTTCTCCATCAGGTAGGTTGTTAAAATACTGTTAATTGCGCATCTTTTTCCCTGAATCTGGGATGCGGATTTTCTCCGTAACCGTTTATTTAGTGGCGCGTTTGGTGTGTTTAATTTCAGAGAATATGCTTTGGGGATGAGAAGTATCAACGTGGCCAAATCGTGGCCGTTCGATGAAACTACCGACGGAGAAACCGTTAAATCTTTGCTACCTCCGATCACCGTCGCCAAATTCACCTGGTGGCTCGATGAACTCGAGTGTACTCACCCTGAATCAGCTCAAAATTTTTCGAATAAGAAGAAAAATAAGCTTCAAAAGGGGGAAACATTTTCTCCAAAGGCGAAATTAAAGGCCCCAAAAAAGAGATCAATTATCGATATTTTCGCGGTGGCGCCGCCCGTTGAGCGAGTTATGAGCGAGGAGGAAGAGGATGAGGAAAATGACGAAAATAGCCTCGAGGTAAGAAAGAAGAAGAAGAAGAAGATAAAGAACCTGAGGGTAGCGAGGAAAATTAAGACGACGAAGAAAACACAAAAACACGGAAATTTTCCTCCAATTCGATCGGTTCCAAACAAGGTACATGCCTTTTTCAAATTATCATAAATCGCCATTTAAATTCCGAGTTTTAATTATCAAATTGAGCATAAAATCAAAAGTTGTCTACACTTGCTTTACTCCAATTCTTAAATTTGAGTACAGTACTTCGGACCACGCTGCATTTCTGGCCTCTTTTCCACAACACTATTCATATAATAAACGGCTGATAAAGCTGGTGAAAACAACATCTTTATAACTCTACTTGATTTGTGTGGCAATGAGGTTTAGTATAAACAGAGATAAAGGTTAAAAAAACAGGAGAATGTGGTTAGGGATGAGTTTATGGTGCTCCAGCTGTGATAGTACGGTTTTGGACACAAATATTTTATGAGGTTGAAAGCATTGTATATTAATTATGCTGCTTTTTTTTCTTTTTTTTTCTACTGTTTGTTCATGTTTTCTCTTGAGCAATCATTGTCATGACATCTAATAAGGGAATTTCATATGGGACGGATGCCTGAGTATTGATCTTGCTGTCTCCTTATATTAGGGATATGAATTTAGGGAATTAATTTATAATGATCTGTTTGCATTATTAAGCCTTTTTGATGAACTAGCTAGGTTTAATTCTAGATTGGGTGGTTTAGTTACTTGTATAAAAGGGTTTTTTTGGAAGGTTTTTCGTTTACGATTTTCATGCAACAAATAAGTAGCGGGGATCATAAGATGCTGGGTAATTGGTTTTGGTGAACTAATTTAGGATCAAGAATTGATATGTTACCTCAACCTAATGCCATTTTATGTTGTGAGATCTATTTTTTCGGATCAAGAATACTTTTAGTTACATATTTATGCAGCCGAACTAATTAAGCAGGCTATAGATATATATAAACATTTGTGAGGATAATGGACGAATGGAGGACTACCGGCCTAATTAACCTTGCATTTTTCTTCAATTGAGTTGCTGAAAAACAAGTTTTTTCTTGTGGTGCTGATCTTGAATAAGTGAAAATGTTGGGATGGTGGTTGTAAATATGTACCTTGTATAGACACTCCTTTTCTTGTGGACTGCATATAATAAGGGCTTGATAGTTGATCCATAATATACAAGTTTAAAGTTAGACCCTTTTTGGTCAAGTTGACACATAAAATAATAGGCTTCAATATAGAAACCATGTACTAGATCACAGTAAAAGTACTATATATCCATGTATTTTTAAGGTCATGTTCTAATATGGAGGGGATTAAATATAAATTTATCAGGTTACATAGAGAAATATTTAATGAAACGATTTGATTACATTATGGATTAAGTTCTCCATAAGTGTTTCTGTGCATTAATTCTAAATTATATTGCTAGCTATTAGTATATACTATACGGTACTACAGGTATTTGTAGTGTAATATTTAAGGCAGCTGTCTAATTTTAGTAGTCAGTTTATGTACGCATTACACTTTCTCTCATTGTAGCCAGAAAATAAGAATCCTCACAAGATAATAGTCACATATCATTTAATCATTTAAGCTATAAAAGGGCAAGATTATATGTGTTTTAGTGTTAATGGATTTGTAGGTTTCATATTTCCCTCTGGTGCTCAAAATGATACTTTCTATAGTGTGACTAACAATTATTTATTCAAGAAACTTAAAAATTTCATTTTGTTTGAATCTATTCACATGTTGTGGAAGCTGTTTCAGGAGACTCAAGTTCAAGAAAAAGCTACTGGAAACTCAAGTTCATCACACAGCAAGAGAAAACCAAGTCTACAACATCGAGATGCTTCTAATAAAAAACCAGTGCCTTGTGAAGCTTTTAAGTTGATTGAAGAAGACCGACGTCCAGACTTTCCTGTGCGTGGTATTTTGAAGAATAATGGTGACGCATTTCCTGTACAACAGTCGATGAATTGTATCTTGCAGGAGGCTATTCCAATGGATCATTATAGCACAAAAATGGCAAACAAACATGTCACTTTCTCAGAGAAGGATGACACCATTGTATGTGATGATGCTTCTATTGGAATTGAGAAGGAAGTAGGTGGTGGGCCTGCGAGAAACGAGCACTTGACTACATGTATTGTCAATGAAGAGGAGCATTCTAGAATACCTGAAGCTTCTGAGACAAGTTTGCTGCATCATGGTAATCAAGATTGTCCTCAATTGTTTCGTATGCCTCTGGATGGATACTACAATGGTCCAAACATCGAGATGATTAGGACTTCATCAAACTCTACGTATAGAAGACCTCGTCTTCATTTTGAGGAATATATGAGAACATATAACGAGCCTCCAGTGGCTCACCTGTTAGATATGGAGAAAAGAAACCACACTTTCTCAGAGAGCAAAGCCATAAACAATGTCCCCCATTCTTTCCAGTTTCAATCACTCCCACATTTTTCTCCAAAAAAATTTGTTGGGTTGCCACTCAATTCACAAGGAGAGTTGATCAGGTCGAACTCAAGGGACGTTAACCAGATGATGAATCCAAGTACTAGCTTATCTCTTCCAAGAAATGCCGTCTCAAGTTGCTACAGTCATCATTCAGAGTTAGGAATGAACCAGTTGAATCTGTTTCCTGTTGAGAGCTATGCGAAAGAGAATCCTGTAACTGTTATACCTTCAAGATTGGGCATCGTTGAATCTCAAAATGAACGAAATACAAACCTTGATTTTCTTGAAGCAAACTATCGTTCCTTCCATGATTCAGACAACATCATGTGGAGAGGAGTTGAACATGTTCATAGGATCCCTGAAAATGAAAAGATCCAGTCAACGATGCGTTTAATGGGTAAAGAGTTTACGGTTGGTGGGTCGGTCCTTCAAGGAACCGAAGATGGACATATCTGGAAAGATAAGCAGGTTATAGATCAGAATGAACCATCTTCAGGAAAATTCAGGGAAACATTGTTTTTTCCATCAGACGGCCAGTATGCTCTCCCTCAGTTTGATCATCGACCTGGTCCAATGTACCCGAGTGTATTTGTTGCAAGAAAAACTGACCCCCCTCAAATTTTTTATCCAGGTACCTTTTATAATAACGAGGCATTCTCTGAGCCCTTCACAAGTGGTTATGGGTCCCGGTTGTTTACCGTTGAGGTTCCTACACCAACAGTTGCTCATCAGGAAGCGTATACATCAACAGCTGCGTATCAGGAAGCATATCCCTATGTAATCCCTACTGCCAAAAACAACCAGAATCGGCCTCATGCTCCAATCTCAGCCATCAGATTTCCTTTCCTGCATCCTGATCTTGATGAACGATCGATATCTCCTTGGAGTCAAAGATCTGTGAAACAGCATTTTGATGTTAAGGAAAAGGAGATACTGTTAAGTAGCAGTCAATCTTGTAATCTAGGCCATAATCATACATACCTGAATCCTGGAACTAGCCATGGGACTGATTCTTCAGAACGGGATGATTTTCGGGTCTTTTTTCCCATGTCATCTGTCTCAGCTTCGCAAAAATCTGTGGTTCCATCTTCCTTGCCTTACTATCCTGGAATCTTGATGCAAAAACATCACAGAAATCATAAAAAATTCAAAGAAAGGACGAAATTAAGAATTGGAAAGGGATCTAAATCGCAACTCTCAGCTCTGTCAACTGTTCCCTTTAAGCATTTCAAGATGCCTACTTTAGGATCTCATGAATATACTCACTGTGCTATTCGAAAGCCAACATCTCGTGCTAGCTTTGCCGATAGTGATGCGTTTGGATCATATCCAGCCATGGATAAATCAAGATTTGTGATGTGTGGCGAGTATGAGGCTGATAAGGATGAACGAACGATCTCTCGTTGGATGGATTCCCACGTAGATACTGGAAGAGCGGGCCCTGTTAAGCTGAGTGGTGGAGCAAAGCATATACTCAAAGCCTATAAACAGAAGGATCACAGTAGCTCCACTTCTATAGATCAAGAAATCTCTCTCTCTGCATCGAACATGGACTTCAGATTTCCAGAATCTGAAAATTCAGCAAAAATTTACAGGTTTATTACAGATATGTACTTTCGTAATCTTCAAGCATATCCACGTTGTTCACTTATTTAAATGAATCTTTGTTTATGAAACAGGAAAACTCCTGTTTTCGACTTGTGATTTTGTTCAGGCATTAAAGGCAATCAGCTCGTTGTGCCATCAACAGAAGCTCGACCGAGAGAACTATCGAGGGAAGCATGCCTATAAGATGCTATGAGGATCCTCATACATCAATGTCAAGACAATTGAGCTGTATGATATTTATAAATTTTAAGGGACCCTGACGATAAGCTTTTTCAACTGGTTATTTGGTTTCTTTCCACTGTTGAAATATGTCTGTAATAAACTAGGTTTTGATGTAAGGATGCTAATAAACTATTTTGTCACTATATGACTATCATTTTGTCACTTTTAGTGGTTATAATAAGTTGTGTAGTTGATGACAATCTTGATAAATGGCTGCTTATGTTTACTGTTAAATTTGTCAGAATTTTATATGAGACGGTGTAAAGTTAGATACATTGTGAGACTGATCTAAATTAAATATATTTTGTACTCATTTGTTCACTGATCTAAATATATCTTGCTTCTATCTAGTTAGTTTATGCATTTTGATTCTTCTTAAGTAAGATGGTCTCATAAGAGGGTATCACTTTCATTTTTTGCTACTATGTCAGTGAGATGATTGTTATGAAAAAATAACTCAACTTCAGAAAATATCGTCTCGTTTTGAACAGTATGAAACTCTTAAATGAAAATCTCGTCTTGTTTTTGATTTGAAGTGGGGAAATTAAAAAATGGGTAGAAATCTAATTATCTATCTTAGTGAGATTATGGGTTTGAGTTCTTGAATTTGAATAGATAAAAAAAAAAAACACCAACATATTTTTTGAAGGACTTTTTTTTAATAACAATCAAACAATGAACAATATATATTGCTTACTATACCCCACTACAATTATAACTATTTGTATTCACATTCCATGTAACAAATCAAACATCCCCTATTTGTTGATAAAGAGTATTATTAAATATATGCGTACAAATTGTAATCATAATTTTGTATTTTTTTATAAAGTGTATTATTTTTTTATTTTTTTTTGAAAGAGATAAAGTGTATTAGTAAATATACTATCGTAGGTGATGTAATGAGAAATTCGAATTTAAAATACTACCCCATATGTACAACGTCTGTGGGGTCCATCACACTTAAACTCTGCACTCGACTGACATGAATTGAACTACTTCATGACTTGTTACATTTCTATATTAGATTTGGGCCATCCCATCTATACTTTTCTTTAAATTAAAATAAAATAAAATTAATTACTTTTATTTTGTTGTTCTTAAAGATACCAGTAAATAAATTCTATCAACCTTTTTCTCTTTATATTAAAAATGCAACGAACAAAATTATATAAGGTACATGGAGAAACATTAAAAAAAAACGTATAATGTCAGGACAGAATGATATTCAAATGGTCATAATGTATATCGAGAACCAATCGGGTTCAAAATAAAAGATATAAATAAAACTTAAAGAATGACTAATTCTAAAACAATGCATTACTTTTTTTTTTTTTTCTCTCTAATTTCAATTATGGTACAATGTTTTTTTTAATCTTTTTTTGTAATGCTACATCTTTTAACTTGATACACAATTTTTTATTATGATATATTTTTTTCAGTCACGTGTCACACACTTCTCTATCTGTTTCTGAGACGGATGTCATATAGAGAGATCTCCAATTCAAAAGATCAAATCATATATAATTGAAATTATATCAAAAGGTTGTGCATTTTTCAGAATTAATCCTATAAAAATACAAGAGTGCTTCAAATAATATAACTCATTTGATGGATACTTCACTTTTTTATATATAATTGGACAAGTTTAACAAAATATATACTAGTGGACGTTTTAAGAAATTTTGAGAATGCATACAATCTCACTCACTTTATATATGATTAATGTAGGAAATAAAATAATTATAATCTTACAATAAAAGAATGAAATTAAATAAATGACCTGGACTGCACCTCCATTAAATTAGTTTAGGTGCAACTTCACCAAAAGGTGGTTTAATCCCAGAAATAGACTCTTTCCGAAAGCATCTTTTATCATATGACCCACTTTTTCCCATTCAGGAGAAGTGAGAATTAGTTGGATGGCTGATAAAAATTCTGAAAGTGGGCATTAATAATAATACCTTCTTTAATTAACATAGGCCATGAAAAACATATTTCACCCCTCTTTCCATTTTGTTTGCACTGGGTGTCCTATTTCAGTCACATCCTTATACTTTTTTCATTTTGTAAAACTTTAATCTGCAGCACGTAATTAAACTCTAATATAAATGACCTAAGTCGTATAGAACTGGAAGATGCAGACCTAACTCAAAATAAAATAAATAAGACAAAGACTTATGTGAACCAGTTACATGGTTAATTGGTGAAATTTCAACTCAATTTTAACCAAAACTTGATTTGTCCACAATAATAATTTGAAATATACACATAATGTATAAATATATATAAAGAAATATATTAATTTATATATAAAAAAATAGTTAAAAAGTTGAACATATGATACTCCCTCCATCTCATACTCCTATATATTCAATTGCTACTTTGTACTCAATTGCTACTTTTAAAAATAGCAATAAAGCATCTTCAATATTTACAACTACATATCCTCTTCCAGCATCTCAATAATGACATATTATGTCATTAAAGCATCTTTTTTTTTTCTTATTCTCTTAAGTTGATTGAAATCTTCTCAATCAAAAGCCAATTTATCCCTCAAATATTAATAAATAACTCTTACATGAAAACATGTGTCAACAGTAAAGTAGCAAAAACATTTGAGATGGATAGAGTAGTACTTTTTCAATATTCAACTGAGTTGATATTTTTCATCGTATTAGCTGATACGTACGTTTCATCACATCATGAAATAATATTTTTATCCCCCATTTTTCCTATTATTCTCCAAAAAACATACTCCCTCCATCCGGTTTTAAATTGTCAATTTACTATTTGACTCGTGTTTTAATGAACGAGCTATTTATTAGTATTTGAAATGATAAAGAGATTTTTAAAATGAGGTATGATAGTTTCACCCCTCATTTATCATACACCTCCTTAAAAATTATTTTATCACTTCACATATTAATAAACAATTCGCTTGGTGAAGCACAAGCCAAAAGTGAAACGGTCAAATAAAAACAGGACGGAGGTATTATATAAAAGAAAAGTTTGGATGAAATTTTTTAGTAAAAAATTGCAGAGCACTTTATAAAAAGATATTAGCAAGAATAAATGAAAAATGGGAGATTAATTAGAATTTCTATTTTGAAGCTATAAATACGTACCTCCTGAAACAAACCCTATTACATTTTGTGCAACTCTCCTCTCACAACTATAATTAGAATAGAGTGAATTTAGACTGCAAGGTGAAAAACCATTCTTGTTTCACTTCTCTCTTTCTTTCACAACCCCACCCCCTATCACAAGGTTAGAGAGTCAAGATAATGAAAACATTTTCAACCCTTTTGTCAAGAGAATTCTTTGCTTAGCTTATTTCGGATATATGCTTCTATAATTGAATACTATAATTAACTTTCCTGTATTTGTGATCCAAATCTGTTTTGCTTGTTTCAGCTTACAATATAATTTGTGATGGAGTTAATTCCTAATCAAGAATCGGAGTCACCAAATTCTTCATTGAGGAGAAATGGGAGGGGCAAAATCCAGATCAAGAGGATCGAAAACACTACGAATCGACAAGTGACCTTCTGCAAACGCAGGAATGGGCTTCTTAAGAAGGCTTATGAGTTGTACGGTGTTGTGTGATGCAGAAGTTGCCCTTGTTGTGTTTTCCAGCTGTGGGAGGCTTTATGAATATGCCAATAACAGGTTAGATCTTTGTTAATTTCCTTTTTTATATGTTTGCAGTTGGAAAAGATTAGAGCTTTTATTTGTGATCATGTTTTGTGTATGTGTGTTTGTGTGTGAAAAAAATTGGAGCTTTCATTTGTGATGTTGCCTTAAGTGTGTGAAAAGATTTGAGCTTTGTGTGTGTTTTTGTGTGTAAGGATTAGAACTTTCTGTTGTGATCTTGCCTTGTGTGTGTGTGAAAAGATTAAAACTTTCATTTGCGTTTTTGTGTGTAAAGATTAGAACTTTTTGTTGTGATCTTGCCTTGTGTGTGTGAAAAGATTAAAACTTTCATTAATATGTGTTCTTGCTTTGTAAGTGTGTGCTTTTTTGTGCATTTTTCTTTAGTTTTCTGTGTGGATTTAATCATATATGTCCTAGATCTGCTGTAATTGATGATGGAATTGAAATGTTCAGAAGAACTAATAGCAATTAGGGGTTAAAAAAAATCTATGAATGTGAAATCTTGATATCTCTTGCGTGTGATTTCCCTTCTCTCTCTCTCTCTCACACACACACACACCAGCTAGGCCAAGAAACCACTCAAAGAAACTTCATGTTTGATACATTTCTTGTTCTTTATTAATCAAAGATGCATTATTTAACATTTTTAACCTAAAATAAATCAGATCGATTTTCAAGACTTCAAGAGGGTATGTCTATAAATATATCTAGGTTTCATCTTTAACAAGTTACCTCGATCTCATTAATTAATTAAGACCATGCCCATTTGTGATACCCATTCCCAGCATTAATTAAAGCATCAATGTACATACTTGTACTTTAATTGGGGTTTGATGCTCATTTTTTCATTTTTAATTAATGATAAATATATAGTCAAAAATTCCTAATTCTTCCATAATACCAAAAACTTCCTAATCATCTCTCTCTATACATATATAGGCAAAAAAATTTGCTCTTTTTATTCTAACACATTTCCTCTACTAAGAACTAACTCGAATCAAAATGATAGATTAAAAGGAGAGAAATAAAAATGATAGTAAGACAAATCATAATGTTGCAGAAACATGGACAGCTTCACTGCCACACTCAACAGTAGATAGAGTTTTTACACACATATGTGCGTATAGATATATACATACATATTCTTAATATAAAATGGATGATTGTCTGAATGGGGAAGACCAATTTTTTGGGATTTTGAATAAATCGAGGTGGGGTGGGTAATAACATTGTTCATGGGATTTTGGAGTGTAACCGGTGACACGTGGCGGGATCCGATTGCGAAGATTCTGTAGCCAATCATATTATGGGATCTGATACTGACGTGGCAGAGGAGAGCCAATGGGTGCGTCGACGAAATTAAGGTTGCTTACTGAAAGCATGCATGTGTTTTCAGTGATTATACATTTAAGGGGTATCTTTTTTTTTTCTGGGGTTATTTAAAGACTGGGAACATTTTTTCACTTGCAGGGATACCCTATTAAAGGCATCATCGTAAAGTCTGAAATTACAGCTTTTAGTTTGATTGATCGTGAGTGGAAGAAATTATTAAGTACCAAGCTTTTGTCAATAACTTTAATTTATTTACTAAGTTTATTTTCTTGTAAATGAATATTGGAGAACTTTAATCAACGTCGACGATATATTAAGATTAATATTTTAAGTTAAGATATTTATACTACGTACATTAGTTTGGAGATAATGATCGATCATTGACTGTACGTATCCTAATTAGCATTTTTATACTCCTTTGATCATTTCAAAATAATAGTCCTCTTTTTCTTTTTTGATTTGTCTCAAAATATAGTCTTACTTCTTTTTGGAAAGGTGTAAATTATTCAAAATGATCATATTTAATGTACATTGAAATTAAATATTATTGATTTTATAATTTTATAGGTAAATTCATAATTTCAAAAAATAAATGATTTATTGATTTTGTGAAAAATGAAATGAGATTTTATAATAATATTTTGTCAAACCCAAATACAAGAATGCAACAATTTTAGCTGTTTTTCTTTATGCACTTAATTCACTCTGCATTTTAAATGGTGAGTGGTTTTTTTTATTTTGATCACTATAGAAAAATTGAACCCTGCACCTCGCCTTTTTAAAGATAATAAAATATAAGTATAGTGGTGAAAATAATTGATTTACTGAACCCTTTAATTCGTATATATGCCTTCAAAAATATCTTTGTCAAATCCAAATACGAGAATGCAACAATTTTAGCGTTAAATGATTTTTTTCTTTTATATTTTGTATGTTACATTAAAAAATAAATATTTATTCATAAAATTTTAAAATTATACTAATTTATTTTTTTATAAATCTTATATTTAAATATAATAGAGTTTGGAGACCAGAGATGATGGCGTTATAGATTAAAACAATATGTCCGATAAAGAGATTAAATGAAATTAATGACTTGTGAATGAATTTATTTGAGAGAAAAGATAATGAGATAAAAACAATAAATTATATAGAGATGTTTAGAAAAAATAAAAAAAAAAAAAAAAAATTGATTTAATAAATTTAATGAACTGTTTTTTAATTCGTATATATGCAGTTCAAAAATTCAACCGGTTTTTGGATATGGATATTATATGATAGAATTTTAGTTTAAAAATAAGTAAACCATTAAAATGGAATTAGCCTTAGAGTATAATTATTAAAAAAAGAATATATATTTATTTTATTTTCTTATAATTTGATTATTGGGTGATTGCAGTGTTAAGGCAACAATTGAAAGGTACAAGAAAGCATGTTCAGGTGCCTCCAACACTGTGTCCACATCTGAAGCTAACACCCAAGTAAGTTACATATAATTTCTTATATTTATTAGTTGCATATAATTTCATATCTTAATTATTATTATAATTTATTTGTATCCTCCTGTTTTCAAATTAATTAACCTAATTATTTATCCAAGGAATATTACGGAGAGTTAATTAAAGAAGTTTAATTTCCGTAATCCCTTTATCATTCTTGATCATCTTTACATGCATTTGACATTTTTTTTGTACTGTATCAGTTCTATCAGCAAGAAGCTGCGAAGCTTCGCAGACAAATTAGGGAGATTCAAACTTCAAACAGGTTACAAATTCCCATCTCATGTTATAAATTTAATTACAACCTCAATTAATTCATCTCTCACATATATAATTAATCTTAAATTTTAATGTCACGTTTTTTAAAGACAACTTCTTGGAGAGGGTGTTAGCAGCATGTCCTTGAAGGATCTCAGGTCAATGGAAAGTAGAGTTGAGAAAGCCATCGGCCGTATTCGATCCAAGAAAGTAAGTAAATTATTTAATTGTGTAAATTTTCGTCCTTTTAACGTTCACCAATTTTGATTTAAATCCTCTAACTTTTTCAAATTTGAAAATAATCCCTTATGATTACCAAATTCAACTTTCTCGTCCTTCTATCGGCCAAAACATGCTAACAGATTCAACATTTTCGTCCTTTTAACCTGCTAAAAGGATGATGAGAATTTACCTAAATTATTTAATGAATATAAATATAGAAAAAATATATCAACGGAAGAAAATAAAGGAAGGGGATCGTATAGATTTAGGATTTTATTTATTAACTTATTTAATTTCATATGTTTAGATTTGTAGATATCAGTAGGTCTGATTTCTTTTTGCACAGGTAGAGAAGCCCATGGGCTTTAAGTTTTTTTAGAGTCTTATTTAATACAGTAGAATTATTATGAAGAAAGAAAATACACTTTTTGCTGACGGATAGAATAGTTTAAGATAAATTCTTGAGTTACTAGGAAACCTCGAAGGATGAAAATGTTGATAAACTAAATGGACCAATTTCAAAGTAGAGAAAGTTAGTAGCCTAAAATCATAATTGATGCAATTTAAGGGAACAAAAGTATACATAATTTTTAGTTTCAAAGTTACATTGTTGAAATAAATTTAAGCAGAATGAGCTGTTGTTTGCTGAAATAGAGGTGATGCAGAAAAGGGTTAGTACTAGTACTTTTCATCTCAGTCCCTCTGTCTTTGTGTGAGTAGTCACCCAATACAAGACATTAATTGATGTTACATTAAAATGGTGACTTAATTTGATGTGTAGCAGGAGGTAGAGCTGCACAATGCTAACATGTATCTACGGGCCAAGGTTTATTTACACCACATCGACCATCTTTTCAATTCTCCATCTGTCACAAATTAGACACGCGTACGTACGACGTTATTTTATACATATAAACTTTGTTTTCGTGCAATATATATGTTTGAAGCAGATAGGCGAAAACGAGAGAGCGCAGCAGCAGCAAATGAGCTTGATTCATAGTGCAGGATCAGAGTACCAGCAGCAGCATAGTATGAGATTATTTTAATGATGTGTCATTTTGAGTTTAATTTGGATAAATTATCACATTTATTGTATTAATGTGTCATTTTTCTATTGGTTTGTAGTTAATATGTAATATTCATGTGACATTTTAATGTGTAGTTTGATTAAATAAAATGCAACAATTAAGAATTGAACCTTGCACCTCTTCATATTTATGTTTAATTGCACTAAACTCAATAAACTATCACTGAAATTGTATCTAAACCACCTAACTATTTTTTTGTTGCACTAAATTATACAAACTATTGTTTTATTACATTTAAACTACCGAATTAATTTTTCAAGCCAAATTTTTTCTCCATTTTATACATGTGCACTACACGTGATTTTTAAAAAAGACGTTTTCGTTAATTTTCATATATTAAGCAAAAAAAAATTTCTCCTCACCCATTCAACAACCAATTTGCATAAACAAAAAAAAAATCATCAATTTTTGTTTTTTAAGTCTGAAGAAAGAATTTAAAAAAAAATACTCAAATTTAAATTAAGGATTCGTGGAACAATTGCAGAATTGATAGAATTTGACACAATAATTTTATTTCAATATTGTTTAAATAAATACTCCCTCCGTCCCAACATTATTTGAACACTTGTTTTTATTTGGACGTCCCAACATTACTTGAACGCTCTCAAAATGGAAACAAATATAATATTAATACACTCACAACACCCTTATTTTATTCCACTCAAACTCACTAAAGCGCATTTTTCTTGGTTTGCGATCAAATTCTAGTGTTTAAGTCATTTGGGATCAAGGGAGTATATTAATATACACCTTAAATAATTATTATTTCATATTTAGTGGATTTATGCACATAATTATATTTTTATAATTAAATATATTATATATTACGAATATTGTATTTTTAATTAAAGAACCGCGTAATACGCGGACACTAGACTAGTGTAAAATATTTCGAGGTTGTTCAAACTCCATATATTTGGTCCAGAATACATATCATGAATTTTTTAAACTTGTCTGGCCTTTAAAAATAAGTATTATTTTATCAAGGGATGTTTTTTCACCCTTATTTTATTTTGCTTAGCTAGGATCACGCACAACATTTTCTAATGGACTGCTATTGCCTTAATTAAAAACATACAGTTGTGTAAATTTCTGAATAAACTCAATCTGTAACTCAGAATAGGATATATAGCAGGAAAATTTTGGAAGGAGGAGGGAAGAAAGAGTACAATTTTTGTGATCGATATTTTCATTCCACAAGCGGTACCAGCTAGCTTTTTTGCAACAGAAATCTGGGACCACATTGAATTTAATTAATTAATATTGAATGGGAAATCTGGGAAATTGATTAATAAAGATTTTGTGAAAGTTGTTTTTTAAGTCTTTCCTCTCATGTTTTTGAAAAATAAATCTTTCGAAAGTTGTTTTAAGTGTTTCAAAACACACCCTAAGGGGATTGTGACAAGTGTGCGGCCGAGATCCGTTTTTACATTTCACAGAATTGCATCTTCACTTCCAGACCCTTGTTTGCCTCCATTGATGAATTCTGTTGACTGATCACTGAAGTATATTTGCTAGTTACTACTACATATGAAATTCCCTTTTTCTCCTCATGAAACATTTCGTCTTATATATAATTGTATCAATAATTCCTTGTATATCAAATTGTCAATGCTCGATGAGTGCTCTAGTTTATAATTTCACACCATCGAGTATATATAATTAACATCATGATTGTATACATATCAATTGGTCAAATCACACACTCCAGATCCCCCAAACCTGGCTCAGACATTTCCTTTGCTTAATTCCCCAAAGAATAACTCTCAAGGTTGGTTGGTGGTGTAGGCCTCACACTTAGGAGTTAGGAGTATATTATTTTTTAAATCTCAAGTTCGAAACTCCTAAAGTGCTATCAATTTTTAAGATGAACCAGTTCATACTGAAATTTACTCTGGTTTGAAGTGGGTTCCCTCGCTAGTGGACTGTGTGTTTTGATCTCTTGAATCAGTTAGTTCTAGAGCAGCATACCGAATTAATAAAAAAAAGGTCAAATAAAACATTTTCGATATAAATTAACCCTTAAGGATGTACGGTGGGTTAGGTGGGTTCTGATCCAATGGATTAGTTAATTCTTGATTGGATATTCTCATACTAATTTAATATAGGTGGAGTTGTTTTCCATGAGAAAATCAAACCCAGGATATGGGCGTGAGCTGATACCATTGAAGAATTTCGTCTCATTTAAAAATTTAACGTGCAGAAAAGTGTGAAATTAATTTTTTTTATTTAATTTCTCTAATAAATACCAAGTTATTAAAAAAAAAGGTTAAATGAAACATATTCGTTAGAAATTTACCCTAAGGAGATACATGAGTATTCCAATTTCTAATTTAGAGAACACTCAAGAATGTATAAAACAGCAAGCAAATCGTGCAATCCATTCGTCTGGATACGGAATCATTAAAAAAAAAAGAAAAAAGGCTGTAGATGCTGCAAAAGCTGACACTCATCGATCATTGATCAAAATATAGTTAGTATATAACTGTATTAATATATGTTCAAATATACATTAGTCACTCTCCTGCGCACTCTATACACCAATTCAAATTGGTATAATTGAATTCAATTTTAATTTGAATGAACTATGCAATTTAAACTCTAATTCTTAAACAATGAACTTTAAATTATATATAAATCATTTGGACTGGGTGAACCATGAACCAATTGGGGTCCAGGTCGAGAAAAAAAATTAAAGTTAAAAGAAAACTGAAATAAAAAAAAACACTAAAATTGAAAAAAAAAAAAAAAAAAAAAAGAACTCCTAAAATTAAAGGGTTAATTCTAAATAAATACACGATTTTTTGACCAAATATCAATTTAATCACGACCTTCAAGATTTTTGTATTCAAAGCTCAACCTTTGATATTGTTGTAAATTGATACAGTTTTTTTTTTCTCCGGCAGAAAAAGGTGACGTGGCTCATCGAAGCATGTATATACTTGTCCAGTTAGAATGATACATATTAAATAATATTTTTTAAATTACTCCACATAATATTACACATTTTTTAAATAAATTAAAACAAAAAATAATAATTAAAAGAAGTTAAAATCTAAAAAAAAAACAATTAAAATATAAATAAAAAATAAATTTTATATACATTTTATAAAATTGATCTAATCTCAAAAAATAATTCACAAATTTAGTTTAAGGATGTCGACTGCAATAAGAACAATAAGTGAGGGGTTGAGGGAGTGACAATAGATAATGGATGAAATGAATGGGGGAAGAGAAACTAAGGGATTACATTTAATTTTGGAACATGGGAATATATTTAATTTTGAAACATTGACGATGAGAATTGGTTTTTAAGGTTTTGAAATTTAAATTTAAATAATTTATTTTATTTTTAATTCACTTTTTATATTTATGATTTAGACATTTCATCCTAGTTTCGGCGAGTCACAACGTCTCTTCACGGTCGATGGAAAAAAACGTGTATTAATTTGCAACAACATCAAAGGTTGGGCTTTTATACAATAATTTTGAAGATCGTGATTAAATTGATATTTGGTCTAAAGGTTGTGTATTTATTTAGAATTAACCAAAATTAAATTACATCAAATTGATTTGATACAAATGGTGCACATGAAAACTTGTCAATATATATATACATGAATTTTACATTAACATATTCTTCATATCTTGATACATGAGTTGGTCCTAAGTAACACAAATTTTCAATGTAATTAGTACGCAACTATCATTTAATACAAACAAACTAATAGTACAATTTAATGAAATAATTAACACTGTTAAAAAAAATACAAAATGCAAATCAACTTCACAACAAAATGTGTTCATATATAGGATGCACCAATAATTGTGTAAATAAGTATTTAGTACATATTGTTTTTGCTAACCTCTTCTAAATGATGCTATCAATTTGACAATCACCATGGCTTGATCAGAGACTGAAGGCCTAACCTTCTTCCCTCTGTCTCAAACCAAAATGTCCCCTACTATGGGGCTGTTTTCAACCTTTACTCGTTGAAGTAGAAGTGCTTATTTTTTAAGTGGGTATCATCCAACTTTAAGAAAAAATAAGCACTTCTAACATTTTCACTTGTATTCTAAAACATATCTATCTCATTATTCCACATCTTCTAACACAGTCATTCGATAAATTTACATGTTTATACCACACGCGTCTTACCTCTGGTGACGCGATTCCAAGCCACGGCTTTGCAGGGCCACTAAAATGCACGACTTTGGCAGCTTCCAATGCATCTTTGTGGACCACGTTTGGATGTCTATGCCCTAAACCGGCTAAATGCCATGTGGGATCGAGGGCGTGGATGTGATTTCCGAATGCAATCAAGGCAGGCGGAAATGCTCCCGGATGCCATAGTGCAAAACCAGATTTCTGGTTCTGTAAAATGTAACAACATTTTATGATGACGAATAAGTTGCATATGTAAGTTTGCACCCTCCAAATCACTTTACAATAGGCAAATTAAAAAAATAACGGGGCAACTCATTTGTAAGCGAATCTGAATAAATTGAGTTAGAATATTAATTAAAAAGTTCTTTTTTCACCCTAGCTAACTTGTTACTGTCCAACTTTAGTCCAAAAAAGTCAAACTTTTTCGATTACTCCCCATACTAAAAGAAAATTCTAGCTCAAAATTGCCAGAAAATTAAAAACAGTGTCGTATTTATGTCACGCGATTGTGAATGACCAATTTTGGCTTCATAACTTTTCTCTTCTATTATCCAATTATGGGATCAAATGATGATATATATATTAAAGGGAAATTAGTGTTTTTACCCAAATTTCATAAGAAAAGAGGGTTTATACCCACTTCATAAATGTAGTATGCATTATTATGATTAAAATACTCACAAGTTGAAGCCATTGATGATAGGTTGAAGTGATATTGGTGTTCCTCCATTGTTTCAAGTCGAAAACGTTCATCCCATGAAGCCATGCACAGCGATTTCGATTTTGATGAAAGTTGGATGATATGATTGGTTGATTGAAATTAAAGTAATCCTGGTAGGTCCTACCTGGGCAACAACCAGGTCCACACCATGAATCCTGCACGACTGCACCCACCACTTTGTTGTCGAGATCCATCGCCCAAAGAGACGATAAGTCGTGTTGTACTACAACATCATCGTCTAACACCACAACTTTATCCAGATCAGGAAACAGCTGAGAGAGAGATATATATATAGTTGACAAATTTTAATTAGTGAACCAATTTTCACAATTTTGATCCTTAAAATCATTCTCATGGCTATTTCAAGAGATAAATATTGCATACATTTTTATTAACAAGAACCTAACTTTTACATTTATCCTCGATTTTGGTCTTTAATTTTGAAATGACTCGATTCATTTTTTTTTTTTTTTAGTATGTCTCTTTTTTAAAATACCTTCTATATATAAACCTTATAGGAAACATTATAGGAGTAAAACGTTTCAAGTTTTAAAGTGTTTTATTTTTTCAATTCAAATCATACAAAACAACAATAGAAAAAAATTATAAACCTCAGATTTTCTGTTTAATCATCTTGTATGATTTTAATTCTAAAAATGAATTTTCATCCGGTCCGGTCTTGAATTGAAGCCAATAATCATTGGATTGAGAAAAAAAAATTAATATGAATCTCAAATTAAAACATTCATATAATGGGAACGACCTAACTTGATGAGACTCAACTTAAAACTTGAATCATATACCAAAGGAGTAAAATTCACTTTTGGTCATGGGATCTCACGATTTTGGTCTCAATACTCACCACTTTGGTCCCGTAAAAAAAAATTCATGCAGTTTTGGTCCTTCCGTTACGGATACTGTTAACTTCACCTGCACTATTGATCTTAAACCTTGTCCTGTGGACCAAAACTGCAGCTGACTTTAACGGAAAACGTAACAGTGAGACCAAAACTGCATGAAAAAATAGTTTTGGGACCAAAGTGGTGGGTGTTAGCTAGGACCAAAATCGTGAGGTGCCGTGTCTTGTGGGATAAAAATGAAGAGATGATAAAAGCAAAAATATCAAAAGGTAGTAAATACATCGATTTAAATGATGAATTACCTGAGGGAGATAGATACGGAGATGATTCAGAAGGGAGACACAGCTGGGATTGAAGACATCAAGTTTATGATCAAATTCATTCACATACCCAAATCCTTGTTTCATCAATTCTCTATACTTACATTTCCACATCTGGTGATGAATTTCCATCATTTGCTCAACTTCAAAATTCAGTTCACGTGACCAATCATACTGATGCAATCCCTTCACCTCAACAACAGCAGAACCAACCGCGTTTACTGCAAACCACGAATGCATCGAAGTGTACGACTTCTTGTCTGTAACCACGTGAAACACCAACTTTTCAGGATTGACGGAGCTTCTAACGGCAGAGGAGACGACGACAGAGGCAGCAAGGACGTTGTCCGTTAAAATAACGAAGTGGTTGTGGAAACGGTCCGTCAGGCGATGCACGTGCTGAGGCGGAGGTAGACGCGAACGAGCAACGGCGTTTACGGCGTACTCTTCGGCTAACGTGAGGGAAAGGCAGTGTAGACTCTTTGGTACGCTTTGAGAAGCTAAGTGCCAGTAAATTGATTCCTGCATTTTACCTCTTTGGACCATGCGTTGCATTTTATCAACCTGCATATCACAGAATTTATTTTATTTTTTTATTAAAAAAAAGGTCCATAATTTTACTATTTTTTTTTTATTTTAGTCCTACTAACTCTTAAATTTTAATTTTTCTCATGTAATTATTTACATGAATCACTATCAAAAGTGGTAAAAGTGTGCAAGTTGCATGACGGAAATCAAAATTTAAGAGGATCAAAAAGTCAAAATTGTGTAAGTTATATAATGAAAATCAAAATGTAATGCAACCGTTTGGCAAGTTTGGATTATGCGCAACTCAGTGATTTTTAAGGGCTCAAAAATTTAAGATCTTGATACGTTTACGAAGATTTGCACTTCGTCATTTTTTTGGTTAGAGGAAAAGAAAATGATAAATAGCTAGACTCTATAAATGAATGGTTGAGTGATCCAAATCTCTATTTTAGATAGCTCTCGGATGTTCTCCCGACTGTTTTTTTATTGTTCTTTGTACCTTTTGGGGCATTCCTGATGCTCTCTTAATAAATTTTTGCCTTTTTCCAAAAAAAAAAAAAAGTTCTTTTAGGCCAATAAGTTAGGGGTAATTAATTGTGTTTAAAGACAACAATTTTACGGGCTTGGAAATGTAGGATAATATGTTTTAAAAGTTATAAATATAGAACAATATATTTTAAATTTTATAAATATAGGATAATATGTTTTAAAATCATGTTAGGAAATCGAGCACGTATAAGCCCAAATCTCACATGACGTTTCAGCCCCTTTGGGCTTATTTAAGCTACATGTTGTCCTATATTTACATATTTTAAAACATATTATCCTATATTTTCAAGTTTGTAAAAATATTGTTCTTAAAACACAATCCCTAAGTTACTATCGAAAAAAGAAAAAAAACCCTCAAAATATAAAAGTCAATCCAGCAATTAAGGCCATTTCTGCAAACGTTGTTGTTTCCATAAGGAGCTGGTCTAATTCAATATTTTGTTCATATATGATAGTTTGAGAAATGTCTATTTCCTAGCAATTTTGGAATTAATAGAATATCTTTTTATATTATACTACTTTTTCGATGAATGACATATATGTAAGGCGGGAAACAAAAGAGTAAGATGATGATAGCTGTGGTTAATTAGTAACATTTTTTATGTGTCATTCATTTAAAATAATTGTGTAATATAAAATTTCAATATATAGACTCCTTAGACCCTATTGCACATCTTTACTTATTTTGATTTTCTTCCAAATCTTCAGCATTTCTAAACAAGGTCTATAGAAGCTAATACACCAAACTCTGTTAAGATTCTTGAAACATAAGACAATTAACTTCCAATATTTCCCCCTTGCTTTTTGTTTTCATTTATAAAAAGAGTGATGCTTGTGTGGACCAATTGCACAAGGTGCAATTGGTGTAATTGGATTCAATTTTAATTTAGATGAACCATGAACTCTAAATTTAAACCCAAAACCATGAACCTTAAACCCTAAACCATTCGGGTTGGGTGAACTATGAACCACTTGGGCCGAGTTCGGATCGGGTCGGATTGGGTCCGGACCGGGTAAAAAACATTCGAATCGAATGAACCAGACGGGTCAAGTTCGGGTCGGATAAAAAAACTGAAGAAAACAAAATGGAAAAAAAAATACTGAAATAAAAAAAGTTGGAAAAAAAATCAAATTGCACCAATTTAATGGTGCACAGAGAATTTGCCCTATAAAAAATCCCTTTACTACATTCCCAAGGGGATTAATTAATATAATTAATTATAGAAGTACACATACAAGCCGCCACATATGTACGTAATTAGAGATAGCAGAATATTCTGCACGTCTTGGATAAAGGAAATATATATATGAAGAAATGTAAATTATGATTTTTATGGAAGTTGGCTATATATGTTGAGAAAGTAGACCCATTTTCAAAGTGGTCCTATTATTTCTCTGAAAATCATGTTTGTGGCACATGGAGACTCGAATTAAATGGTTGGCTATGAAGGGGCTCTTTCGTACAAATCATTTCTCGAGTCAAGTGGGACAGATTTCAAATTCAAGTAAGATAGATTCGATTAAATAGTGTATGGAAACTAGTGTTCAAGATTCTTTTGTATTTAAATAGTACACAAAAATATGGGAAATATACTTTATGCCTATAAAATGGCACATAACATGAGACCATGTTTTCAGCAGTATTAACCACAAGTCCACAACTATACGGCACAACGTCCATTAATGGGGGTCCCACTTTAAGTCAGAGTTAAATTATGTACGGACTGACCCAGTTATTTAATTGGAAAACAAAACTCAACCACAATTTCTAATGACAATTTGCAATTGACAATGTACTTTATGCCTATAAATGACACAGAACAATTTTATTTTAGATAAGTGTTAATCTTGAGGAAGTATACGGCACAGCACAAAAGAACAAATAAAGGACCTGGAATTGTGGGGTTAAGTTTTTGAGTGAAACGTCTCGTAGTTTGTATTTTGTGAAACATATATAATTTCAAACACAACTATTAAATTGGAAAACGAAATTCAACCACACTATATATCTAATGACAAATTGCAATTGTCTGTTGTCGGTCTCACAAGAGACAATTTCATAAACTCGTGAATTGTTTCATCTTCTTTGTTTCTTCAAGTAAATATCATTTAACTGTTCAAAAAACTTGATAATATTTTCTAAAGGTAGAAATTTGTATGAACCTGGTTTACAGATTTGAAATAAATTTATATACAAGGTTTTTAAGACTCATTTTATAAATAAGTAAAAAAATAGTTCGAGTTCACGTGAATAAGTTACACAAATGTGACTCTTTCCTAAAAACTTATTCCAATACAAATTAGATTACTAGAGCTCATAATTTAAGGCCATTAGAAAAATTGTTTGGCCTATATAATGCTCTTTACGATTAGGTGAATTAGAGTGGATGCCCATTTAATATCATCCGATTGTGACTGAACGAAAATTACATAACTTGGCATCTAACTTTCACTCGCTATCAAATATTTATCTCTTTGGGAAAGGGTGCATGGTGATTTCCTTCTCATTTTTCTTGATGAACTTTAGCTGGAAAAACGCCTACTTTAGAGACGGTGTGAATAGACCAAATCACTTTTCCAAAAATAGGGCAGGGTATAGTGCGTTTTATTAAATGTTGTACAAAATTGTCTCATACATGAAACAATGTCTCGTTTATTATATTATATCACATTTTAAAGAAATGTGACTCAAATATCAGAGTGAAGTTCCGTCTCATGCATGTTACCATCTGACACGAGACTCCCTCCACAAAGATATCGACATAACGACACGCATATCAATGTGTACTAATAAGTGCAGCATTGACAAAATCATACATACATGTAGAATTGTATAGAATTTTGGGAGTGAAAATTAGAAGGTTACCATGGTTTTGGTGTTGATAGCGAAGGCTTTAATGTCTTGTCTATTAGATATCATGTCATTCAGAAGATCCTTGAACGAAATTGGTCCTATATTTGAACCCTCATCATCATCAACAACATTACTAGAGCCTGCCTCCATGAACGCCTTCATAACCTCTTCTCTCAGCTTTTTAAACCACACATATATAAGAGAAAATAATTATAAACACCAAGATCAAACCTCTTGAAAATTTTAGGTGATTAAACATTGATATTTGATAAACATTATTGTAGAATAGGATCTGCTTTGCACATACTTGTATATCTTTACTATTTTCATGAAAGGTAAATTTTTCAAAATATAAAGCAAATAAAATATTAGTTGATCTCCTAAAAATTTGGGTTCACGTGAACTCTAGCTCTTTTTCGAGTGTTATTGTTGTGCATATTAAATGTAACTGTTAAAAAAATGCTTGATTTTTAAACAGTGACTCTTTATATGTATAACAATGATATTAAAAGAAAAAAAAAGTTCACATGAATCAGTTCATATAAATTTTTTACATGAAAAAAAAATTACATTTAGTTAAAATAATATGTGAATCATTGGACATTGGACCTATATTTATGATATTATGTACATATATTTGTTATATATATACACACAATAGATGACAAATAAGATTTTCGCTTTTCTCCATGAACTATGCTGTTTTTTCTACAAACTTGAATTATGAATAGAATTAGAATAAAAATCACCAGTTCAGCATCCAGTGTTGGTTCATCACATTTATATATTTAATGGCAATAGATTTTAGAACAAGTGGTTTTAGCTAAGGCTACAATAATAACAGAATTAGGCACTACTTGCTAAAGTGTTTGCCGACAGCCTAAAAAAAGGCATGCACTATACACGCCATTCCTATGAGGCTACCAATTTTATTTGCAGGCCGAATATTTATTTATTTATTACAGAATATGTATGTGTACACCAGAATAAGGTGGAAAAATAAAAAAAGAGTTTAATTGTTGTAAGTTTTAAAATGAATAATAATGTTCTTGTGGTGCATTTTTTCTCTATATTAAATTAATTCAAACCAAACGTATTTCTCTTCTCCCCATGTTTATTGCTTTGAAAAGTAAATTCCTAACATAGTTTTTATATTGATTTCTATCACATGTAGCTAGACATATCTATATTCTTGCAAAAGGTAAAATTACATAATCCTAATTTCAAGAAAAGTTGTACGTATTCAGCTTACGTTTGGTACGTAGTACTTCAAAAGAATTTGCACTTTAATTAGATTTCTTATCCAAAAAAGTTGGCTATCAATAAATATAAACACAATAATTACACTCAACAAGAGAATTTTTCTTAGCACATTTAAATAACAAATACGGCTTAAAAAAAAAAAAAAAAAAAAAAGGAAAAAGAAAATGAAATTAAACTAACCAAGGGTGCATCGCTTCCGCCGAAAACTCTCCATGTTATACACCCTGCAATTCACGTAAATTAAATATAACCCTTTAATTTACTCTTTTACCCATAAGTAAAGCGAATATTACATCCGCACCCCCAAAGATTTAAGAATAGATACATTAAATAAATAACACTATTAACTTTAAAAAAAAAAAAAGGAAGTAAAAGTATTACCAATATCGGAAGAACAGAGAGCGGCGGATTCCATAACCAAAAAAGCAGTTCTAACGAAAAGAAGCGGCATAACTAATCCAAGCAGCAGAATCGCCGATCGGCGATTCAACCGCCGCCCAATCGCCGCCGCGGCTGATTTCTTCCCCTGCATAATATCTCCTCCTGCAGCGCTAAATACAGCGATTCTATACAACTTCATGTTCCTCTCTTCAATTTGTTTCAGAAGATATTTCATGGCGGAATCAAACAGATCCAATTTCTGGATTACCTATCCTAGAATCCAATACTCCATGGAAAACAGAGTTTGAATTTAGCTTGTGAATTTTCAATTAAGTATTGAAGTAAAATATATGTGTATATTGTATGAAGTGAGTGTGGTAGTGGTGTGTATATAGTGTGATTTGTGAAGGAGGTTTAGATCACGCAATGTTGTAGGTCCGGATAAAAGCATAATCTAATTCAACACTCTACATAATACATTGTGTGTGAGCTTGGGGGAGGGAGATTAGTGTCATTTTAGGTGAGGTTATAAACTTATTGCACATTAAATAATTAAAATTCATTTTCCTAACTTTATGTTCAAGTGTACAGCAAAAGTCTATCTGAGATGACCTTCTACATTGAAACTTGTTCATAGTATAATATTAAATGTTATTGATATTAATTTATAAAAATAATGGTATCAGCTTTATAGTATAAATAAATTTTCTCAAGGAGTTTGTGTTCAAATAATTCAATATTCTTAAGTAAAAAATATTAATTAAAATTTCGTCATATATTCAAATAATACTTCCTCAATATTTTATACTAGTGAGGTTAATTCCTTCCCTGTCAAAGAGGGATTTACCCCTATGTCGATCCGCGTAATAGTTCCTTAAAAAAAGGAACAAAAAAACAAAGATCCTCACCGACAACTGGGGACTCTTTGACTTTCTTCCTGTTTTTCAATCTATAAATATATAAAAGTAGAAGTTTGTCAAAATTTTAAGTGCATATTTAAGCAAGTGTAGCCACACTTGCTTTAAGGTGAAAGGATGTATTTCACTCTCTAGAAAAGAGAGTGACTTAATATCAACCAATAAAATTTCTTCATTTTATTCTTTATATTTTACTTTATAGTTTATACTCTTACTTTTAAAGTTTAATACTAATATTTTTTATAGATATATTTTTAATATATTATATGTCAAATTAATCATTTTTTACCGATCTTTAATATGACACACATATTGCATATATATAAATAAAATTCACATTTAAAATATGATTTTTTAAAAATATATTTTTAATTTTTAAAACAATATGAGTTGATTTTTTTATTTTATAAAATTTTAATTATCAGTAAAAAAATATAATATATGTAATGATTTTAGTGTTTAATTAAAAATTATCTACTTAATTTTATTATTGTGAGATACTCATAAATATATTATTTCATAAAATATATATACCAATTAAAAAATTAATATATTTCAAAATGTACATATACATACTAAATTTAGTTTAAATTCCTATTATAATTCATCTTTGGTTGAATTTTTAATATTCAAACCGTGCATCGCACGGGAGAAATACTAGTTGTTCAAACACTTTCATGTTTCTTTTTACATTTTTAATTGATTAAATTTTGATAAAAAAAATTAAAAGGAGAGGGGGCAGTCCATTCTCTATTTAAGTCAAATTCAGCCTTTAGCCGGCCCAACCCAAAAAAGAAGGAAGCAACCCAATTCAACGTTACGGCCAAATTCTATAAATCCGCTCACATTATCCCTTTATGTTTATTTTGTTTCCCTACTGAATTTTAATTTTTATGTTTAAATAAATTTAATATCAAACGTATTCGGGGAATTTTAAGTCGATTCGGGTTTTTAGAAAGTGTTAGGGATAATACTTTCTTATAATCTCAAACCTTCATTTATTTTGAAATTTAAAATAAAAGATATCGAGAATCAAGACTCGAAGATTGAAATCGAAGACCTGAATTAATCTTCTGAATGTTAAATCAAACCGAGGAATATAGCCGTTGGAATCCATCGTGGACCTATTCTTTATTCTATGGATTTTTATTCTAACATTCAAATCCACACTATAAATCATCTTCATTTTTTTTGGAAATTCAAGAAGATAGCAACGATGCTTACAGAGCCAAAATAATATAATAATATCACATCTATCAGATTTTCATATCATCCTGTTCTATAAAATCCTCAAACCCACGATGTATCATAAGCTTAGAATTTTTCCCAACCCAAACATTGAGGCTAAACCATTTAAGGAAAATCTCACCATAGTTGGAGACAACACCAAAAACCCAAACCCAGTGGTGAAGTGAGGTAGTTGTATAATCAGTGAGGGTGATAAGTCCCAAACATGAACTCGTTAAACATCTGTAGGCAATCCCGTGGAGGCCACAAGAGGGTTATAAGTCCGGTTCGAGTGTGAGCTCGGTAAATATCTATTGGCAATCCCTTTGGAGGGTGATAAGTCCCGTTTATAGTGAATTTATAGAGAGGGAGAGTGGAAACAACCACTATAAGTTGTTTAATGCTTTATGTTTATATCTTTTCTAGTTATAAGCAAACCAAAAAAAAAAAATTTGGTATTACTCGCCCTCAACCCTCGCTTTTTATATGCACGAAATTAATTCGCGTTTAACGACGCTCAAGGTTTTCCCCGGGACATCATCAAAAGATTACTTTTCAATGTTTTGAAACATTATTTTTTTAAAAAAATCATATCAACAATGGTATCAGAAAATTTTACACTCAATGGAATAATAGAACTTTTCATTTGAAGGTTGAAGTTACAAATGACGTCAATACATTTAAACCCTAAACCTTTTAACCCTACACCTCATGCATTTTAAATATGATGCATCATTTTTTTCAAGGGTGAGAGACTCAAGATCAAAAAAATTGAGAGAGGCCTTGATATTTGACCCAAGAAGGATAAACAAAATATATTCGAAGGGATCAAGATTCGTTAATGGTAAACAATTCAAAACGATAGACACAACGGTTAGGAGAAGTGTCTTCTCACATAAACAAAAAAACGCACGCCATGGTGGAAAAATTGCAAAAACGAATGTGAAAAATACGAAAATAAATAAGGGATGAAAAGGGTTGATTTGAGAAGATGAAATCATGGAAATAGGGGTAAAGGTGTTTTCTTAGGAAGTCTCAATTTAAAACAAGGGTTCACCAGGGATACATGATTCTCAGTTATATTGTAATAGAATGCAAATTTGAGTTCTCAAAGCTTTTAGAAAAATTTGCAAAGTAGAAAATGTATCATTGGAAAAAATTTAAATGATTTAATTTCATTTTTAACTTAGGGAATAGTAGTCTACTACTTTAGAAAAGTTATAACGTTTTTGGTTTAATATCGAGGAGAAAAAATTGATCAAATGAAGAAAACGAGCTTTGAAAGCTTCACCAAATATATTATATCGGTTGAAAGGGGACTTCAACTTGAGGGGGAACTCACGGAATCAAAATAGATGATTGAGATCGTTAAATATATTTATGACAATTTAAGAAAAGGTTAGATGAGTTCGTTAGTTATATTGGAAAGCGAATCGGAAGAAAAGAATGAAAAATCGTCGGAAGAAAAGGTTGCAAATTTCGAGATCCTTAAAACAATGCTAACCTAATAAAAGAAAATGTTATGATCTAATCGTATCTTATATTTGAAGGCTCAAGAAGAAAAGTGAGAGACGACCTAAAAAAGAAATTTCGGGGATGTTCGGGAAGAAACTAATCCCAAGACGTGAGACAAAAGTCCCGAGAAGAAGAGGAAATAATCAAATCAAGACTCTTCTTTTATGTTTTTTTTTGTATTTTTGAAAAGTTCATTGTATTTGTAAATACTATCGTACATCAATGAAAAACTTTATCTTTATGCTCAAAGATAATACCTCATTATCTTCTTACATGTCTTTATATTTGATATGCTTGATTATTGTTATTTAGTGATGAAACTGTTGGGTAATTCATTCTTGAATTAACTATTAAGAGATATACCATTCTTGTAATAGAAAAACCAAAAAAAAGTATAGGTTAAGAGTGTTGTAACAAGATGGTTTTGGCATCATCAAAAAGGGGAAATTGTTGGGAAATAAATTTAATAAATAGGATTTTGATTAGATCCCAAAACCCCGAGTATGACATGTTCGGGATAATCTTGATAGATAAGTCGATTCGGTTTTAGAGTTAGGGATAATATCCGCACTTGCGTGTATAGTCGTGCAGATGCATTATAAGAAGATCCCGAGAATCAAGACTTCAGAGAAACCGAAGATTCGAGAAATCAAGACTCAAGAAGATCGAGAATTTCAAGATCCTCAAGACTCAAAGAAGACTCAAGACATGAAGACTTGAGAAATCATCAAGACTCGGTGAATATCGAAGGCCAAGAATTCATCAAGACTTCAAGAACGTCATTGAAAAATATATCTTGAATGTTCCGATATATCATCCGAGGAATATAACCTGGAATCGACGTGGACCAACGAGAGGAAGACAACCAAACTGGAACTTTTCACGAGAGAATAGTATGGATTTGAATGTGATTCTCTCGGTAATATTCAAATCCACACTATAAATTTTTTTTTTGGAAATGCAAAGAAGATAGCAACGACTGAGCCAAAGAGAGTTAAGCTTTCCCACCCTAGAACACAAGTCTATAGATATACAGATATATTCAAATGAGTGTTCTAGAACCCAACCTAAGCAACCCAAAAATCATAAATAGAGAGATTTTCCCAACCCCCAGGCTAAACCATTGTAAGGAAAAAATCTCACCATAGTTGGAGACAACACCAAAACCCAAAACTTGGTGAAGTGAGGATAGTTGTTTTGATGAGGGTGATAAGTCCCGATTGAGTGTGAACTCGTTAAACATCTCAGAGGGCAATCCCGTGGAGGGTGATAAATTTAAAGAGAGGGTTATAAGTCCGATTGAGTGTGAGCTCGGTAAATATCTATTAGCAATCCGTGGAGGTGATAAGTCCCGTTTATAGTGAATTTTTAGGGAAGTGGATGTAGGGGTGGTTGTCAGAACCATTATATATTGATGTGTTGTTTAATGCTTTATGTTTATACTTGTCATATGCATCTAGTTATAAGCAAACCACAACACATGAGCTTAGAATCAAAAAAAAAATTTGGTATTACTCTGCCCTCAACCCCTGTTTTATATGCACCGAAATTAAACGTTTCGCTTCCGCACACTCAAGATAGGTTTTCCCACCGGGACCAACACTTTACAATCTCAAACCTTTATTTGTTTTGAAATTTAAAGTAAGAATTTTGAAATCTTATTAATTTTACTCTACTCCATCACCTACTACTACTCTACTTTTTTATTCTTTCAATACACTCACATCATCTACTTTTTTATTCTCTCAATACACTCAAAATAATATAATAATATCACATTTATCAATTTTTCCACCATCATACCCTATAAAACCCTCCATTAAACATGCATCTTAACTATTCATCAAGATTTTGAAATTCTAAAACTTCAAAGTCCGAGATTTCTCACGCCCACTATAATCTCAAAACAAACGTACCTTAGACACCCACAGGCCACTAATCCGCTCACATTGGCTTCCACTTTCATATGTATTTTTAAAAAAAGAAGGAATAGGATGACATCATTAGTGACTTTTATTTTGCATTAAATCATATAGAAATCGGGAATTTCTCTGGCTTCTCGTATTTTATTTGAGTTGAAGATGACGTCAGTTTACATTTGTGCATACCAGTGCATCTTTTTTCTACTCATAAAAAATTGAGGGCCTATTTGCAAAAAAAACAATATATTAGGGAGATTCTTAAACAATTTAAGGGTTTCAATGCATCGTTCTCACAAAAAAAAAAAAAAAAAAAGAATTGCAACAAACACGCATAAATATATGACAAAATTTGTCGGTATCATTTTTTAATAGAAAGGCTATTATTATTTAAAAGTAAAAATGTATCATTTTAAATAATTTAAATGATTACATTTTCTTTTTAACACAGTTTACACTTACTTTTAAAAAGTTATAACGTTTTTATTAAAAAAGTGATAACTATCTTGTCCCAAATATATTTATGATTTATTATTCGTTTAGGAATTAGGAGGGAGGAAACGTTAGTTATATTGGAAAGCGAGAAACGGATATGAATGATCCAATCATATTTCATCCTTAAAACAAGAAATGAAAAGAAAATGTTATCCTATCGTATCACAGACCGCAACTTATTAGTTCGTATCCCAAGACGTGAAGAAATAATCACACAAATATTGTCTTGAAAAAAAAAATATTTGTTTGGATTTTATCAATGTACAAATTAAATACTAATATGAAATCCTAATGCTAACATTAGACTCTACGTTTGCATTACTATCCGTCTTCCTGTATTGTAATATTTTATGCACCGACAAAAGAACTTACCTCATTGGGAGATCCAAGTTTAATTTTCTCTGAAAACGAATTGGAGTTATGGGAGTTATAAGATGGATTGGCGATTTCGTGGAGTATTTGGGTGTTTGGTGTACTAACTACTAACAACTAACTTTGTCCGATAAAAATATATATATATCCCATCTTCCTTCATTTTTAAATGCTGCTCATCTTTTTTTTTATAAAATGATCAGGTTCGAGGGCGACTAATCAGGGGAAGAATCCACCGTTTGGGGCCTCACTTCAAGCCAGAGCTAGGATTCGAACCTGAAACCTAGAAAGGAACACACTCCTAAGTCTCAGGCCTACACCACTAGGCCAACCCTTGAGGGTTTTAAATGTTGCTCATCTCATTTTCTAATTATTTCACACATACTAAAATAAGAATATTATTTTTAATATTAGGACAGTATCTCTAACAAAACAACTACATTATCTTATGCTAAGCACTATTTCCCTCTAGATTAGGGCATACACAAAATTATTCAAGAATTTTAGGGCATGTTTGTTTTGAGACTATTCCGGATGGATTTTGGACTTTAGAATTCCACATACCCATTTAATACAATACTAAAATCAGGATTTTAAAATCATATTTAAAACATAACCTAAACTCTACATCTGCACATATTCTCATTAATAATGATATTATCACTTTTACACAATTTCCAACACAATACTCAATCATTCAATCATTACTATAATAATATAATAATACAAATCAATCAACTTTTTTACAATCCTATATAATCATACCCTATAAAATCTCAAAACAAACATACAATTTTACTATTCATTAGGATTTTAAAATCCTAGAAGATTTCTAAACGCCACTATAAAAAAACAAACACACCCTTAATTACAATTTGTAATGTATTGTAATATTTGATGCAAAAAGATTAGAGAAGATTTTGTGTAAAATATTGCACACTAAGTATTATGTGCAATATAATATAACTAATGCAAAGATTGATAAAAAATCACAGGTAAGCGCGGGCGGGTCGGACGCGGGTAGGGAGAACATGGGTTATGGACTGTGGGCTTCAGTTTGGGAGGAGCATATATATTTATAGAAGGATATCTTTATCAAATATGTGTTGTTAAGTGGTTCAAGTCTGTTGTTAATGTATGTGATTGCATGTTCGATTTCTATTGAGCACATAACCAAATATTACATATTATTAAAAAGCCTTCTACATGAAAAAAAAATAATGAAAAAAATAAACCATACAAAATGGAAACAAAAATCAAGAAAACTCAAACAAGCGCGACGTGAAAAAAAAAAAGAAAAAACTCATTATAAAAGATTTCGCCTTCTTTCGACCCGACAAAGCCTATCCCGCGAGAAATGAAAAAAAGCTCAATTGATTTATAATTGCACATATCACTTGTATACAATATTTCATACAAGTTTTTGTAAAAAGATTAATATACTAATATTTATGTAAAACATGAAGTATTTGTATTTTCTTAAAAATCTTGAATCCTTTAATTTTAACTTCAAACAAAAACATGTGTTACATGAAATAAAATTCGTCATGAAATGAAATTTATAAAATAATCTCATGGAGCACAAATTTTGTTAATTTTTTAGATAGAAAAAAAATACACATGTATTCCACGCCAAGTTGCTGGTCAAATTGACACTATATATATAAACAGATGAACTGAATAACTTTTGTTTCTTATATTTATCCGAAAGATTGCTGATTTTTCGAAATCGACAAATATGGAAAATTCCGACTATTCAACGGTGGCTAGAACCCGATTGGCGGTACTCTCAGCTCACCTCTTGGCCTCAATTGACAACTCCGGCGCCATTTCGAGTGGAATATTGGAGTATTCTGGCTGCTCCGCCGCGGTATCTCCGCCGCCAAATCTCAAAGGTTCGGTAACTTTGATCGATGAGCGCACAGGTAAAAAATACCAGGTTCAGGTATCCGGAGATGGCACAATTAAAGCCACCGATCTTAAGAAGGTAATTTTGTTTCAATCGTAAATGTTATGTGCTTTGGTATGATTTTTCTTTTTTGATTGGGGCAATTTTGCATCGAATTTGTGTGATGATTGTGAATTACTATCGAATTTTCTTTAGTTAGAAATGATCAGGATCGTGCTTAGCTGAAATTAGGGCTTTCATATCTAGAATGGCTTTTTTTTTTTTTTTTCTGCAAGGATTAGTATGTTCTCAAATTACTGGGCGGTTATATATGTGGAGTTCTGAACCTTGGATCAGAAAGTTATTTGCCAAGTAATTGATGCGCTGGTGGTATCTTCTTGAGATTTATAATACTAGTGATTCTTACAGATAACAGTAGGAAAGAATGACAAGGGGCTGAAGCTTTACGATCCAGGATACCTTAACACAGCTCCTGTTCGATCTTCGATTTGTTACATTGATGGTGATGAAGGGGTTCTTAGATACAGGGGTTATCCAATTGAAGAGCTAGCTGAGGGGAGTTCCTTTCTGGAAGTGGCTTATCTTTTGAGTGAGTGGTACTTCTGATGTTTTTGAGTTGTCGAATCTCCATGTTTCGTGTGCTGTTACATTTGAATCTGTGCTGCCCACAATGTGGTTTTTTATGAACCTCAAGCTCTTAACTTATCTATTTATCTGCTCAGTTAAAATTTGAAGATTGAGGCCTGCCTTTCGTAAGGTTCCATTTAAATATTTTCCTGATTGACAAAGAGAGCATGCATGACATATATGTGAAATTTTGTTACTATTCACCTTGCATTAGTTTAGAAGTGGAATGATAACTTAAGGATTGGTGTTAGTACAGTTTACTCAGATTTATCGGTTGGTGGCTTTCCGTAATTACAGTTCCACTTTTCGATTTATTATTTTCTTATTTTGATGCCAGTGTATGGGAATCTACCATCTGAAAGTCAGTTGGCAGATTGGGAGTTTGCTGTTTCACAGCATTCAGCTGTTCCTCAAGGAATATTGGTATGACTATCTTCTTTATTTTCAAGATAAATGTTTGACCAAACACTTGTTTGTGCTAATTGTTTTTCATTCTTGGAATGCCTCATGATCTTGGTATACCGATCCTTATTTGTATTAAAAACTCAAAAGTAAATTTCCTGAATTCCTTTTGATCATGTTTTTGCAGGATATCATACATGCAATGCCCCATGATGCACACCCAATGGGTGTTCTTGTTAGCGCAATGAGTGCTCTTTCTGTATTCCATCCGGATGCTAATCCAGCTTTAAAAGTATGTCCATCATCGTAGTTGAAACTGTTCTTCTCCATTAAGACTTATTTTCGTTGTTGGTCCTGCTTGTTGGTTGAAAATGAACTACCAATCCTACTCCCATTTTATGGACTTTTATCTTAAATGCTCTGAAAAGAAGCAACATTTGCTTACAAATAACTCTTTTGGACATTCAAATTTCTATATTTCATAGTTGTCTCTAATATGTAGTTATTTTCTAATTCTTTGGTGATGGTTTTTAGAGCATCTTTTATGTTGCTTATAATAAACCTTCAGAAGAATGCATACATTTGTTGATATCCCCACTTCGAAAACACCAACTTATTTCCTTGTTGCACCAGATTTTCATTTTGATGCATTTTGATTCTGACCATGTGGTTTGCTTTCATTTAGGGGCAAGACCTATACAAGTCCAAACAAGTGAGAGACAAGCAAATTGTGCGCATACTGGGAAAGGTAAAATCCATTTTACCCTACTAATAGGGTCATTGCTTGCTTCAAAACTAGATTTTTCCTATGCTTTTCATATGGTATTGCAAACTGCATATGATATAATAATGTTCATAATATCGTGAGTTCTGTTGGTAGTTGCAATAAATGTCCTACTACTTGTGTCTGCAGGCTCCGACAATTGCTGCAGCTGCTTATTTGAGGATGGCAGGAAGGCCACCTGTTCTTCCATCCAACAACCTTTCATACTCAGAGAACTTCCTATATATGCTCGACTCATTGTATGTCCTCTCTCTGGTTTTATCTCGATCCTATTTGAGTTAAAATTATGAAAGTCCAGTACTACCATTTTTATTATTCAACTATAATTATTAATTGCTCTGTGAAAGTAAATTTGCGAGTTCCTAATACTTGAAATTTGGGTATTTATCTAACTAAGGGTTTTGAGGTGAAACAAACAGGGGTAACAGGGATTATAAACCGAATCCTAGACTTGCACGTGTCCTCGACATTCTTTTTATCTTACATGCAGAACATGAAATGAATTGCTCCACTGCTGCTGCAAGACATCTTGCTTCAAGGTTGTATCTAATTTCTTGTTGAAGACTGAAAAACTCACTTTTTTTTTCTTATCTGAAAACTTATATAATTTACATTTACAGTGGTGTTGACGTATACACCGCCCTTGCTGGAGCAGTTGGGGCCTTGTATGGCCCCCTTCATGGTGGAGCAAATGAGGTAATTAGCATTTAGGAACATTTTTGGTCTTTCGTTGGGACAATCTAAACTATTTATTGGTGTATATATACATGATATGATTTGGATAACCTGTGCATCGTTCTGAACCACATTAAATTCAGCTATGTTTTATGTAGGCTGTGCTCAAGATGTTGAGTGAGATTGGAAGTATTGAAAACATACCTGACTTCATTGAAGGTGTAAAGAACAGGTTAAATTCGTACTATGGCAGTTTGTTTTGATGATTTCTCCTTTAAGATGTTCCAACTCCAACAGCATGTGTGTCTATAACTTTTTCGTTCTCTAGGAAGCGTAAGATGTCCGGTTTCGGGCACCGAGTGTACAAAAATTATGATCCCCGAGCCAAGGTCATAAAAGGACTTGCAGAAGAAGTATTTTCCATCGTTGGCAGGGATCCTCTAATAGAGGTGGGTTTAACTTCATCGATTATTGAAGTGTTATTTGTAAATGAACGTGCCCTCAAATGCAGTTAATGAACTCATAATCTGTTGAACCAAATTATGATTTCACTTCACATTATGAACTTGATACTCCTATGATGGCTATTTTATGTATTTATGACCAATTATTCATACTAGCTTTTAATGGAGTAAATTGTAAATGCTTCTGTTAATGCTCTTGTGCATCATTTTTTGTTATTCAGGTGGCCATAGCTTTGGAGAAAGCCGCTCTATCAGATGAGTATTTTGTTAAGAGAAAGTTGTATCCTAATGTTGACTTCTATTCTGGGTTAATTTACAGGTATGCGTAGAATGCTAACTGCCTATGTTTGTGTGTCTATTCTCCAATTTTATTTTATTTTTTTGGATTGGATATACGCTTCTTTTTTTCTTTAAAGAAAGAACTTTTAATTAGTTTCTTTGACATTATTTGCACTTTCATTTCAAGTAATGCTATCCATTATTGTCATCAGGGCAATGGGCTTTCCCCCCGAGTTCTTCACTGTTTTGTTTGCGGTTCCTCGTATGGCTGGCTATTTATCTCACTGGCGTGAGTCTTTGGATGATCCTGATACCAAGATTATGAGACCAGCACAGGTTCTCTCTCTCTCTCTTCATCTCTCTCACATCTTTCGGAACCAAGGTTAATACTGCACTGGGATTAGATGAATGAGTTTCTGACCTTCTCCAATATTTCAACTCTAATTTTCTCTGCACTCTTTATCCCTACTTGCAAGATCGAGATGCATATGATATAGATTGAATCTGCTCTCTGTCTCTCTCTCTCCCCTGCTAATCTCGATTTTATGTGCAGGTGTACACTGGTGTATGGCTGAGGCATTACATGCCGCTGAAAGAACGCATATCATCAGCAGGAGTGGACAAACTCGGTCAAGTTTCAGTCTCCAACGCAACAAGGAGACGCTTGTCTGGGTCAGGGGCCTAGATTCATTCATACAAATAACTTCTACATCGGGTGCTTTATATATTTGGGGAGGCATCTTAGACTGGTTTCCAAAGTGAATGAATGCTTACAGCATACAGTATAATAAAATGTTTTTCATCACATTCACCAATATTGATTTGTACTATTAAAACTTTGGAGTATCAAAACGTTGTCCATCAATGAAGTGTTGGTATAATAAGATTTTAGAAATTCCTCCTACGCTAGGAAAGGGTTATGTCCCACCCCATTATTGCAAGATATGCGTTGCTATTTTCTTGTTTACTGGTGGTCAACTCATGTGGATTTCTAAACAAATTGACAGCAATTGATTATGGATGTGTAGATGCAGCTAATCAACTAAAGGATGACAACAAGACAGGTAAACTCGACCCACCCCACTTTTAGGCACTAATTATTTTACTTTAAGGTGGACGAATATCTTCATTTTATTAGTGTGATGAATAAGAAATGCGAGCTCCTTAAAGTGAAATAAAATTCTCTTGCATTATTTTATAAGAAATTGTGTCCACCCAACAGTGCTAGCCAGAGTGTTTTGACCTAGACAAATACTTTTACGCTACATTTACACCATATAATTCAAGTTTATTTCTATATGGTACTAGTTATTTTCTGAAAAAGTATTAGTTGCTCAGAAATAGCTATTTTCACCTTTTTCTTAACAGTATTAGTCGAGCATTAGTTGCCCTATGTAGCCCTCATGATCCCCATAAGAATTCAATCGCCCTCCTTAAATAAATTCACTATTTACAACAATGATCAAACACTACGATAAAACTGCACCATTCACAAGGGGTGGGGAGGAAAGTTGAGATGAAAGAAATTATTATAGGCTTGTAGAATAACATAACAATAATGATTATTACACAAGTATCTGGCTTTTTGTCCTTGCAAATACGGACTTGGATCCCTTTCTGATGCGTACAGGAATGGGTCCAAAGTCCTGCAAATACATATCGGACAATACTGCTCAATCAGATAAACGATTGAATACGTTCAGAATCTTCTATGAACTGGCTTGTTGGACGACGAAGAAGCAAATCCAGAAGCAACGATCGTCTTTCCCTTGGAAGGAACACTACTCAACATGTAAAAGAATCAACATGATTAGATACAGTGTGTGTGTGTGTGTATATATAGAGAGATCAAAAACAAATCTAATGTGGTTTTTGGATTTGTATTTACCTATTGTTCCTTTGCATGGCCATTCTCTTCATAGCAGCTGCATTCTTGACCTCTCGACTGCATAAGAAAGAGTAACATTAGGATAAGAACTGAAGATGGTTTCTGGATATGAAGGAAAGTTGCAAGAAAGAATTATAACTTCATGAAAAATGTCGCATAGATGTGAATTATTGAACAATCCAGATGGCAAAAACATGACATGGGAATTACCAGTTAATAAATTCAATCTTCGCCTTCTTCAACAATCTGCTTTTAGTGTTGTATATGTTGTTAGCCACGGGACCTACAGAAGGTTAAAAAAGAAGCTCAAAATCTGCTCTAATGAGTTATTAGTTAAGCAAGGGAGGAAAAAAAGTACCTCCCCAACAGCTTCTTTTCTGACTAGAAGGTGGAACCTTTGAGCACAGCTTAATTTGTCGACTTTGTTTTTCTACAAATTTAGCAGTCAATATAAGTTTCCATCAACCGTAAATCCCAAGGAATGAAAAAAAAAAAAAAAAACAATTTATTCAATAAATACATGGCATTTTTCTCCCAATCCCTGGCATGCTAAGTCTTTTTTTCCTATGAGTATCACAATAAACACGATTATGCGCAGATATGATGTCATTAGGATGTCCTCCACATAAGATAAAATAGACAGCTCCAAGAAATCAAACATATATTAAAAATGATACAAAATACGAAAGATGTGCTTCCACTAGTTGGGTTCACCAAACGTTGACAAATCATAGTGACTCAAAAATAAAGAGAAAATGGAAAATGGAAAATGGAAAATGGAAAAATTTATTCATAATCATTAAATAGAAAGCATAATATTGCAATAGAAAATGGAAAAAAGGGGGAATAACATAAAAAACTGGCAAAGTTATCACCTATGTGAGAAAAATGGAGGGGAACCAGAAGCATGATAACAAAGAGTATATTGGCTTTGTAAAGCAATTTATTGCATCAATGATGAGCCAAATAGAATGATGAGCCAAACTCAATACAAAATGCATTTCGGCATCTTTCCTGACAAGAGAGGTAATATGATTGCTATTGGCATATGGGTGTGTGTGGTTTGGGTGTTGAAGAATTGGAAAAATAAGAAGATTTTCGAAGATACAGAATTCAGAAGTGACAAGATTGTAGAGGAGATAAAAGGACGACTTTGGAGTTGGTATTCTGCAAAATTTCCGAATCTAGGTTCTTTTTCTTTGAAAGACTGGTTTGAGAATCCTAGAATGGTTTTAGAACTATGATATCTGTGTAAATATTTCACTGCATTGAGCATATCTTATACCCAATTTTAATAAAATATTTTTTCCCGATCAAAAAAAAAAAGATGAGCCAAATAGAAGAGAATGAATAAATTTAATTGCAATTTATTAAAGGCACAAAAAATAGGCCTTCTGTTTCTGTAATTTGTTTAAATTTGTAGTCCACAAGGATGGATACCTTCCTTAACCACGCATTAGTAATCAGCGCAGATAACCAAGTATTTGGATTTCAATCAATATATAGTGGAATTTACTTACTAGCATTGCCTTCTTTGTATCGTTGCGACATTCGATCACTAGATTCATTTATTTTGTCTTCCGTCTCTTTTAACTTTGCCTGTAACAAGATATTACTGATGTAAAATGACGAACCAAAAAGAGCAAAAATTACAACCATAATCTTCCCAGTAGACTAAAGTGATATACCTCATACAATTTTCTCCATGGGAAGGTCTTATTACTCTGTCTCATCCTCTCAATTAAGACAGCCATCTTATCCACGCCAAAAATTTTTTCGAAAAATTTCATCCAATACTTATCTGTAACAGGGCTAAGATCTCTATCCTGAAATCAGACCAAAAATAAGTCGAGCTAAAGCATAAATATAACCAAAAGACCAAAACGGAAACGAACAATAAGTTTCAAAATTACCACAATTCGGTGGCTGGCAAAGTCTTACTTGTGTACGGTCCTCAATGTGAGCCAAATGCTCGATTGTACAATGCGATAAAATGCGGTCTAAAAGATGAGAATCTATGCATCCAACATCTCCTAGATATCTGACATTATCTATAGCCGTTCGAACACACAAATCAACAAGGGAGGGTGCTTTACGAATCATCATTCAATATTAGTGTTCCCTTGCACCCCTGCAAAAGTTTAAGGTGAAATAGAATAAATTAGTTAATCTATCAACAAAAGCAAGAATTCAGAGAGAAAAGAGTCGGTTTTTAATTAATCTAATAAAAAAAAACAAGAATTAAGATAGAAAAGAATCAATTTTTAGTTAATCTAATCAACAAAAACAAGAATTCAGATAGAAAAGAATCAATTTTTAGTTGATCTAATCAACTAAAACAAGAATTCAGAAGTTTTACTTCATTTTTTGCAATCATTGTTCACAATTTCGCTGCAATAAAGCTTAATTTTTTTTCAAACCACCACACAAGCCGCATACCCTCACATACTAAAAAAGGCCATATCAAAATCCCAGTCCTCAAATACACAGAATTTAACAATCTACTTATAAAAAAAAGACAGTAATCAATTCCGAAAACCCAATTGTTCAATTTCGAGAATTATATCCCAAATTACCAGATCAACTTCCTCTATGAAATTGCATAACTAAACAAATAAAACGCAATTAAACAAAAAGATGCTAGAATCACAAAAAAATTAAAGAGAAAGAGGAAACACACATACAATCGAGATAAAACCGTTAAAGGGTACCGTTGATGTGATCGGAGATGATTGATTGCAAATATGCAGCAGCGTAGAAATGAAGGAGATCTGCGATCAACAAGATCAGATTTTCTCGGGTTTTCATTATTTCCCTTTTATCTTTTTCATTTTTATTGGATCAGGTCGTTATCGTTTACAGGCCCAAAGGCCCAAACTTGAGTTTAAATTCTTTTTTCCATTAAAAGAGTTTATATTCCATGTATAGTATAGTATAAAACATTAGGTTTTAACTTTTAAGTGTGTTTTGGATTAAAATAAATAAATAAAAATGACCTTGGCTACTTTTAGTTAAAACGAAGTTACCGTTCTGTACATTTAAGGCTTGTATGGTTTATCAACTGAATTTAACTGAATCCTATATCCAGACTTTTATTTTAAGTTTCTTGGAATAGAGTACTACAATGAATCTATATATGTTGATTTAGTACAAATCTATGCCTAGGCTTAGCTTTTGGACATTTTTTTTTCCTTCAAAGATACTTGCTAGAAGAAGCAAGTGCCAAATGAAAAATAATAGTGTTAAAGAGAGTTATTATTTGTATTTATGAGCTTCAAACTTAATATTCTTTCAATTTAAAAAAAAAAAGAAAATCTACTTTGAAATTAACATGCCAACATGAGTCTTTTATCGGCAAGGAAAAATAAAATGATACATGGAATTCCCTATTTCAAATTATATTCTCTTATTGAGCATTGAAATACAAAACTGAACACCATCTGTAATCTCCCCAATACTAAAAATTGAATTTCCATGTCAAAAATTACGTATATAAGAGAAAATAGGAAATAAAAAATGGCTATTGGCAGTCCCACAAACAGAATTGGAGATAATTAAACTCTTTGATGGATCTTATTCTTGCTTGAATCTTCCTTGCAGAACTGAACGGCGATTAATAAGTCCAATCATCAGCTACGAGTGGAGGAACGAAGGAACAGCCCTGTAGAGTTTGCTCGAAGATGTGGCCTACTCTCAGCAACTTCTCCTGCAACAAAGAAGGGATGACTAAATGAGAGGATTCATTATACGATCATAAGTGAATATATAGAGTTGAATTTTGTTAGAATAATAAGTATATATGAGCCTTTAGTGGGCCTTTATTAGAATAGTCTATTCACTTGTATATATATATATGTATACTCTTGACCTAATTAAATACATAGAAAATTCTCCCACACTATGTCTTTTGATTATAGCATGACAAATTTAATATATTTTCATATCAGAAATCTAAGGAGCTGTTTTGAAACTCAACTTGGACTCAAGAAGCGCTTTTTTTTTTTTAAGAAGCTGGGTCACACCCAGTTCTGGAAAATGTGTTTCTGTACTGTTTCCTAGAGAGTGAAAACAGCCCCTAATTATCTTGAAAGCTTAATAGCAACTAACCCAAACTTATTCTATCTATTATCCACATTAAGCCCAAACCAGCATCTTACACATTAACAAAATATTGGTCATGATTGAAGCTTTTGTAATTTTAGGCCAAGATCTACCTTGAATGGAATTATTGAATATTTTTTCCAAAGAATAAAGTTTTTTGATTTACCTCATCGAATGGTGCTCCAATCATTTGAAATCCAACAGGCAGGCCTCCTTCAACAACTCCACATGGTAAAACCAGTGCAGGGAGACCAGCTAAGTTCACATTAACCTGTATTAATTCCAAAACATCAATAAATTAGAAGTGACGAACTCAGAGGTATTGCAAAATTCAAATTAAAGTTTGTAGTTTTTTAAAACAATTGACCAAGGATCAAAGAAGAAATGTAATTATAGAAACTCACAGTCATTATGTCTCCTGCATACATGGCCAATGGATCATTTTTCTTCTCACCTGAACATAGGCATAGTACCAATTATATTATGAATATCTTCAAGTTGACCAAAATAAAAAAAAAAAAGAGAAAGGCATACAGAAAGGGGGCATAAAAGGATATTATAAGGTGAAGAAGTGAAAAAAGTTGCAAGTGTAGTACCAATCTTATAAGCTACTGATGGAGCAGCAGGAGATATCAAGATATCGTTTTTGTCCAAAGCTTCCTTGAAGCTATTTCGTATTATAGTCCTGACCTGAAATACCAGCATATAATCAGCTTTCAATCATGCGATAAATGCACTACGTCCAAAAACAAAACAACACTACAATCTTTTAAATAATATTTAATCAAACAACGACATCAAATTACTTCTTGGGCCTATAGCTGAACATTTTATTGTACTATAATGTAAAAATTCCATGTTCAAATGGATTGATCCCAAAAAAGGGGTATAATATTTGAGTATTGAAGTTGTGGCAATAACGAATGATAAAAAAATCAAAGCAATTATTGGTAAACCTGCTGGGCACGCTTGTAATACGCATCATAATAACCGGCAGAAAGAGCATATGTGCCCATCAGAATTCTCATTTTAACCTGTAATAATGAAGTATATGTTGTCAAGTCAATAGTAGGAAAATTTTGTTTCAGCCACAAATAACTGAATAAGGTAGGAAAATGTCAAAAGCAAAAATTCGCACCTCAGAACCCAAACCTTGAGCACGGGAATCCCCATAAAGAGCTTTGAGCTCATCACCAAAAACTTGGTTTCCGTATCTGCAAATTCAGGGGATAGGGTTAAAAGTTATTTTTTTAAAAGTTATTTCTATTGGTAAATAGAAATTCCTTCCCTCCCTCCCTCTCTACCCATTTGTATGTTTCTTAAACATGCCTATAATTGAAAATTCAAATTATTAGTTAGAACAGACCAAGTTTACAATATAACCTGACACCGTCATAGCGAGATAAATTTGATGATGATTCAGATGAAGCAAGAATGTAATATGCTGGCAATCCAAGGGAAAATGATGGCAATGCAACCTGAATATCCAAAAATGAATGTGACAATTAGACATCTGACATTCTGCTGCAGTGATAAAGTCAAAAAGAACATGTTATTCACCACTATACATACGAAAAATATACCTCTGATACAGTACATCCAAGTTCTTCTAAACGTGAAACAGCACCACGGACTGAAGAAATTACTTCAGAATCAACCCCACTTTCGAGGGTTTCATGAATAACACCAACCTTCAGTCCTTTCAATGGTTTAGATTCCATGCAATCTACAGGAACAAACTGGGATGCATAGTTTGGGACTTCCTGAAACGTAAAAAAAAAAAAACAAAAAAAAAAATATATCAGCAGATTGATAAGCTTATAGTGTATCTAATGATCTGAAACACTAATCTAAGAGATGTGAACTTGAAAAAATTTCACATTGATTTTCTACGGAGATAGGAATCTGAAACTTCAAATTTTGTTTGTGATATTTTAGATATGTATATATAGCAATTCCACTTCCAGCTAAAAGGTAGAGCAAAATTTAGGGTATTTTTAATCTGGGATTTGAAAACCGGATTTGGGATTTTGAAATCTAAATCCATTTCTACTTTGGGATTTTAAAATCCGATTTTTTACTACCTGATAAATCCACCTAACAAATACCTATAAACCCTATAAATAACATTTTTTTCTACACCAAAATGGCACACTTTCTCCAATATAGTATGATTTTTTTGGTTCCCACTCTCATTTTATTTATCATTTTTCACACCTTTTATTCTCACTTTTGCAACTTCCATAAAACACACAAATTATTGCACAATCATTCAACCATTACAATTACAATCAATATAATATACAGCATCACACATTCTTACACACAAATTTGACAAAAAGTTAAATCCTACCATATTTAAATTTCAAAACAAACACAAACTACTACTATTTATGAAGATTTTGGAATCCACTGGATTTTGAAATCCAGATGTCAAAACCCTCTAAATCCCAAAAATCAACCATACCGTTAGGGCCCTGATGTTATTCAATACCTTTCTCATGTTAAAGACGAAATGATAAAAATACAAATGACTTTTAATGCAGCATAAAGGGTTTAGAACTGTACTCGTGTGCTACTCGTTGCGTCAAACTTATCATATCCCGAGATTGTTTGGAGGAGAATTCCAGCGTCCGCAACTGATGAACCAAAGCATCCAATAACATCCAAGGAGGAAGCATAAGCCACAAGCCCAAATCTTGAGACTCGCCCATATGTTGGCTTGAGTCCCACTACACCACAGAAAGATGCTGGTTGCCTCACACTTCCACCGGTATCACTTCCCAATGCCACCATGCATTGTCTAGCAGAAACAGCTGCAGCTGAACCCCCTGACGACCCTCCTGGTACCCGTGACAAATCCCAAGGATTGGCTGTCACCTAATGAATATGAAGATGCGTCACCTGAGTAAACCATGTATCGTTACAGATTGTAAAATTAGACTGATTATTTATCTTTAAATTCATCATCTCAGATAAAAGAAGTAGTGGCATATGCATAGAGGTCCAATTCATCAAAATACCATCTCATGATTGACATCTCCTATACTAATTTGGGACATTTACTTGTGCTAATCATAATGCACGCTTAATTCAACAGCAAAATTCAGCATATATTGCTTAAGTGACACTTTCCATTACCCATTAGAAATAATAAGTCCGAATGCTGCACATGCATTGAAGTATATAACTATGCAAATGCAATACAAGACCTAAAAGGATTGCAACCCTCTTTCAAAGCTTAACTGCAGAACACTACTCTTGACATTATATGGATTTCTGAAATTTGTAATTTTGCTAAATACAATTAGATGCCAAGACCTAATTCATATGATCATATCTCAACAATTAAAATATCGAATCAAAATCAAACTTAATTTCCAAAACGAATTACCAACACTAACCTGATATCCCGATCCCTCCGTTGTACTTCCCATGCCAAACTCATCCAAATTGGTCTTCCCAACAATAATAGCCCCACTCTCCCTCATCTTCCGCACCGCCGTCGCATCAAACCGTGGCCGATAATTTTCCAAAAGCCTCGACCCCGCAGTGGACGGCATATCGCTTGTGCAAATATTATCCTTAACTCCGACTAAAACCCCAGCCAACGGGCCCACATCCTCATTGTTCTTAATCATATTATCCAGCTCCTCGGCCTGTTTCAAAACAGCGTCGTCGGGAGAGACATAGAGGAAACTGCTCAATTGGGGCTCGTTGCGGCGGAGGCGGTGGAGAAATGACTTGGCGAGGTCCACGGCGGAGGTCTGACGGGAAATTAGGGATGTGCGGGTGGTGATGATTTGGGAGGGCGGCGCCGGAGAGGCGGCGGAGGTGGGAATTGCGGAGGTGTGGAGGCATTTGAGGGTGGTTGTGGTTGCGACGGTGGCCGGAGAGCGGCGGAGGAGGCGCGGGGTTTGGGCGGAAGCGGATAGCATTTTTGTTCGAGTGGGTGGAGAAATCAGCGGTTTTGCGGCAGCGCCTAAATCCTGATCTTAGAAATGGAGATTTTCTTTTTGGTCCTTTGGTTTAAACTTGCTGTGAAAATTATCCCCAGGGTTTTTATTTTGACAATATTGTCATATTAGAAACAAATTGTTACACCTTAATATTGTTAAATAAAAAACTTTAAATTAATTTAATAAGGGATTTGAGTTTACGTTAAAAAATGCAAATTTTAATTTGGTGCATCAAATTAATTTTAGTGAATTTTTTTTTTAGGATTTTTTTTTTTTTGTTTTATTATTTTTTTTGTATTAATTTTATTGACTTCTCGAAGGGGATGGTGGTGGAGATTGTGAGAGTGGAGATTATGAGATTTTTTTTCCATATTTGGGATGTGCATGTGAGTGAGTGTGTGTTTCTAATTAAGAGTATGCCTGTGCTAATGATTGTGAATGTACTATCTCCCGGTATATTTGTCTCACTTCTTTTTGTTGAATTATTTAAAAAATAATATTAAAATAATAGATATTTGACTTTTATAATATTTAATGGATAAAAAGTGAAGGTATTTGGGGTAGTTGAGATGAAAAGTGAGGGAAATAATATTAAAATAATAGTTAGTGGAGTGTTTTTTTTTTTTCTTTTATGGACTGGGATAAATATAGTAGGATGTCCATAAAAGGAAAGTGGGACAAATATAGTGGGACGGAGGGAGTACTTTACAATATATGTATATGTGAGAGTGTATTGTCATGTCTTTGTTTTAGTGTGTGTATATATTTATGATTTAGTTAGGGGTGACAATTAAATTACAAAAATCGCCCGAACTGCCCGCACCGAGCCGCATTGCACCGCCATTGATAAAATTTTATCATAAACCGTGGTTATTTTTATTTATGCAAAATCGCATCGTAAAGTTGGTGCAATTACGATTTTTCGTTGCAAACCGCACCGCCAAGTTGAAACTATAATTTACTATTCGACATCCTAAATTTATAGAGTAATTTCTTAACTAAATCCATAAGGAAGTAAACCATCTTCATAATTTTTTTAATTCACAATCTTAACTTTTACACATAACAAGCTCATATGTTGTACTTGTATAATGTTCAAAGTTATTATTTCATTTTTCAATTCTAAATATATATTTTTCAACTTTAACCATATTATATAATATTGATCAATTAAATTTGTTATCATTAGGTTAAATTGACATCACTTTCTTCTACTAACATTTTTTTTTGACAGGTTTTTATCTTTCTTTCTTCTACTAACATTTATGTTCATGTAAAACCGTCAAACAACAAATAATCGTCTGAAACCGTTCAAAACCGCATAATCACATTTACATTAAAAACGCAGTTTAGAATTGTGCAATTAACCGAACCGCATATAACAAGGCAATTCGGATTTAGTCGAAAAAAATCGCAAAACCGCACCGTGGACACCCATAGATTTAGTCACTACTATATACAGTATATAATTTAGAGAATAATAATGAATTTAAATGATTACTAGAATTTGAAATTTATTTTAAAATTTGAATTATTAACTAGACATGATACAATTTAGAGAATAGTAATGAATTTAAAGAAAAAAAAAATCACAAATGGTCCTGTAATTTTGTTTAAATTCATAAATGGTACTGTAAATTTTTACTTTATTAATTTTGGTCTTTTTTATTTCAATTCTAGTTCTTTTAACCGAAAAATTGAAAATTTTGGCCGGCAAATGGTTGAAAATATAATGTAGCATACAAAATAATGCGAAAAAATATTGAAATGACAGGTTCAATGAGAGGAAGAGAATAATAACAAAAACTTGTATGCAATATTGTATACAAGTGGTATGTGCAATTATAAATTAATTGTGTTTTTTTTTTCTCGCGGGTCAGGCTTGCTGGGTCGGGTTAGGGCAGATTGCTGGCGAGTTTAATGAGTTTTCTTCTTTCTTTTCACGTTGCGCTCGAGACCATATTTCTTTTTCTTCCTTTTCTCTTCAGATTGATGGCGGATCTCACGGGTTTTCTTCTTCCTCCCCTCTTCAGCCGCTCCATACCGCTGCCACTTTCCTCTTCGTTGTTTGTAGGCAGAGAATATGTCTGTCGTTCGTGCTATAATTTCTTGTCCAATTTAATTTTCTTCTATTCACTCCGATCATTGGATGAAAGTGTGGATTCTGTGAGAAGAAGTGAGAATATATGTGTGATGTTGGATTACCCCTCAACAAAAAGTGTGTGTTGAAATTCAGACCCTTCTGCACTCTATTCAAGCTGTTTTGGGATTTTTTTTTTCGCGTTTGTACTGATTTTTGTTCATGTAGTAACATTTTTTTGCTCAGAGGGTAACACTCTTTTGTTCATGTAGTAACACATCAAGTTGTTCTTTAAATTTGTAATTTTGGACTGACGATTTTTTTTCGCGCTTCTACTGGTTTTTGTTCATGTTTTAATACTCTTTTGTGCATAGGGTAACATTCTTTTGATCATTTAGTAACACATCAAGTTGTTCTTTAAATCTGTAATTTTGGATTCAGGATTTCTTTTCGCGTTTGTACTGGTTTTGTTCATGTGGTAACACATTTTTCTTCATAACACATTTCGTTTCTATAAGTATCACATTTTTTTCATGTAGTGATATATAAATGAAGTAACACATAAAAAATATTTTAAAAATTACGTGCTCAATAGGAATCGAACTTGCAACCACATACACCATATACATTAACAACATGCTTGAACCACTAGGCTACAACACATATTTGATAAAGACATCCTTCTATAAATATATATGCGTCCTCCCAAACTGAAGCCCCCCTGACCCACAACCCATGCGAGTCTCCCCGGCCATGGCCAAACCCACCCGGCCACATGTTGACGTAAATTTTGATCAATCTTTACCTTATTTATAGTGTATTGCACATAATACTAGTGTACAATATTTCACAAGAGTGTTTCTCGAGAATAATATAGGTTTTGACCCTGGCCTCAACGTAAATCACTCGAAATTAGCCACGATAATGAATTATATTTGTGATTTTGAAGTTGCAATTCACTGTGGAGGTGTAATCAAAATATGAAATTGATTGAGGGTTTTTCTTTCTTGATGAAAGACAGTTCAAATAAGAGTGGTGACGACCGTTGACGTGATTAGAATAAAAATTTATGTCAATTTTCCGATTAAATTTTAAATTATCCGCGAAAATGACTAAAATTGAAACCAAAAGGTTCAAAATTAATAAAGTAAAAACTTACAGGACCATTTGTGAATTCGGGCAAAGTTACAAGAATATTTTTTTTTCTCTGAATTTAAATGATTACTAGAATTTGAAATTTATTTAAAATTTTTAATTATTAATTAGACATGATTAAATAAAGTTGATTATTGTGGAATACTTGACAAATTTTCATGTGCACCATATGCACCAATAAAATTGGTGCAAATTAATTTTAGGAGTTCTTTTTCTAATTTTTTTCAGTTTTAGTTTTTTTTTTTTTCAATTTCATTTTTCTTTTTAATTTTAATTTCAATTTTTTTTTTTTTTTTTTAATTTCAATTTTTTTTAATTTTTGATTTTCATTTTAGGTTTTTTTTTTTTCAACCCGAATGATTTATATATGATTTAGTGTTCATTGTTTAGGGGTTAGAATTTAAAGTAGTTCATCCAAATTAAAATTGAATCAAATTATACTTTGTGCTATGGGTGAACGGGAGATTAACTCCTGTATAATAATTAATCTGAACATGACAGCTAGTTGCTATTTGTCCTCTCATAATATTCCATTTGACAACCAACCTCAAAAGTCCGCAATTACTTTCTTGTAATTTAAAAATAAAATAAAAAATGCTACACGATATATTACCTTCTGTAACTCTATATTTTTTGTTTTCATTGCAACCTGTTGAGGGAAATTAATAAATAGATTATTCCCGATCCTTTTATAATAATTAATCTGAACTTGACAGCTAGTTTCGATTTGTCCTCCACCCATTTAAATTCCATTTTACAACCAACCTCAGAAGTCCGCAATTATTTTCTTGTAATTTAAAAAAAAAAAATATGCTACACGATATATTACCTTCTGTAACTCTATATTTTATGTTTTCATTGCAACCCTTAATATTATTTTATGTCACACTGCTTCTCACGTTCTGCATTTTGATTCCATGTGGATATTATTTTACTCGATTTCTTAAATCATTTTGATTCCATTTTTATTTTTCAACGCCCCGTCTTTTAGCATGGACAATTATTAATAATGTAAATTAATCAGAAATTGCCCCCAAAAAGCTGGCCATGCTCCCATTTCTGAGTTGTAATTAATTTCATGAAGTATTAGTCGTTGTGTATTAATTATAAGTGTTAAACCAGTGGTTATAAAACCTTAATAAACGTAAATGAAACTTAATTAGCTAATTAAATCCCCCATCTCTCTCTCATTTTCTCTGATGGATATGTTTTCTTCGATAAAGTTAGGTTCTGCATTTGTTGCAGTGACACTGCTATTTCTCACGCAATATTAAGTAGTTGCTATTACTGATATTGATGATTAATATTGGTGGAAAGAAATGCGATTTATACCAAGGAAGTTGGGTTTTTTGATAAATCGTATATATTTTTTTTTGATCGGATAAAGTTAGTTGTTAGTAGTTAGTACACCAAGCACCCCAAACACTCTATAAATTCACTAAGCCACCTTATAACTCTCATAACTTCAATTCGTTCCCAAAGAGAATCGAACTTGGGTCTCCCACTCAATTGAGGAGCCCAGTGGTCAGGTGGGCTAAGTCAACTAATTGATAAATCGTATCCTATTTAATCGTCTGAGAAATGTCTATTCATAATGCAGCAATTTAACTGTACCGGAAATGGACGCACTGACCTCAAGTATCAGAATTACAGATGGCAACCCAGTTCATGTAACTTAAGGTAATTAATTAAACCTCTCTCTGTTTCTTTTTCAAATTACTAGCAAAAAAATCGTTCATTTTTAAAATTTTAACTTATAATCATTAATCACACATGAAACATAAAATTCTCTGGGTAGGTAAGACCATTTCTGGCTCATCGATCCTTAATCACAACCTAGCTACTAATCTTTTTTTCTTTTCTTTTTTTGACAACAAAGTATCATCTAACTTATCTAATACTCCATATACACTAGTGTTTAACCCCTATATAAAAAATATTTTTAAACTATATATTTGATTTTAAAAATTATTATATGAATATTTTAATTAAAACTCAATATTATTTTCTATAATATCACCTAAGCTATCTGCATGTGCAAAATTATTACAGTTAATTCTCTTAAATTTAATGCAAATACTCTAATTAAAAAAAATAGATTAGAAGGCAAAAAGAACGAATTCATGTCCTTTTAATTAGTATACATGCATGCAGTTACGACTTACGCCTATATTGTTATCGATTATATATGTACTTTCAGTTTTAATTACGTGTAGAATTATATATAGCTCATTCAGAATTACTATTTAATTTGAATTAATACCTGTATATATGTATTGTACTTTTCTTTTTAAATATATATAGGGGCGCTAACTTTCTAGTACAAATGAAAAATAAAAATAGCGACCAAGTACAAAAGATTGTTTACCCCTCTCTCCCATTTACTAAATTTGTGTGTTTATTCCCTCGTAATAAAAAAATAAATAAATTGCTTAATTAAAAAGGCTGACACATGTCTTGTCCCATCATTCTTTTCTTTTTTCTCTCGTGACTTGTCCCATCTTTCTTCTTTTCCCCACTTTATCTTATATAATAAGTACCTCGAATTTCACTATGTATATATATAAATTTAATTTATACATTTCTTTGACTTGTTTTAAACTTTTTTTCCCCACTTTTTTGTCTTTTAATAAAATATTTTTTGTTATTTTATTAGAATTTATTTGTTAATTGTGTCAATTTGTTAAATAATTATTAATTAATACGTATTTTTCCACACTCATTTTCATATAGAAAAATAGATAAAACGAAAACATTTGACAATTTTTTAAAAATATAATTTTTTTTTTTTTTTAATAATGTCAAAATTAAAAATTCATATACCTGTAAAAATAAAGTGTGCAATAAAAAAATTTGCATATATTAAAAAAACATTGCATATACACTCAAAACATGTCTTATACAGTAAATACATTGCATACACATTAATTACATTGCATATGCGCGTAAAAAAAATTGCATACATGCTAAAAAAAATTGTGTATACATAGGATATGGACTTGATGAGCCACAATAACACAGGGATGAAGGCAATGATGGCCCGACCCGTGATAGCTTGAGACCATGCACATTCATTAAAACATCTATTATGTTATTTGTCCTCCAGATACGCGATGCGTTGTTACCTGACTCCTAAAGCAGACATATACAGCTTTGGAGTGGTTGCACTCGAAATAGTGAGTGGCAAAAGCAACACCAACTATAGGCCTAAGGAAGAGTTCGTCTACCTTCTTGATTGGGTATCCTTCTCTTCTATACTTCGAGTAACACTCCCTAATACTTTCTGTGAAAACAACTAATACCTATTAGTAAACCAACTAATACCTATTAGTGCACCTGGTACATAAAAGTTTTTGTCATCTTCAAGATTATGTTTCTTCCCTTAAATTCTTTAAATATTGATGATTACTCTCTCGATCAGGCCTACGTACTTCAAGAGAGGGGCAGCGTACTGGAGCTGGTCGACCCGGATTTGGGGTCCGCATACTCATCAGAAGAGGCGATGGTGCTGCTGAACGTGGCCCTTTTATGCACGAACGCTGCTCCAACTCTGAGGCCTGCAATGTCTCAAGTGGTGAGCATGCTGGAAGGACGAACGGCTGTTCAAGAGTTGCTTTCTGATCCTGGATTCTCAAACGTCGATTCCAAGTATAAGGCTATCAGAAACCACTTCTGGCAGCATCCTAGTGCGAGTCATAGCTTGTCAACAAATGGCCTTTATTCTGATTCATCACTTTCAAATCAAGATTTGGAGGAAAATTTCCCGCAGGCTCAAAGAGCTGATCAAGATGTATCTAAATAACTGTAAACTATATAAGTACCAAGTAGCATGAGGTTTTGCCAAGCAATTGTATATAAGAAGTGGCTTCTTTGATAATTGTATTGTGAGTAAAATTTAATGTATGTAATTCTTTTGAATCATGGTTTCTTTTGTGCATACATTGGAAATGTAACTGAGATTGAGACACCATGAGAAATAAATTATCCAATACCATTATATTATATCTCTTCATTTATTTTACTTTGAAGTTTGGGGCTTGTATGAACATTGACTTATAGGTAAGGGGGAGTGTTTTTTTTTTCCTTCATTATTTTTTAATTTTAAAATAGCAGCTGAAATATTGTATTGCATCATTATCTTAAGCAACAAACTGATTAACAAAGAAAGTAGAGTATTATTTATATAAAAAAAGAAAATTTGATTGAACTTCTTGAGTACGTCTCCATTGTTCATACTATGAAATTTATACCACTTTATTTACAAGTTAATAATATTACAATTATTAACTAATACCATTACACTTATAAATTAAGATCATAATATTAAATGCTATATCTACTAGTTTATAAGAGTAGTTGTATCACTTTATAGGTGTAATGTTATGAGTTTCTTTGCTATGAACAAATTTCACGGAGAGTTTGTGTTTTGTTAATTATTTTATACACCTAACATAAAAAACATAGAATACATTTTATATATTCTAATTGATAAATGAAAGCAAAAAATCTCTGACCAATTAACTTATTAAATTTTTTAACAATTTTCGTGGGGTAAATATTTTTGTGATCTAATTTTATATTAATTTCTACGTATTATAATTGTGAAATTTATAAAAAAGAAAAGGAAAGAAAATACGTCTTAACTAAGAATGTACGCAGGAGAGGCAAGCAGAAGCTCAACAGTAATTAAAAATGGCGACCTTATTCAAGTGCACGCCACTGTCGATTTCGATCCTTCTACTGTTTTTCTGCAATGCGATCCTCTCAAGTGCTTCCGATTCTTCTTCCACAACTATGCACACCAACAATTGGGCGATTCTTGTCTGCACATCCCGCTTCTGGTATTGTGTTTCCTGTTACTCCGCCTCTTTGCTCAAATTATTGATTTTCGCGAAAATTTCTAGAGTAACTTTATGGAAGAATCGTATAGCCTAGTTTATTGGATTATTTTTGCAGTGTGATTTATTTTATCGCCAAAATTTGATGCTTGAAGAAAATTAGAGAATTAGTTTTTTTTTAATTGACATTAGGTATTGGTGGACAGTAGAAAATTTAGAACTTAGACGAATTACTTGTGATTTTCAGTTAGTTACTTCGACGAGCTCCTAAGAAGATGAATTATTGGGTTTAATATTGACTGGGAAAGCAAAAAAAAAATCACATATTTGCTATATCTGTGCTTGGAACTGTTAATATTTGTGCTTCTGAACTGTTATCATTGAAGTTTTTATTCCTGTGTCAGCATTTAGTTTCGAATATGCTTAAAATTTATCCTTCAGGTTTAATTATCGGCATCTTCCCTGTTTTGCATTTAATATCTCTCTGTATGTGTGTGTGAGTGTGGGCATGCATGTTGTGTGCTTATCTGCTTCTGTGACACCTGTACATGTGCCTCTAGTATTCTTCCCAATTGTCATTTGTTTTCCACAATATATTTACTCATTTAGTAACATGTCTTCTGTAATGTGCCAAATTGAAGATAAACACTATGCTGATGTGTTTATCTATCTAGTCTTATTATTTTATTTTGTCCATGATTCCATCCATCTCATTTCTATTTAGCATATACTTTGACCACAATGAAACTATTCGTAATTTCCTACAGGATAGAACCAATACGTTATCGCTTCTTTTTCGTGAAATTGGCTTGTTGTTTTTAAGTTGTCCACTAAATGCACTTCATAATCCTTGATTTTTTTTTAAACAAGGAAAAGAAAAACATTGCTCTTCTTGATGGTGTAAATTAAAAAAATCAAGGATGAAATGTAGTATATTCATATATTTTCTCTTGTTCACAGCTTCAATCACCTGGTGTTTTGGCTATTGGAAGTAGCAAGAAAGGAGAGAACTCATATTCACATCACCTGGACTCTGATGTAAGTGTTGATATTTCATTGGTGGTTTTTGAGAGGGTATTAATATTTCTTCGACTTGTTAAATTTCTGTTATGTTTAGTTCCTCCTTCAGTGTTAACTTATTTGTTTTTATACTGTTTCATTTGTTTTATTTTTCAGGTTGGTGTATCTGTTGTAGATCGATTCACATTTTATACTCTTGCCTTCTTTGAGAGGTTAAATATGTATGACAATGCCTCATTGAGCAGGTATATCTTTTTTTTTTTCAGTTTATGCATGTCACAATGTCTTATCAGATCTGTGGTTACTTTTATGTCCTACATTTTTAAAACATTAATTCCTTGATCAAACGCTGACATGAATTTGATATGTTGATAAAAATTGCCTGGCAATTATTAAAGTTAATTTCGTTACCGCTACAGTAAATAAATTTCTTGTCTACTAAATCTACTTATCCATTTCAATGAGATAAGCATGCAGTCATTTTTCATTTTAATCCAGAAATAAGGTTTCTTTGACCTTGGGACAAAGACATCACACGAGTTTTATAATTCTTGTTTATTTTTTCACTTTATGCTTCTTCCCAAGCTGCTCTGAGGGTTGCCCTGATTATTCTTTAGTTGAAAAGTTTTCAATTTCCCCCCCCCCCCCCCAAAAAAAAAACCAAATATTTTTATTTTGGTTATTTTTTAAAATAATTATTGAGGTTGAACCTTTGTTTTGCAGCCTTTTCAATTCCTATAGTCCAAGTATGTTGATGTCAACTGCATACCATCGAATTGATTTATACCAACGACAGTTGGATGAGGTATCTAGAATTCAAATCTTGAATTTGTTTATAATTCATCTCTTGGCTTTACATTAGTCCAGTTTAATAACAGTTCCTGTTGACTCTTCCTTTTTTGTTCTTTCCACTTCACTTATATTTTTTTATGTTTTACTGGATTTGACATTGCATGTCATGAATTGCCTTTTTCAATCTTTCCATGCCATAAAAATACTATTGGAAATACTTGTGGTCAAATGGCCATTTGAGGCTTTCAACTAAGACAAAAACTTGCATGCACCAGGTGCAACTCATGTATGTTTTTACATGGATTTTGTTTTACTAAAAGATAGTAGTTTGTTAGTATTAGTTGTTTTTACTAAAAAATATTAGTTGTATATAGTTGCACTATACAATTGGTTTACAAGAGTTTTACTCTTCAAATAATTTCTTTTCCTCGCCTGGTGATTTTAGGTATCAGTGACCAACTTCTTTGGCTCTGTCATGGAAACAATCCACACCGATTCACCTTATCGAGCCTTCACAGGCAGATTCTCCAAGAAATCCAAAACCGGGATGCCTTTGGATCTGTTATGCTATATTCAAAAGACATAATGTGGGAGAATTTTCTATGTATTGAATTAGGTCAATAGTACATATATATATACAAGTGAGTAGACTTTTCTAATAAAGGTCCATCTATAAAAGCCCATCTATAATATTATTCTAACACTCCCCTCAAGCTGGAGCATAGATGTTAATCATGTCTAGCTTGTTACAAAGGTAGTCAACCCTAACTCCATTAAGAGCCTTAGTGAAAATGTCTCCTAATTGGTCTTCAGTCCTCATATAACCTGTCGAAATTAGGCCATGTTGAATTTTCTCACGAACAAAGTGACAATCAATCTCAATGTGTTTAGTCCGTTCGTGAAAGACCGGATTAGAGGCAATATGAAGCGCAACTTGATTATCACACCACAATTTGGCTGGTATTGAGATCTTCAAACCCACTTCATTTAGAAACTCGTATACCCATACTATCTCGCACACAGCTTTGGCCACAGCTCTATATTCGACTCTGCACTCGAACGTGAGACTACTTTTTGTTTCTTACTTTGCCAAGAAATCAAATTTCCACCAAAGAAAACATAGTATCCTGAAGTAGACCGTCGATCTTCCTTTGACCCTGCCTAATCAGCATCGGAAAAACATTCAACCTTCTTGTGACCATGGTCACTATACACAATTCCACGTCCAGGGGCTCCTTTCAAATAACATAAGATTTGCTCTACCGCCTTCCAGTGATCAATAGTTGGTGATGACATATATTGACTCACCACTTACGGGGTAAGCAATATCTGGACGTGTAACCCTAAGATAATTCAGTTTTCCAACCAACCTTCTGTATCTTTCGGGATCATCAAATAACACACCCTCTTTTGTAAGCTGCAAATTCGGAACCATTGGAGAGCTACATGGTTTAGCTCCCAATTTTCCTGTTTCAGAAAGTAAATCGAGCACATACTTTCTTTGAGACAACAAAATTCCCTTCTTACTCCTGCTCACTTCAACACCAAGAAAATACTTAAGTGTCCCCAAATCCTTGGTAGTAAACTGAGTAGGAAGGAAAGCTTTCAAAGATGCAATCCCTTTAACATCACTCCCAGTGATCACAATATCATCCACATACACAACCATCAAAATAATACCACCCTCAGAACGCATGTGAAAAACAGAATCATCAGATTTACTTTGCTTCATACCAAACTTCTCAACAACACGAGTAAAAGTACCAAACCATGCACGAGGGCTCTGTTTCAAACCATACAAAGATTTCTGAAGATAACATACCTTATGAGTCTCCCCCTGAGCAACAAAGCCAGGTGGTTGCTCCATATAAATAATGTCAACGAGGTCACCATGGAGAAAGACATTCTTGATGTCCAACTGGTGCAAAGGCCAATGATTAGTAGCTGTCATTGAAACCAAGAGCCTTATCGAGGTAAGTTTGGCAACAGGAGAAAAGGTGTCAGAATAGTCAACACCATAAGTCTGAGCATAGCCTTTGGCAACAAGGCGAGCTTTCAACCGAGCCACAGAGCCATCAGGATTAACTTTGACAGTAAACACCCATTTGCAGCCAATAGGTCGTTTACCTACAGGAAGATCCACCAAAGTCCAAGTGCCGGAGTATCTAATGCATTCATTTCCTCAATCATGGCATTACGCCAACCAGGATGGGCCAAATCTTCTTGAACATTGTTAGGAACAGTCTCGAGAGAAGAAACAAAAGCTCGAGAGGAAGGGGATAAGTGAGCATATGAAACAAAAGAGGAAATGAGATAAGTGCAAGAACGTTTACCTTTTCAAAGAGCAATGGGAAGATCATCACTCGAAGAAGGATCTGTCGACGAAGATATTGGCGCTTCAAGACATGAAATCGGCGTATCAGGATCCAAATCCGTAGCAGGAACAGGAGGTCGTGGACGACGAGTGTATGTCTGTAGGATAGGAGGCCTAGTGGAATCAGATGGAGGAACAACTGGGATAGGGACTGTATATATCAGAAACTCTGTATCCTCCCCCTCAGTGGGAGGAGGAGTGGAATGAGAGAAAGGTGTATGTTCAGAAAACGCAACATCAGCAGATACAAGGTACCTGTTGAGACTAGGACAAAAACATCGATATCCTTTTTGAACCCGAGAATAGCCCAAGAAAATGCACCTCAAAGATTTCGGATCCAGTTTTGTGACCTGAGGCCGAACATCCCGAACAAATATCTTGGGCTCAATAGGAAACCGAGACCGAGATGGAAATAGGACATGAAAAGGTGACTCACCACGGGCGACGTAAGATGACACGCGATTAATGAGAAAGACGCGGTAGAGAGACAAAGATCCACCCAAAAAGGGTTTAGGAACTTGCATGGCAAATAGCAAAGCTCGAAAGGTTTCAAGAAGATGTCTATTCTTTTTCTCTCACCACACCATTTTGAGGCGGTGTGTCAACACGGGATGTTTGATGAAGAATGCCATCAGGCATCATATAATAACGAAATGCTTCGTAAAGATATTCCTTAGCATTATCACTCAAGAAGATTTTCCTGCACACACCAAATTGAGTCTTAATCTCAGCACAAAAGGTAGAAAAGTGGGTAAATAACTCAGAACGATTTTTCATTAGATATAACCATGTCATTCGAGAATAATCATCAACAAAGGTTACAAAATAACGAAATCCAAGTTTCGATGTAACAGGACAAGGACCCCAAACATCGAGTATACTAACTCAAAAGCGAGCACTAGCTCGATTATTGACTAGAGGACTCAAACTAACACGGTGATGCTTATGAAAAATGACAAGACTCACAATCTAGAGATGAAAACTTAGAAAACTGCAGACACAATATCTTCAAAGAAAGGAAGTGAAGGGTGACCCAAGCGGCGAAGCATCCAGTGAGTTGATGATTTATAAGACGTTCAAATTTAAGTATCAAGGATCAAGGATGTAGAGGCCCGATCTATGTCCTTACCAATAAGTCTCTTCGTCAGAAGATCCTCAAACAAACAATAATCGGGAAAGAACGAGACACAACAATTAAGATCATGAGTAAGTTTACTCACGTAAACCAAATTAAACGAGAGTTGAGGAAGACTAAGAACAGATGACAAGGGTAGGGAAGATGTTGGATTAACAGCCCGATCCAATGACGTGGGATTTTGAACCATCGCCTAAAGTAACAGGAAAAAAGAAGTATTATGTGAGGTGAAGGTAGAAAATAGATTTGGATTACTGTCGTGTGATCCGCGGGCGCCGTAATCAATGACCCACTTGGAAGATGAGGAAACAAGACATGCATTAGGTTTACTCGACCAAAGAATGGCAAAGGATCGAACTAGCTTGTGATGATTCATTTCTTGAAACTTCAACAACTTTGCATACTCATTAAGCGGAGATGGTGATGGATTCACCAGAGTGGCCAGAATTGCCACCACTATTAGCTACATGAGCAGATGATGGAGGCCTCTTGTTACACAATTTCGGACAATCTCGTTTGGTATGCCCAGGTCCATGACAGTAATAACACTCCACATCTGTTGATGAATGCCCGTGATTACCCCTCTTCCCACCATTCTTGGATCGTGGGCCTCCCGGACTCCTGGGCGGTGAGAACGGTGAAAAGGGACACGCTAGGTGGAGAAGCTATGGTGGAGCTTGTGCGTTCAAAGGCATAGAATTCTCGCTATAAGCCTCTTCCAACTATGAAATCTGCGAATCAGATAGAATTTGTGACTTAGCCGTCTCAAACTCAGATGGAAGACCAACTAAGAAACTCATCACAACCATCTTCTCTCGTTAAGCATCTTTGAACAAATGACATTCGAGGCTAAAGGAAGAACACATTAAGCTCTTCATAAGTTTTCTTGAACTCCATGAAGTAATCCGTTATCGACCTATCTCCTTTGTCTGGTCTGTAAAATGCCTGACACACATCATACATTCGGGAAATATTCCCTTTCCCCGAATATAAGAACTCAAGATACGACATAAGTGCCTTAACAATCCTACAATGAGTTACCATCCCAATCACCTCACTACTGATGCAATTGCAGATTCAGAAAAAAACAAACGAGCATCCTCTCGTTTCAAGGGAGTTTTGTGGCGTCAATGGGTGGATCATCGGTCAAATGACCGTCCATAGACACACTCAACAAATACAACTCAATGGTTTGACGCCAATCAAAGTAATTTGTAGGAATGAGTTTATGCTCCGTGATTTTCGCCATCACGGGCATAACATCAATAGATTTTTGCTCTTCACTCATAATGAATCATCCACCAAGAAGAAAAACAATTGAAATTCCAAAAAAAAAAAAGAGAGAATATGTACCAAAATCGGAATCACACACCACACGGATGTTGACCCAAACATGTACACCAACAGAAAGAGCTCGACGAGACGAGCTCAACGGAAGTCGCCGGAGGAAATTCCGGCGTAAACGCGCTACTGGAAGAACATTTGCGAAAAAAACCGGCCGGGCGTGTGTGCCCTTACGCCTGGCGTCGCCCGTCGCCGGACTTCCGGCGAAGGGTCGCCGGGAGACGGCGCACCTCCCTGTGTGGATGGCGTCGCCCGGATCTGAGCGAAAATGGTAAAACCCCAAATATGTGCCCAAACCCTAATTTTCTCAAACCCTAATTTCTGAAATTAAAGCCCTAATTTTCAAAATGTTGCCCTAATTTTCATAATCTGAACCATGCTCCTGATACCATGTTATGCTATGTTCAAAAGACATAATGTGGGAGAATTTTCTATGTATTGAATTAGGTCAATAGTACATATATATATACAAGTGAGTAGATTTTTCTAATAAAGACCAATCTATAATATTATTCTAATAGGATCAATCACGGTTGGAGAAACAAAAAGCAACTGAAAATTCAGACATTGCAGAAGAAATACCCGAGTCTATAATAAATGTGAGTCCCTTATATCCTTGCAAAATCATTATGCTTGATTTAACAACCAAATATCCAGAAAGTAATTTAGGTATTTCATTGATGTAGGCCAAACAAGTTAGTTGCCCGTTTACGCGCATTTGGAATGCCATTATTGCCCGGATGGAAAAGACGACGGAAACAGATAGTTTAGTGAAGTATGGTTTGGCATTGATGTTACCAATTGTGGCCTTTTCTTCTTGGCTTTCGTATTGAAGGTGAGAAGCTTTATATATCCTTATTCATCTCCCTTCTCCCAACATCTTAATTTGAATTACACATCACGTTAAAAACCACCTTTAATCAATGAAGGTTCGGGTTTCTTTTATGGACGATTTCGTCTCGTTTTGCATTAATCTCAATTATAGTTTTGTAGTGAATTTAGGTAGGTGCATCTTTCAAATTGGGTTCGAGGTGTAGGAATTTTTTTAATTGGGTTTAGTTTAGTTTTGTAACACTAACACCTAACGCATTTGTTTTGTTTGCTTAGACATGGATTAAAGAGCTTTTATGCTTGTGTAAAAAGACATGGTGAGTTGTTCGTTAATATTATTTTGGTATATATATTCTCCGTACAACATATCATAAATGAGGTGGGTAGCACTAGGATCAATTTTTAATTAACAACAACATTTATATTTTGTTAAAGACAAAAACTCATATGAGATGCATGAGACGGGGTACAACTTAGTACAAATTATACACATTCCTTCTAAAGAGTTAAAGCATCAATGTTCAATTTATGTTCCGTCTCACCGTGAAACCTTCTCATGCAAGTGTGCTTCAACAATTATGTTTCAAGAGAATTATGGTTAAGTTGATGCAAAATTGGTTTATGATGCAATATCTACTCCTCGTAAAGATATCTCGACTTTTGGAAACATCATTTCTAATTGTAAATTGCTTTTGGTGTCGCAACCAGGTTTTAGGCTTGGTTTGATTTCTCGTGATGCCAATTAAATGACAAATCATCTCGCTAGAAATTTAGATTATTTTCTACTTCTCATTGTTGGGTCGAACCTTTGATTTTTGTGGGTTACATTCTTATACCGTTTGCTCGTATTAATGAAAACTCCTTTTGGGTTAAAAGAAGGATATCACATTAAATCTATATAATCACGATTGATTTGATGTAAAATAGTTTGACCATTTAACTGATGAACAACTCTTATCAGACCTATATAATCATTAATCACGATCAAGTTTATGTAAAACCCATCAACTCTTATCAAACCAATATAATCGTTAATCACGATTGATTTTATGTAAAACAATTTTATCATGCAATTGATTTGTTCCCATCACTCTATAATAAAACATCCATCATTTCAAAATATACACAAATAATTGTATGATTATGAAATTAATAATGTAACATCCATCATTTCAAAATATACACAAATAATTGTATGATTATGAAACTAATTATGTAAGAATCTCTCTCTACAATTAATCAATTACTCCATGTAGTAGCATTATATATACACATTATATGTATTCTAAAAAAAATATACATTCTTTTCGAAAAAAAAAAAATACATACACATTATATATAATGTATATATAATGCATTTATAAATGAGTATAAAATATTACTCTCTCCGTCACATAAAAACGCACACCTACTTTATTATCGAGTTTTTGTGAGCGAGTTGTTTATTAATATTTCAAATTATAAATTAATTTTTAAAGATAAGTATTATAGATATACCTCTCATCAATTGCATGTATCTTTAAAAAATATTTTATAATTTTAAATACTAATAAAAAATTCGTCAAGAAAAAACTTTTTGAAACTTTTTGATAAAGAACGCAAGACGTTTAAAAACGAAAGGTAGTATAAAACATTATCATCTTCCTTTCCATTTCTTTGGTCAGTGGAGTCTTGTCCACAAAGACAATTCAAAGACTGCCTCTGTTTACCGTTTACCCCCATTGCTGAATTCAACGTTTTCTTCAACAATCAATACACATCCGTATACAAATAATATATAAACAAAGAAAAGCAATCAGTATCTTTGAAACATTCAACTCACCCATGATCACTTTTTCATCGTTAAAAAGCAACAAGACAAAACCACAAAGTTGTATCACAAATCTGCATAATTTTTCCTCCAATAGAGAACACCCTTTTTAGTCCACAAATTGTTGAAAGTCAAGTCTCACTCCTAATTTACTTGTTACCTGCATCGTCAAAGGCTCAATTTTGACGATCTCTTGCTCGCTTCTTGTTTAATCTCTTTCTATATATATATAACTCTCATTTTCGCCTTTTAATTTCCTTTCTCCAAGAACCTAGTACTTTACGAGTGGCCTTTTTTTTCTGCAAAATTTTGGCTTCTTATTATAGAACATACAATATATCAAAAGGGTTTTAAAGATTTTATCGGGTTTTGGTTCTTTTGCTCTGTAATCTTCTTGTTGCTGATTGGTGTGGAGTTGGTTGATCAAAGATTGGTTTTTTTCGTTGGGATTGTAAAAGGAATTTCTATTTTCTTTTAACCCCCTTCTGAATTATATGTTGGTTTTTGTGGTTTGATGATTCTTGTTATTGTTAAGGGTAAGGAATTCGAAGGTTGAATATTCTTGAAAAAAAAGAAATCATTCATTATAGGTGATTTCAGGTGAATATTTATCAAGGGGTTGTGGTTTTCTGTGTAATTGGAATTGTAGATTTGATCAATTTAGTGATGGATGGATCAAATGGGAGTTCGAGTTCTCCGGCTCTTTTTTTGGTGAAAACATATGAGATGGTGGATGATCCAATGACTAATTCTGTTGTTTCATGGTGTCACACAGGCCACAGTTTTGTTGTCTGGAATCCGCCTGAGTTTGCTAGAGATTTGTTGCCAAAGTACTTCAAGCACAACAACTTCTCCAGCTTTATTAGGCAACTTAATACATATGTAAGCTTTTTGCTTTTTCTTTACTCAATTGCTAATTCCATTTATTCAGATAAGCTCTTTGTGTGTATTGTGTGTGTTATGTGACTGTGTTGGATTTGTGGTTAATTGGGAATGAAATGCTGGAAGGAGAAAACATGTAGGTTCTGGATTTTGTGTTGAATATATAGCTGTTTGTTGAACTCTTTAGCTTTTGATTTGGTAAAGAATGTAGTTCTAACTAGAGATCTCATGTTGAACGGACCACTACCAATGCCGTGAGGTCATGAGTTCGAGTCACCATTTGCCCGAAAAAAAGAAGAAAAGAGAGATCTCATGTTGAACTGTCAATAATCAAGACTACCCTAATTGCAATTTGTCATTTGAAGGGTTTCGAGTTTTGTTTTCTGGGTTTGATAGTTGAATTTGGAGCTCCGTCTTACACAGGAATTTACCTTCTAACAAAAAGAATTGACTTTAGAGTAACATTTGGGTGGGTGCACAACTAATGTTGTTCAGGGAAGACAACTGCTAATATTAACCAACTAATACTTTTTAGTAAAACAACTAATATCATTTGTAAAACAACTAATACCATTTATGAATGCACTTACGTTGAATGGTGCATAGAAGTATTTGCCTCGACATTATATTAGTTCCTCTGGTCATAAACTATCTTAGATAGCTGTTTAGAGACACTTTGGCTTGACATTTTCTTGAACTTTGCAGGGTTTCAGAAAGAACGATCCTGAACAATGGGAGTTTGCAAACGAGGTGTTTATTCGAGGACAGAGACATCTTTTAAAGAACATACACAGACGAAAGTCAGTCCACAGCCATTCTGGTCAAGGAAATGCAGCTCAATTAACCGATTCAGAAAGAGAGGATTTCGAAAAAGAGATTGAGAAACTCAGACAAGAAAAGGGTTTTCTGCAATCAGAAGTAGAGAGACGTAAACACGAGAATCAAGGATACGAATATAAACTCCGATCCTTAGGACAAACACTCCAAAATATGGATCACAGACAGCAGCAATTGATGGTCACGTTAGCTCAGCTGTTAGAGAAACCTGGATACACATCAAGTAACACCGAACACTCAGAACCCCGTAACAAGAAAAGAAGGATGTTAGCTTTGAATTTCTTGCACGACGAAGGCAATCAGGACGAGAATCAGAGGTCGTCTTTCTTAGAAAATTCCGGCACTGCGTCCCTTCCATTAGTAAACTTGGAAAAAGTCGAAAAGTTGGATTCATTGTTGACTTTTTGGGAAAGTTTTTAGATGGGGTTGACCAAACCCCACTAATGGCAGCATCATCTGAAGATTCCGATTTGAACATCCTTCGTCGCCACATGTCAGCATCTCCTTCACTGGACGAATCCTCAACTTATGCAGACAGCCCAGCAATCTCTTCGATTTGTGTCGATCTAGACTCTAGGCTGAAGCCATTGGGGATAGATGTGAATATAAGCCCCACAAAGGTTTCTGATACTGAAATGGCGAAAGATGGACAGCAGGATGGAGCCAATCCCGCTGTGCCAGCTGGCATGAACGACGGGTTTTGGCAACAGTTTTTCACGGAGGGTCCTAGTCCCTCCGTGGCACAGGAAGTACAATCAGAGAGATTAGATTAGAACATAGGAAGAATCCTGGTGGGACATCCACCGTATTTGATTTACCGTCTTGAGGAATTAAGGCTCAACTCAAGTAGGTGTGATGGTACATAATTAGATGCATGTTTCAGGGCTTGATTCTGATAGTTTTTTCCCCTGTTTTGTTATACTTTACATCATTATATGTAATACTCATCTTAGTATAAAATATAGTTTGCTGAGCTATAATGGATTTGCTAATTGTGGCTGGATGTCTCGTTTGAGGTAAAAAACGCCCGTTATTCTGCATCTTTGACGACGTTTGTCATTTCAGTTCTTGTCAGTTACTCTTTATCATTCACGTCTCTCTCTCGACGTAAATGTATTCGTGATGAACTTGGGATCGAATTTTCTTGTGCTTCGTTCTAATAATCATGCATTTTGGCAGTGTTTCTTGATTTTGATTATGTTCACAAAGGAAATTGTTGAGAAATTGAAATCTAAAGTTCATTGATAAACTGAGATTTGTACAAGATGAATCACAGTTACATTGAAGAAGTATGTTTTTGTTGATCAATGTCGAATTGAATCACAAAATTCAAGCTCAGAAAATGAAACACACAAAACGAATGAAATCGAAATCGCAAAAAATAAGAACACAACAACGATTTACGTGGTTCGGTTGTAAAACCTACATCCACGGGATCAGAGCACTCTTCACTATCAACAATGAACAATCCGGTACAGTTACAACCCTCAATCGATCAAGAATTAGAACCGTTCTTATGAATTTGTAAAGAACTTCTAACTTCTCTCAATTGATATGAACTCTCCAGAAAATAACACTCTAATTGAGAAGATGATTGGTAAAGCCCGTAATTTATAGTAGTAAAACCCCTAACAGAATTGAAAACCATTCTAACAGAAAAAACACTTCAGCACGCGAGCGACTTTTCCCTGAACTTTTCCTTCTGAACTTTCCATCCTGAACTTTCTCTCCTGAACCCTGAACTTTCAGTCTGAACTATATATGTCCTGAGCTAACTGTCCTGAACTTTCCCCCTGAGCTGAACACAACTTATCTGAAGGTCAGTGGAGCTGACTTTCAGGCCGATTTGAACAAACCTGTTCAGGCTGGTTTACTCGTTTCAGGATGGTTTACTTCTACATCACTTGACTTCACAATTCTCCACCTCAAGTGTTTAGAACTCCAAGTGCTCATCATCTCCAATCTTCACAGCTTCATTAATCAATCTCACACAGCCCAAGCTTCACCAGCTCCGAGCAATACTTGAACTTGCTCCCATGCAATGCTTTTGTGAGCATATCTGATGCATTATCTTCAGTTCCCACTTTTCTGATGTTTACAGCACCTTTCTCCACCATGTCTCTTACAAAATGGAACTTGACACCGATGTGTTTCACTCTTTCATGAAAGACTTGATGCTTCACCAGATGAATGATACTCTGATTGTCACATAAGATAGTAACACCCTTCTGATCAACTCCAAACTCATGCAGAATTTCCTTCAACCATGTTGCTTCTTTCACTGCTTCTGTGACTGTCATATACTCAGCTTCAGTTGTAGATAATGCCACCACTGGTTGTAATATGGACCTCCAACTCACTGTTGTACCATAAAATGTGAATATGTAACCTGTTAGGGACTTTCTTGTGTCAATACTTCCTGCAAAATCAGCATCAACAAAGCCTTGTAAAGGTTCTGTTTGCTTCTCAGTTTTCTCAAACAACAATCCTGTTTTTGTTGTCCCGCTAACATATCTGAATACCCACTTCAATGCTTCCCAATGAGTTCTTCCTAGATCAGCCATGAATCTACTTACCATGCTCATTACATAAGCAAGATCAGGCCTGCTACAAACCATAGCATACATTAAGCTTCCAACTCCATTTGCATAAGGCACACTGCTCATCCGTTTTCTTTCTTTGTCACAAGAAGGAGACTGGTCTTTTGACAACTTGAAATGTTGAGACCAACAGGGGTATTTACTGATTTTGCTTGATGCATGTAAAATCTCTTAAGAACCTTTTGAACATACCCAGCTTGAGTCAGGACAAGTTTCCCTGCAGCTTTATTTCTGATAATATCCATCCCCAAAATCCTCTTTGCCTAACCTAAATCTTTCATTTCAAAAGCTTTGCTGAGCTTTCCCTTAATGATCTGAATCCTAGCTGTACTCTTACTTGCCAGCAACATATCATCAACATACAACAGTAGATAGGTGATAACAGATCCATTTCTTTTCTCTAAGTAAACACAGTTATCATAGGGGCATCTTGAGAATCCAATAGATATCATAAAACTGTCAAACTTCTTATACCATTGTCTAGGACTTTGTTTCAAGCCATATAAGGACTTCTTTAAGAGACATACCTTATTCTCATTCCCATGAGAAATAAAACCTTCTGGTTGTGTCATGTAGATGGTTTCTTCAAGCTCTCCATGTAAGAATGCTGTCTTAACATCTAACTGTTGAAGTTCCAAATCATCTTGAACAACTTTTGCCAACAAGAGCCTTATAGAGCAATGTTTCACAACTGGTGAGAATATTTCATTGTAATCTATCCCTTCCCTCTGTGTGAATCCTCTTGCTACCAATCTAGCCTTAAATCTGACTTGTTCTGTGACCCCTACTTCAACTTTCTTCTTGAAGATCCATCTGCAACTGAGTAACTTTTGATTCTTAGGCTTCTCCACAAGTTTCCAAGTACAGTTCTTTTCCAAAGACTGTAACTCTTCTTGCATAGCTAATATCCACTTACTGCTGTCATTGCTAGATATAACTTCCTTGTAGTCTTTTGGTTCCTGATACTCTACATTTTCTGCAGTGACTAAGGCATATGACACTAGATCAACATGGGCAAATCTAGCTGGTGGTGTTATAGTTCTTCTCACTCTGTCTCTTGCTAATCTGTAATCATCCAGATTTTCAGCTTGATCATCCACATGAGCACCATCATCATTTTCACCTTCTGCAGGTGGTTCATCAGTGACCTTTTCTTCTTCATCTCTATCTAATATCTCCACCTGAAGCGGAGTGTCCTCTTCAACAATGTTTCCATCAATATCCTGAGTACTTCCCAGATGTTTATATCCCATCTGTTCTCCATGAAAGGTTACATCTCTGCTCACTATGCATTTCTGATTCCCAGGCTACAATCACCATAATCTGTATCCCTTAACACCCTTAGGATAACCCACAAAGATGCATTTCAGAGCTCTAGGTTCCAGTTTGTCCTGTCTGATGTGTGCATAAGCAGTACATCCAAACACTTTAAGTTTTGAGTAATCAGAGATCCTCCCATACCAGACTTCATCAGGTGTCTTCATCCCTATAGCAGTGGATGGAGACTTGTTTATCAGATAGCTTGCTGTATTGACAGCTTCTCCCCAGAAAACTCTTGGTAGTTTTGCATCAGAGAGCATACATCTCACTCTCTATAGTAGTGTTCTATTCATCCTCTCAGCAACTCCATTTTGTTGAGGATTTAGTGGAATTGTTCTGTGCCTTGTGATCCCTTTCTCTCTGCAGAAAGCTTGAAACACCTCAGAGAGATACTCCAGGCCATTGTATGTTCTTAAGTGTTTAAGCTTCTTCCCAAGCTTATTCTCATACTCAGCAAGCCATTCCTTAAACTTTCCAAATGCATCACTTTTCAGCTTCAAAATGAACACCCAGACCTTTCTTGAAAAATCCTCAATAATGGTCATAAAGTATCTGTCTCCACCATGAGTTTCTACTCTAGATGGCCCCCAAATATCAGAGTGAACATAGTCAAATTTCTCAGCAGTAGAATGCATGCCTTTTGGAAATGATTTCTTCTTTAACTTCCCAAATACACACTGTTCACAGAACTCCAACTTTGAAAGACTATTTCCAGAAAACACACCTTTCTTTGTCAACTCTTGCAGGTCTTTTTCACCAATGTGAGCAAGTCTTTTATGCCACAAAGTAGTAATATCTTTACTAACAGTTGCATCAGAAGCACCAGCAACAGTTTCCCCTACTAGAGTATATAGTCCATTAGTCTTTTCTCCCTTCATAACTACTCTGCTAGACTTAGTGACTTGTATGAAACCTCTATTTGTGTTGAATTCATAACCAAGTGCATTAAGTAAGCCTAGAGAGATCAGATTTCTCTTAAGATCAGGCACAAATCTGACATTAGTTAAGATTCTGATCTTTCCATCAAACATCCTGATTTTGACAGATCCACTACCCTTAACTTGACAGCTTTCATCATTCCCCAATAACACAAGACCTCCATCATAGAGTTTCAAATCTACAAACCAATGCTCTATAGGACACATATGAAAAGAACAACCAGAATCAAGCACCCACTCATGAGAGAGTTTGTTGCTACTTACAGTCATGACCTCTGCACTTTCATAGCCTTGTTCAACAACTGCTGCTTCAGCTTTAGGAGGTTCTTGTGGCTTCTTGTCTTTATCAGGTCAATTCTTCTTCAAATGACCCGGTTTGTGGCAATGGAAGCACTTTCTCTTTTCCACAAAATCAGAACCCTTCTGATCTTGTTTAGTGGATTTCCCATCTTTCTTCTTTTGAAATTTCTTCTTGCCACCCTTGAATTTCACATTCAAGCCTTCACCATCCTTTGAAGGTTTCTTGTTGTTTTGGATCCGCAGAAACTTGGTCTTGATTGCAGATTGCACTTCATCAAACTTCAGTTGTTCTTGTTTCCCAAACATCAAGGGCATCTTTGAAGTTTTCTAGAGACTTAGGCAATGAGTTCACTAACATCAGAGCCTTGTCATCATCATCCAACTTTACATCTAACCTTTCAAGATCATCCACAGACCGGTTGAACTCATCAAGTTGCTCACTCAAGTTCTTCTCATCTGTCATCTTGAAACCAAGAAGCTTTTGCTTCATGTAAAGCTTGTTTGATACTGACTTGGTTTGATAAAGATCCTCCAATCTTTTCCACAGATCTATGGCCGTTTTTTCTTTAGAAACTTCCCTTAGAGGCTTATCTCCAAGGCATATAATTATAGCACTGTGAGCCTTCTCCAGAATTTCTGCCTTCTTAGCTTGCTCTGTAGCTGCACCAGTGGTTGAAGCTGCTGGCCATTCATCAGCGGGCTTCAATGCATTCGCCAAAACCGTGTTGTATCAAAAGGGCCTTCATCTTGATTTTCCAGAGCCCAAAGTCGTTTTTCCCATTGAATTTCTCAACATCAAACTTCAGTGATCCCATTTTCTCCCAAGCTTCCCACAGACGGCGCCACTTGTTGATCAATGTCGAATTGAATCACAAGATTCAAGCTCAGAAAATGAAACACACAAAACGAATGAAATCGAAATCGCAAAAAATAAGAACACAACAACGATTTACGTGGTTCGGTTGTAAAACCTACATCCACGGGATCAGAACACTCTTCACTATCAACAATGAACAATCCGGTACAGTTACAACCCTCAATCGATCAAGAATTAGAACCGCTCTTATGAATTTGTAAAGAACTTCTAACTTCTCGCAATTGATATGAACTCTCCAGAAAATAACACTCTAATTGAGAAGACAATTGGTAAAGCCCGTAATTTATAGTAGTAAAACCCCTAACAGAATTGAAAACCCTTCTAACAGAAAAACCGCTTCAGCACGCGCGCGACTTTTCCCTGAACTTTTCCTTCTGAACTTTCCGTCTTGAACTTTCTCCCCTGAACCCTGAACTTTCAGTCTGAACTATATATGTCCTGAGCTAACTGTCCTGAACTTTCCCCCCTGAGCTGAACACAACTTATCTGAAGGTCAGTGGAGCTGACGTTCAGGCCGATTTGAACAAACCCGTTCAGGCTGGTTTACTCGTTTCAGGATGGTTTACTTCTACATCACTTGACTTCACATTTTTACAAAGATAACTGACACTGTACACTATCTGACTACTTTTACTTCTACTTAACAATTAGTCAAGTAGTAACTATTACTTTTTCCTTGTATATATGATACTCTTTCACTAGTAAGTGATATCTTTTCATTGGAAACTGATACTTCTCCTTTTTAGAGAAATCAGTGTGTAACTATGAATTCATGTCATTCCTTTTTATGTTTTAGTGTTCAATGGATACTCCCCCCACCCCCCTCCTTATAAATGTGTGTACACATGCAAAAGAGAGTTAATACAGTCACGTGATTTGAAGAGAAAAATATTCAAATATTATTATAAATTATATGCAGTTGGAAATTGAATTATTTCGCCTTGTTGTGTTCAAGAAATTACAGATATAAATATATTTCTGTGGCGGAATTCTGTAATATACCTGATACAAATTTACTCTTCACATGGTCTTATATTGTAAATAGAAAAAACACTTTCGTGATATATCTATGCTAATCCTAAATGTGTAAATAGTCTAATTTTTTATTTTTTTGAATAATTCGGTCCTTAAAATCAAAATTTATTTATTTAACCAACCGATTTTGAACTTTGTAAAGTTTCCGTAAAGAATTAAGGTTTTGAATATATTTGATGCTCTAGTACTGCACATAATTTCTTTGCTGCTTTTAACTCAATTGGTTGACTTTATTTTTTGTTGACGTAAGTCAATTGGATGACTTAACAATCTAATTTCAGTATTTCGATTGCAATTTATATTCTACTCCACTTATTATCTCATATTAAGAAAATTATTTATTATATTTTAAACTGAGTGGGACTTATGGGCATGCATTCATAATGCATTTTAGAACCATACAATTTATTATACTGAAATATATAACTTATTTACACTGAATCGTGTAACTATTAATATAAAAAAAATTATTTTATTTACACAAAATCTTGTAACTATTAATATAAAAAAAAATCTAAAATATACGATGTACTTCGATGCATATCCGACTTAGCGCTTTAAATTCGAGATTTATGCATTTTCCACAACCTATAATCCCACACGACCAATTAAAGTCCTTATTTCAATTGAAATTTTCTTTCATCCAACTTTTAATACAGGACACCTATTAATATGCTAACATGTCACCCTTCAAAATAAAAATTGAAACAAAAGATCTGCTCAAATCCATTGAAACGAGCGCTCAAAATTAAAACAAAAATCCACTGAAATTAATTTCCGTTGGGATTTATGCATTTTCATTAAATTATATTTTTTAAAATTTATGTAAGTTCCTTCAAAAACTAAATTTTTTGACTGTTGAAAAATGAATTTTGAAATTGTAAATTCTTCCATAATGGATAGTTACTTACCATGAAAATCTCCAAGTTTTACTCCCATTCCAACTCTGCTCATAAAATCATAACTGCTCTTCCATAACCCCCCTTATTAATGCCTTAAATTTCTTCACTTGCAAATTTAAAATTTCACGAAATTCCCCTGCTCCACCACCACCGCCGCCGCCGCAGATAAAATGAGCTCACCTTGCACGGGGCCGCAGAGACTATTCCGATGCAGAGTCAGAGACTTAGCTTCATGTTTCTACGCTTGTCGATTACCTTTAGGTAATTAATCCCCAAATTCTCTTTTTTTTTTTGTTTTTGGTAATTAGATAGATAGATAGATACAATTACAATCCGATTATGTATATATTGATCTGATTGAATTTGAATTGATTGTATTTTGATTTAGAGGAAGATCAGTTACCTGATAAATCGTGCAGCAAATCGCCTAAAATGTCGGGAGGAAGCATCGTGCTTGAATTTGACGGCGCCGGTAACGGCAGCCGGAAAATGTCGACGGCGAATAAAATTCAAAAATCTTTATCGTCGTCGTCGACGACGTCGCATCGAGAGCCGCGTTTTGCAGAAGAAGAATACATAGTTTTCTGTTTCAGAGAAGACGGAGAAATTGACGTGGTGAATGAAGAAATTAGGCCGTCGGAAAAGCACGACGGGAATACTGCCGCCGTTACTTCACGGAAGGTTAGCAGAAAGCTTGACGTCTTGTGTTGTGCATGTTTTACCACTTTTTGTTGAACTGAGTTTTCGAGTTTGAGTTCTATCTTTTTGTTTAAGCGAAAACGACCAACTAATACTTTTTTGTGAAAGAACTAATACCTTTTAAAAAAATGCATTTGAACTGCACCGTTACCCCAAATGCTGTAAAAATACCTTTTCAATAAATGTTCTAAAAATATCATTTTTTTCGTTGAATTCCGTAGGATACTCAAGATTCAGGTGAAGAAAAACGGAAGAATGAGAATGAGAATAAGAATGAGAACGAGACGGGTCGAGTCTACCCGGTTTGCGAGGAGGAGGCGAATCCAACGAAGATGGAGCGTTTGGAGTCTAGTGATTCTAATAGATCAGATACTAGTACCAGCACAGGCTCTTTTGCCTTCCCAGTGTAAGTAAAAACTGTAACAAGTTTTTTTTTTTTTTTTAATTCGGTATTCTATTAAAGAATCGATTATAATTATATTTTTTAATGGTAAACCGTAAAATTATGTATGCATAATGTTTGGACATTTGAATATATGCAGATTGGGGATTGAATGGATAGGTAGCCCTGTTCACATGCCTAAATCAGAAAAGCAAAGCGCGAGCCTACATTGCTGTAGATTTTAAATCACAAAATGCAGCATTTTGTTACTTGTGAAAAATTATACTACAACATTTTACGTATGTATTTTTATTATTTATAATTTTATTTCGTCTACCTTTTTATACGCTTTGCTCACTATACTTTCATTTGTACTATTTTTAGCCTTTTTTTTTTTGGCCAGGGGTATAAATTCAAGGAAGAGTGAAGAAGAAAGTTTAAACAGAAAAGTAGAAAATATTTAAGTACAAATACATGTAAACAAATAAAATACAAGAATATAAAATAGTAAAGATTAAGAACATGATAAAAAGTTGGAAAAAAAAAATGAAAATACAAGAAACAAAAAAGTTAAAAGTACATTGTCAAAAGTAAAAGGTTGAAGCTTGTGTAACTAATGTCAACCATCACTTATTTTTAGACTAAAGAAATGGATAATTTTTTAAAAACAACTACTAATATTTTTTAAAATACACCGTGCATATATTTTTTGTCAAAAAATGAATTAGAAAATAAAAAGAGCTAAATAATTTGAATTTGACACAGTATAGGGTGAACAAGTTTCACGGTGAAACTGGTTAAGGAGTGTGACTTATATTACTAAAGAGTGTGAACTTTTTACAATAAAGGGTGTGACTTTTTACTATAAAGAGTATTACTTATAAAAGTGAAGGGTGTGACTTATATTATAGCAAATAGTATCATAGTGATAACTGAAGAGTGTGGCTTATATTGCTAAAGGGTGTGACTTATATTACTAAATAATATGTCTGTAAAAAAAAAAAACCAGTTTCACGGTGAACAAGTTTCACATCATACTAATTCTTTGAATTTTGAAACTAATCTGTATATATATTACTAGTTTAGTGCCCGCGTGTTACGCGGTTTCTAATTAAAAATTGACATATTTTCAATAAATATTATATTTAATAATAAAAAATATAAATATGTACACAAATATACTAAATATGAATTAATAATTGTTTAAGGTGTATATTAGTAAATTTTCTTAAACCTTGGAATAAGATTATTGTGTCAAGTATTATTTATCCATTTTAATATGAAATTGAAACCTATAAATCAAAACAAAATAAATCGACTAAGAAAAGAATAATAAATTAATTAATTAATATGTAATAATAATTTTTTTTAAAAGTGAATGAATTATAATATAAAATACTTGTGCCATATAAAATATGTTTAAGATATACATAAGAGCAATTATAAAATAAAATTATTTATTAAAAAATTAATAATTGAATATAATTCACACTAAGATAAAATACATTTATAATGAATATTTTATTTATCTTAAATTAAGTTAAATAAAAATTAACTAAAGAAAAATAAATGAATAATATTATATAGTTAAATAAAACATAAAGTAATAAATATGAATTACATATTTTATAACATTCACACATATTTTAAATACCTAAATAATTAGAAATTAATTATACACAAAAACTTTAAGTTTAATGACACATAGATTCTTTTATAAAAAGAACCAAATATAAAAATAATATGTGTTAAATTAACATGGAATTGACACATCATAAAAAAAATTCTCTATTAGTATATAGAGGAATTTAGAGTGAGTCTCATGTACATCTAGATGCACCTTACACTCATATGACATTTTAGAACCATGCAACTTGTTTACACTGAACCGTGCAATTATTAATACAAAAATTAGTTGCACGGTTCATTGTAAATAAGTTGCATCTTTCATTATAACAAGTTGAATGATTTTAAAATACACTATGAGTGTACGGTGTATTTTGGTATAATGCTAATTACTATATTCTTTTTATGAAGTCAGCCGAGTATTTTTTTAATTTTTTTATAAAAAATGTAAATAATTTATAATAAAATGAAGCTCCATATAAAACTTGATATATTAAATTTCATGTCTCACCCACATAAACATTAAACACACGCTCCAGAATATAGTTAACGGTTTAACTAACAACAGCAATTCACCTGTTTTCCAAACACTCCTCAACAACTATTCCTCACAAATTCCAACAAAATTCAAAGATTCAACAAATTATGCAAACATCAACAAGAATCAAATTATCACAGGTGTGTTTCGATCTCTGTTTTTTGCATTCATTAATTATCATATCACTGTTCCTGATTCATATTTGCTGCAATTCTTGATCCAAAAGTTTGCACTTGCATATCACGAATTGTTAATTAGTTGCCTCATTTGTCTGCTTTATTTAATTATCGACGAATTTTGCAATTTCTTCAAGAGATAGCTATTTCTAGGGCTGCAATTTTTGTTCCAAAAAGTTTGCACTTGCATGTTACGAATGTTAATAATTAGTTGCCTCTTTTATTTAATTATCCACGAATTCTGCAATTTTAGCAATTTCTAGGGCTGCAATTTTTGTTCCAAAAGTTTGCACTTGCATGCTACGATTTGTCTGCTTTCTATTTAATTGTCACGAATTTCGCAATTTCTTCAAGAGATAGGGCACCATTTTGCGGTTTTCAATAATATAAATTTGGTTGTTGATCCGAAGAAACGAAGCTGAGTTTGTTTTATGTAGTTACATAAAAGTAATTATAAATGAAATTTGTTCTTTCTCTGTTTATCTATCTATCTATTTATCAATCTATTTTAAGAAATTATAATTTTGTTCAGTCATTATGTTGTGTAGGTTTAAGGTATAAATGGCAGAGATAGAATTCAATTAAGGAATGATAAAAAGTTGTTTTGAAAGTTGAAGTGATGAGAAAAATGGAAGTGCCGAATTCTTTCCATCTGAGGCTCGTCTGATTAATGCGAAATTCAGTTCAATTTGGGTAAGGATGCAGTTTAGGAAAAGAAATCTTAGACGGTGAGAGATTTCGTTAGAGTAATTTTCAGTCTAGAATGGAGTTTGATGGCGACGTCCACCATGCATCAGCTACCGGTATTAGAGACGAGAATGAAATTCACGTGCCACTCGATATTGAGACTGGTCACACCATCAACAAAAGATATACAAATAGCCCGAGTGCCCAAAAACATATGGAGCACCAGAGCCTATCTAAGAAAGAAACGGAGAATCCCATTTCTGTTGTTTACATGTTGAAAGCGTTGTTTCTTGTATCTGTTTGGTACACATTCAGTCTATTCTTGACACTGTGAGTGTTTTTTTTTCTTTTTCTAACCATTGAATACCTAAATTGTTTCATTTTTTCGTTTTGATTAGTGAATTATGTTTGGATCAGGTATAATAAAACATTATTAGGTCACAAAATGGGGAAATTCCCTGCTCCATTGTTAATGAACACCATCCACTTCTTAATGCAAGCTGCTCTCTCAACGGCTATTACGTGGTTTTGGTCTGAAAGAGCTCATTCGTCTGTTATGACTTGGAGAGATTATTTTACAAGAGGTAGGGACTGTTATGATGTTTAACACATAATCTAGTTGTTTCATTAAAAGATATTAGTTGTTTTACTATAAAGTGATAGTTGTGGTCCAGTTGCATGGTAAAACTGTTTTACATAGGACCAACTCTCTGAATTATAGTGCTAAGAATTTCTCTCTACCTTTTCATGATCTCTCCATCTACAATAATTGACAAATTCATGAGTTTTGAAGAACTTGGTTTGCAAGAATATACAATGATAATAGAAGTAATTTATTTAGGTTCGACCTATGACTACATGAAATGTAATCTCTGAGCTCCTATAATGAATTATATGTTCTTCTCTTAGCACCGTTAACAATTTCATTATCTTCTTATTATTTATTTTCCCATTTTTTTGTATCGAAAATTTTCCACAGATTAACTTGTTTAACAACTAATGATACAGATGGCCTTTGCATTTCACAGTTGTACCTACTGCCCTCAGCACCGCAATGGATGTTAATCTAAGCAACGCATCCCTCGTTTCCATCTCCGTTACATTTGCCACTATGGTTGGTCATTCTTCTTCGTTTATTTTGCTTAATGATCTATGCTGTTCAATTAATATGTCATATATCTTTTATTTTGCAGTGTAAATCAGCATCACCAATATTTCTCCTTATTTTCGCCGTTGCTTTCAGGTATTTATCAATATACTAAGTTGCTTTAGATCCCAAGTCCAAGCAACGTGCTTTAAGTCATCTGTTCAAACTAAAATATTTCATTTTTTTCCGTTTCCTATCTTTATGTGTGACGAACTTGTATCAATGTCTTTAAATTATTGAACTGCTGATCTAAATAATGTTTCGTGAAGATTGGAATCTCCGAGTGTGAAGCTGTTCGGCATTATGCTTGTCATTTCTGTTGGGATACTTTTAACAGGTTTGTAGTTTGTTTTTCTGTTAGTTCCCATCAATGAAATTTAGTATAACAAAATATAATCAAATAACAAATTATGCTTTGTATGCAAATTATCAGTATATAGAAGCAATAAAAAAATTTCCATAATGAACTATGAATAAAATTAAGTAGAGATAGATGTACTTAACCTTTACCATGAATAAAAAGATCGAAACTTATCCATCCAAAACTTAAAACTTTTAAACTAGCTAATTGTTCCATGATGTCGAGATAATTGCTTTTTATAATCTCAGTTTTTTCTTAAACTTAACCATATACAGTGATGAAATGGACATTAAAGACATTTAGTTAGCTCACCTATTATGTTTCTTATTATTGTTTTATGTCTGAACTATTTTGTCAAAAATGCAGTTGCAAAGGAGGCGGAATTTGAATTTTTGGGTTTCGTACTAGTTATGCTTGCTGCTGTCATGGCAGGCTTTCGTTGGACGATGACTCAGATTCTTCTCCAGGTACGATAAGCACTATATCGATGCTTACTTTTTACATCTTGTTTTGTGAACTTATTTTATTCTCATTCATTTAATTATTCCTAACATGCTCACTTGTGTTTGTTCTTGGCTCGTTGTATCTGCTGATATCAAAATCACAATAAAGAAAGAAGCCTATGGTAAGCCTAAGGTTAAGATTCTTGCCTCTCATTCTTGTAAAATGTATAGCGTTTATGTTTCCTAACTTATCAAAGACTAATTTATTCGACGAATTAAAGCTAAGGCGTATGCTTAATTGAGATTTTGATCAGATGATCAATAGCTTATCTTTGAAACGATTACTGAATTATCCTTTCCTTTATTTCAAGGTCTTAAAAACCCTCTTACGTTGATGAGCTACGTGACGCCCATAATGGCTGTTGCAACTGCTCTGCTTTCTCTGTTACTGGATCCTTGGCACGATTTCAGAAAAAGCGTCTACTTTAATAGCTCGTGGAATATCGTGAGAAGTTGTTTGCTGATGTTGTTTGGTGGAACTCTGGCTTTCTTCATGGTAAAATTCAAGATTCGATGTTTTAATTTATAAAAAAAAGGGAAAATAGATTTTTTAGTCCTATAAGGGAAATTCTAGATTCAATTTTTCGACATTTTAGTCCAATAATCGGCTGAAGGAGGTGAAACTTCTGGTTGACCAATCAAAGTCTACCACGTGAACAAGTCAGACTGTGACATGTTTTGCACATTATGCGAAACTTCAACGTGAACATGTTTTGCACGTTATTTCTTCTACGAGAAGAGCTGACTGCATTGTCTTGTGGCAGGTATTAACGGAATATATTCTCGTGTCAGTGACCAGTGCAGTAACAGTAACAATAGCAGGGGTTGTGAAGGAAGCTGTGACAATTTTGGTAAGACACTATATATATTTAAGAATATGGTACATTTTTCTGGTAATTATCAGTTTGTTAAGGGGATCTGTGGTTAATATGCCAATATCTTCTTGTCTTTAATATTTGATATTCTCCTGTGTGTGAGAAATTCTCTAATACTGACCAATTAATACCTTTAAGTAAGAAAACTAATACAATTTGCTTTATATATTTATTTTAAACTAATTTCTGACCCTTTAAAATGTCCTTCAGGTGGCTGTGCTCTATTTCCATGACGACTTCACCCCTTTGAAAGGGGCTGGGCTCGTAACAATCATGATTGGCGTCGGTTTATTCAACTGGTATAAGTAAGTGATCGAGCCGAATGCTAAATTTACCTTGTCAACAAGTATATTTACTTCATTGAATAGTAATCCTCGTTTATGATTAATCCTTTAATTGCCATAAAATTCTCAAATTTAGATGTTACATTTTGATATAATGCACACTTATTGCAAATCTATAGAATGTCATAATGCAAACTCCGAGGTTAATAGTACGTATCCTTCATGTTCATCAGATACCAAAAGTTCCAGAAGAGCAAGAAAAGTGTCGGGTCACCAAGAGATGCCCCGACACCTAAGTATGTTATTCTTGACGAGATTGAAGAAGAAGAAGAGAGCCTGACAAGCCCAAATGTACGTTTTACCAAGTGAATTTACGACTAACTAGCTTCTTGGTGAGTACTGCTCCATCTAGTGTTATCATGTCTATACATAGGTGTTGTATATGCTCCACATTGTATACCTTAATGCAATTAGACATTATAGGGATTGACAAGAATACATTAAGTTTGTTTCTAGAATGTATTTTCAATGTTGTATTGTATTAGTTGAGATCCATTTTTGAATTTGTCCAGTTCAAAAGAGTAGTGAATTACAAGGTTTTTTCCTTTATCAGTTGTGTGTAAAGAGAAGTTCAAGTGTATTAAATTTGAAAAAAAGATACATTTGGTGGGTTTTTATGGATGCATACTTATTTTACATGCATTCATATGCTGATTAGATAATTTATTTCGCTTCACACGTTTCATCATGCATTTTATTATTTGAATTATTATATAGAGGCACACTTGCATATATGAGACCCTCTCACGGTGAGATTAGTATAAGTTGGGGCATTGACGCTTTAATACTTTGGAAGGGGTGGGTGTAATTTGTGCTAGATTGTACTCCGTCTCATGCATAAGACCGTCTCATATGAATTTTTCTCAATTATATATTTATACATATATACTTGCACAAAAAAATGAATGATGTATAGAACATAAAAAGTGGAACAAATGTTTTGATCTGATTCACATTGGGTGCATATTGTGTGCAAGTTATGCGGCGTCTAGAAAACTCAAACAATTTAAATATATTTACAAGAAGATCAAAATTTTAAAATTTCTTTTGCTTTGATTTTCATGAAAACATTGAAAAGAACTATGAATTTGATATAAGAAAATAAGAAATAAAAAATATAGGGTTAGTACTTAGTTTATACTACCTTTATAGCTGTAAACAAAACAGCCTATATGTCAATAAAATCGCTACTCTAATAACGCGCTGAAGTGAACTTAAAAACGCGTCTTTGAAATCAGGCAATATGAAGTGCTGATTTGGTTTCATTATTTTAATGCTTAATTTAAATGAGTTGCTTATTAAGAACCCACCCAAATATTGATTTTAGTTTGATTACATGGCTTTTAAGCACTCAGTGCTAATATAAATCAGTGGATTGGAGACTTTGATTAAATTAGTAGATGAAGGTTGACAGATTACACTAAAACCTTGACCAGTCATATCTTTAACTTGCGATCTTGTTAAACTATATAAAGATAAAATACTATGATAACAATTAAAAAAAAGTGTTCCCACACAAAATTGCCCCTTCACATATTTATATGAAATTGTTCAACGTAGCACAAATCACATCCATAATTTTCCAAAGTGTTAAAGTGTTAATATTGTTCAACTTATGCCCCGTCTCACCGTGAGACCGTCTCATGCAAGCGTGCATCAAATGTTAAAAAAAAAACTTAGTCTATAAAATGCAGTAAAAGCACCGAATTTAGTCGAGAGAGATTACTTAAAGATTCATGTCTAATATTATATTATCCCATCATCTTAAAGATTCAATTTAAATTAGAATTTAGTGGTTTGCTTATGCTTTCTTCTACCTTTTTTTAATAAACTAAATATCCAGCCAAAAGACATGCTAATTCGGGGGACCATAACCCACCGTCCATTAGCGGAGCTCCACTTCAAATCAGAATAAAACTCTATAAATTGACATATCTCAAAAATTAATTGCAACTAAGGGATTTCAAACCTGAGGCATAGAGAAGAACATATCCTAAGTTCCCGGCTATACCACTTAACCTTAAAATCAGATCTAGTGGAAAGTCAGACACAATCGCCCTGAAATAGACAGACAGCTAGGAGGAACTTTCTAAAAATGGATACAGACAAAAAGGTACTATTCAATGCTAATGTTCAACAAAGGCAATTGCCAGCTTGCATAAGGTTGTTACAGATTTGATTAATTTCTTGATTTCTTGTGTGCTTATCTTTAGCCCCCACAGTTTTGATCCAACAATTAATCTCATTCTGTTTCTATATATATGTATCCCATACACATTTCTACTTCAAATTAAGGTGATAAAAAATGATGTCTCCATTTTGGACAATCTTATTTGCCACAGCTTTCTTCTCTTGTCTAGCTTCTGTCACTTCCCAGCCGTTCGATTATCCGACGGCCCGCCTCTCCACGACGTGGACCAATAGCATCACTGCAAAGCACTCTGTGCCTTTCACTGACGGCTCAACTGTCAGAGCCATCCTTCTTAGAGGTGCATTTGGTCCGAGATACGCTTGCGGTTTCTATTGCAACGGAAACTGCGAAACCTATCAGTTTGCTGTGTTCATTGTCCAAACAAACAGCGGCGGAGGCATAGTGATGCCTTCATTTGGCTTCCCTCAGGTTGTCTGGTCCGCCAACCGAAACAAACCTGTCAGAATCAACGCCACGTTGGAGCTGACAGGCGTGGGGGATTTAATCCTCCGCGATGCGGATGGAAGTGTGGCGTGGTCTACCAACACCGCTGGAAAATCGGTTGTGGGGTTGAATATGACAGAAACAGGGAATCTTGTCCTGTTTGATTCGAAAAACTCTGTAGTTTGGCAGTCTTTCGATCGTCCTACTGACGCGTTGGTTCCAGGGCAGATCTTGAGATCCGGGATGAATTTGACAGAAAGCGGGGGACGATTTTCTGTGGCAATGAAAGAAGAAGGATTGGTTGGTTATGTGGTGGGAAAATCTCCACGCGTGTACTACGAAAACTTGTTTCGTAGTAGGAAACAGAAAAAGGAGAAAAGTTATGCAAGATTTGAAAATGGGAGTTTGACATTGGTTCAGAATTCTAAGAGACCACTTAATCAAGTTATCAGGATGCCTATTCCTGTAGCTGCATCAGCTCAGTATATGAAACTGGGGCCCGACGGGCATCTTCGAGTGTTCGAGTGGGGATCCCCGTGGAAGGTGGTGGCGGATCTTTTCGGGCCGAGCATTTAGTGCCGTTCGTGTGTATTTGGAAAATTGTGTGAAAATCGGGAAATATTTTAAATAAATGTGTGGAGGGAAGTGACTGTTTTCATGTTTTAGTATGAAGGAATAGTTAATCATAAGTTATCATTTTTAGACGTTGGGATTGTATGTTTTGTTTTTAAAGTTGTATTGCATTATCTTTATCAATAAAGGACATCTTTCATTACTTGTATGTACTTGTGTTCGAGATCCCACGTTTTAATGTAACATTCGAGGGACTAGTGTGTTCTTTTTGTCTTTTTCAAAGTCCCTTTTATTTTTTTCATAAAGAGTGGATACAAATCCACTAGCAGTCAACATTTGCTTTCTCTTTATGAAAAAGAACCACAATTTTGTTACATTTGGATAAATCTGAGCGCTTTAATGAGAAAACAATTCTGAGAAACAATCACGAGGTCAAGGGGTTGAATATTGATAAACTACACTATGATTAATTGTATGGCCTGCTAATTATACAATCTATAATTCTTTTTAAGGCTGAATTAGTTCATTAATATATGTCTTGCCTTCCTGTCTTATCCTCCCTTTGGTCTAACAATTGTTTTATGTTGAAATATTTTCCATATATTACTTTAACAAAGTATTAAGACACTGAGTATCATTGAATTTAACTAACAATGAAGTAATTCTTGAAACATTCATAATGATGCCTTCATTTTGAATCATCATCTTCTTTGTTATATCCTGCCTTGATTCTGTTACTTCCCAGCCATTTGACTATCCAACTGCAAATCTCTCTACTTCTTGGGCCAATAGTTTCTCCGCAGATCATTCTTCGACGAATTTTGCAGATTATTCAACTGTTAGAGCCATCCTTCTCAGAGGAACTAATGGTCCAAAATATGCTTGTGGTTTCTATTGCAATGGAAACTGTAGAACCTATCTGTTTGCTATATTTATAGTCCAAACAAACAGTGGTGGAGGTATCACTTCGCCATCCATAGGATTCCCTCAGGTTGTGTGGTCTGCCAACCGAAACAATCCTGTTAGAATCAAAGCAACGTGTCTGCTGTTCAATACATTAAACTGTGGCCTAACGGGCATCTTCTGATAGAACGCAATACTCTCGAGATGAGAGTCCACAAGGAAGAACCTTGCCACAAGCCAAAGGCTGCAGAAATAATAATCTTCGATACCCTGACTAGGGCAAAACGCCCAACATAAATAGTTCTCCACAAGGCCCATCACGGCCAAAACCCAATAATGAAATAAAAGACGCAACAACCGAAAAAGGAAAGTTCAAACCAAAGACTGAATAATTAAAGGACAGAAATAAAAATGATCGAGTAACTCCATCACGGCGCCTCATCTTCTTCGGTGTTGATAAACTTTGAATGGCGGTGCACTATCAATTTGCCCCCGAAGCAACCTTGACCTCAAGGTTGAAGTCCGGAAACTGACCCGCAACATCAACTTTGTCCAACCATGTATCTTCCTCGCTCCCCATGTCTTTCCAGCGAACCAGAACTTGTTCAACCTGTTCACCATCTCTCAAAATCGTACGCGAGTCGACCACGCAATCAGGCAAGTAGGGAGGGTCGACAGCCAGCAATTCCTCCGGCAATGAAGGAGAAGCCTCCACTGAACCAATCTCCGGCTTGAGCAGCGACACATGAAAAACAGGGTGAATTCGAGACCCTGCCGGGCAGCTCTAAACGGTACGCAGCCTTTCCCACACGAGCCAGCACCACAAAGGGCCCAAAAAAACGCGGAGCCAGCTTGACCGAGCCCCCTGCAAATAAACTGCGCTGGCGATATGGGCGAAACTTCAAATATACTCGATCACCCACTTGGAACTCCAAGTCCCGACGATGCTTGTTCGCCTCGCGAATCATGCGCTGTTGTGCTCTTTCCAAATGTGTACGCAAGTCGCGAAGAACCACATCCCTCTCGCGAAGAGTGTCTGCCAAAACCTTGACCCGTATTTCACCCGGGAGGAAAGGCGCAATCGGCGGAGGTGGCCGCCCATAAACCACCTCGAAAGGAGTCGTCCCCGCCGCCGATTGAAACCCGGTATTGTAACAAAATTCTGCCCAAGCCAGCCATTTTCCCCATTGTTTGGGGCATTCCGACGCAAAGCAACGGAGATAAGTCTCGACGCAACGATTAAGGACCTCAGTTTGTCCATCTGTTTCGGGATGATATGCCGAACTCATCCGCAGTTTAGTCCCCAAGTGTTTGAAAAGCTCACGCCAGAATGAACTCAAAAATAATGGATCTCTGTCCGATACAATCGACTCCGGGACGCCGTGCAACTTCACTATCTCCCGCATAAATACCTCGGCTACCGAACGAGCTGTAAACGGATGCTTAAGACCCACAAAGTGCCCATACTTCGAGAACCGATCAACCACAACCAGGATGCAGTCAACGCCCCCCGAACGGGGCAACCCGGTAATAAAGTCCATGCTGATGTCCTCCCACACTTGGCTCGGAAGGGGTAAGGGGTTAAGCAAGCCCGCCGGGGACTTCGTCTCGTATTTATTTTTCTGACAAACTTCGCATTCGGCCAATCAAATTCTAATCATCAAATCCACTCGTTACACTCAAATCCACCCATTCCAATCATCACTTCCATTCCACTCATTACATCATTATCATTATCATCATCAAATCAACTCAATTGGTTATAGTGTGGATTTAGCACAACTTGCACCGATGAAGTAATTAATCTTGAATCATTTCTGCTTCATTTATCCTTTCAGAGCTTAGGCAAAGTGATCATCAATGCCTCAATTTCAGAACATCATAATCTTTCTCATAGTTGCTTTCATATCTTGTCTTGCTTCTGTTGACTCCCACCCGTTGGATTATCCAACTGCAAATCTCTCTTCTTCTTGGATCAACAGTGTCTCTGCAGATCATTCCGTGAGTTTCACTAACAATTCAACCGTTAGAGCCATCCTTCTTGGAGGGACTTTTGGTTCAAAATATGCTTGTGGTTTCTTTTGCAATGGTAACTGTGAGACCTATCTGTTTGCTATATTTATAGTCCAAACAAACAGTGGTGGAGGTATCACTTCGCCATCTATAGGATTCCCTCAGGTTGTATGGTCTGCCAACCGAAACAATCCTGTAAGAATCAACACGACGATAGAGCTGACAGGCGCGGGGGATTTAATCCTCCGAGATGCAGATGGAGCGTTGGCGTGGTCCACCAACACGTCTGGAAGATCGGTTGTGGGCTTAAATTTGACAGAAACAGGGAATCTTGTTCTGTTTGATGCGAAAAGCTCTGTAGTTTGGCAATCTTTCGATCATCCAACTGACGCCTTGGTTCCAGGGCAGATCCTCGTAGCTGGGATGAATCTCACAGCAAGTGATTCATTAACAAATTGGACTAATGGAGTTTTGTTTTCTTTGTCAATGACTGATAGAGGCCTAATAGCTTCTACACAATCTGATCCTCCACAAATATATTTTCAGAATATTTTTTCTGGCACTAAGCTTAACGTAGAAGCAAGTTATGCTAAGTACAGAAATGGAAGTCTAGATTTGTATGTAAATGGAGTCGAGCCTCAGAATCCAGACAGGTCGATAACTCTTCCTCCTATAAGTAGTGATGCTCAGTATATGAAACTTGGGCCTGACGGGCATCTTCGGGTGTATCAGTGGGGAGGATCATGGACTGAAATAGGTGACATTTTGACAGGTTATTTTGGTGGGTGTGGATATCCCATGGTTTGTGGAAGATATGGAATTTGCTCAAACGGGCAATGTAGTTGTCCAAATGGGACAAGCTTTAGGGATTGTTAGGAATTAAAGCAATTATAGGAGAAAATAATGGAACAACGAATTAAGGAACAACAATTTGGTTACCCAGTTCGTCAGGAATGACTATGTCTGGGGGCACTATCAAGCCAGGAGATTCACTATTTTCGTGTGTTTTTCGTACAGTACAAGAGAGGCAAATACAATGAGTCAAAAAATATTTATATGAGACTGGACATAAAAATCCTAAATCCGCGACTGGGCTTCCGGAACCGCTCGACCAGGGCATTTGGTCGAGCGGTTCTGCTCGATCAACTTGCTAGCTCGAGCGCCTAGATGGCGCTGGAATGGGGGAGCGCTCGACCGAGCAATAGTGCTCGACCTTGGGCACTAGTCGAGCGTCTCCCGTGGTCTGCCTCCGGTCTCCACAACCCAACAATCTCCCACCTGGAGACCGACTCTAACTGTAACTTGTCTCCTCCGTTTCAATGATCTCTCTCACTGGTAGTAGTGCCGGGCCTTATGCTCAGTTTCCAAGGCCAGTTGAAGTCATGCATAACTTCAACTTCTCTAAGGTCACAACCTTAGTCAACATGTCAGCAGGATTCTCACTTCCCCGGATCTTCATCAGCTGTAAGATCTTGTTCTCAATGAGGTAACGAATATAATGATACCTCAACTCGATGTGCTTCGTCCTCGAGTGAAAGGCCGAATTCTTCGCCAAGTGAATAACACTCTGACTGTCACTATACAGAATACTATCCTTTTGCTCCTTCCCCAACTCACACGACAGATTCTGCAACCAAACCATTTCTTTACTAGCCTCAGTGACTGCAACGTACTCTGCTTCTGCAGTGGACTGAGCTACGATCTTTTGCAACTTAGAAGCCCAAGATATTGTTGTACCACCAAAAGTAAACACACTCCCTGTAGTACTCCTCCTTTTTGTCGAGATCATTTGATGCCAAGTCTGCATCAACATATCCAGCCAACCCAACGCTTTTGCCCTCAAAGCACAAAGCTTGTTCAGTAGTACCTCTCAAGTATCTAAGGATCCACTTCACTGCCTCCCAATGCTGCTTACCCGGATTGCCCATAAACCGGCTAACAACTCCCACCGCCTGTGCAATATCTGGTCTTGTACGCACCATTACATACATCAAACTTCCAATTGCTGAAGCATACAGAGTGTTTTGCATGTAGGTCCGCTCCTCTTCGCTACTAGGTGAGTCCTTGTTGGATAACTTGAATTGACTTCCCAACGGGACCCGAACTGGCTTTGCATCTTCCATACTAAATCTCTCAAAGACTTTCTTTATGTATTCAGCCTGTGAAAGATATAATTTTCCTGCCACCTTGTCACGATCGATTCACATACCCAAGATTTGCTTGGCCTCTTCAAGGTCCTTCATAGCAAACCTTTCAGACAATTTTTCCTTCAACTTGCTCACCTCCCGAGCACTAGAGTCTGCTATCAACATGCCATCAACATATAATAGCAAAATGATATAACCATCATCATACCTCTTGAAGTAACATCAATGGTAAGCCTCACACCTATTGATCTTAATCTCGTGCATGAACCCATCAAACTTCTTGTACCACTGTAATGGAGCTTGTTTCAGACCATACAAGCTCTTCTTCAACTTGCAAACTAGCTCACTACTCCCCTTAGACAAGTATCCCCCAGGTTTCTTCATGTAGATGTCCTCATCTAAATCACCATGAAGAAAGGCGGTTTTCACATCCATCTGTTCTAACACCAAATTTTATGCAGCCACCAGACTCAGAACTAATCGAATGGTAGTTAGCTTCACCACTGGAGTAAAAACATCGGTATAGTCAATACCATGTTTCTGCTGAAACCCCTTCACAACCAATCTTGCCTTGTAGCGTTTGCTTCCACCAGCCTCCTCTTTTATTCTGTAAACCCACTTGTTTTGCAGTGTTTTCTTGCCCTTAGGAAGCTCAACTAGCTCCCAAGTTCCGTTGGTCATCAATGAATTCATCTCATCATCCATTGCAAGTTTTCACTTGTCCACCTGTTCACTATGTGTGACCTCTGCATAACATTCAGGTTCACCACCATCAGTTAACAATAAATAATGAAGGGAGGGTGAATACCTATCAGGAGATCTCCGATCTCTCGTGGATCTCTGCAACGGAATTGTTGGCTGTAGTGTACTTGGTTCTTCCTCAACAATCACCTGATCATCTAGAACCCCCTTGCTCCCACCCGAGTTCGAAATGTCTAACTCCACAACCTGAGACTCAGAACCACCTTCTTTGGATATTCCCAACATGTCCTTGTACATCACCTGTTCATTAAATATGACATCTCGACTACGAATTATCTTTCGGTTTTCCTCATCCCAAAATCGATAGCCAAATTCATCACCGTCATATCCAACAAACGTACACTTAACAGATTTAGCATCTAACTTGCTTCTACTCATAGCATCAACATGAACATATGCAACACACCCAAATACTCGAAGAAAAACCAGATTTACCTCCTTTCCCGACCAGACGTCCTCTGGTATGCCATTTTCCAAAGGAGTTGAGGGTCCTCTGTTTATCAAGTAAGCTGCTGTGTTAACTGCCTCTGCCCAAAACATCTTTGGCAGCCCACACTTCAATCTCATGCTTCTAGCACGTTCACATAGGGTCCTGTTCATACGTTCTGCCACGCCATTCTGCTGTGGGGTTCCTCTCACGGTTTTCTCCATTCGGATTCCATTCGTCTCACCGAATCCTTTGAACTCACGGAGCTCGTACTCTCCACCATTATCGGATCTCAAACACTTCACCTTGAGACCCGTTTCAGTTTCTACAAGAGCCTTCCATTTCCTGAAAGCATTAAAGACATCAGACTTATTTTTCAAGAAATAAACCCATACCTTCCTCTTAGAGTCGTCAATGAAAGTCATGTAATATGATGCTCCACCAAGGGATGTCACTTGTGCTGGACCCCACAAATCACTGTGAACTAACTCCAGCTTCTGCTTCTTCAAAGCCCTGCCTCCCTTCGAAAAACTCACCATTTTCTGTTTTCCGAATACACAGTCCTCACACAAACCAATGTCAATTGTCTTGAGGTCTGACAGTTTACCCTTCAAGCACATAATTTCATCCCCTTTTCACTCAAGTGGCCTAGACGATAATGCCACAAATTTGCATTCCCTTTTTCACTTGCAAGAGGAATGCTATCCCGGGTGTTGCCTGTCATATACAACGTCCCCTCTTTATTTCCACGAGCCACTACCATGACACCTTTGGATATCTTCCACGAGTTACACCCAAAGGTCACCTTGTAGCCCTCGTCATCAAGTTGCCCAACTGAAATCATATTCATCTTCAAACCAGGAATATGTCTCACATCTTTCAATTGTAACACAGTCCCATTTGGTGTCTTAATCCGAACATTCCCCTTCCCTTTGATTTCCATAGGCTCATCATCAACTAGATAAACCTTCCCAAAGTTCCCGGAAGTGTACTTTTCCATTACGTCAGCACTGCTGCATGAATGAAACGATGCTCCAAAATCTAACACCCACGACTCCAATGGACTGCTTACACTCAGAATCAATGCATCTGAGTCCTCACTAGTGGCAACATTGGCTGAGTTGTCATTCTTCTTTGGTTCATTCCCTTGTGCCTTGCACTCACTTTTGTAATGACCAAGTTCATGACATTTATAACACTCAACTTTACTCTTATCCTTCTTGGGCTTATCTTTGCCCCTTGACTTCGATCTACCCCGATTTGGCTTCCCCTTGGATTCAGATCTGCCTCTGCTTCCCGCACTCAAAGCAAATCCTGTGGCCACACCCAACTCTTTCCTGCGAATTTCTTCGCTCATGACTAGATCCCTAACCTCATCAAATTTCAGTTTCACTTTACCTGCTGAAGCACTAACAAACCAATTATCATCCCTCTCCAACTTTACGGGAAAGACAACAAAATAAGGGCTTGAACCTCATCATCAAAATCAATCTCAACCGAGCTCAATTGGGCTATGATCATATTGAACTCGTTGAGATGGTTGGCTACCACAATATCCTCCGCCATCCTCAGGTTGAATAACCTCCGTGATCGATGAACCTTGTTCGCCATTGCATGCTTTTTTCTTACATCTCGGTCAATATCTCCAAAGATCTCCTTTGTGGTTTTTGCTTTCACAAGATGTAGGGTGACGTTCTCGGATAACGGCTGCATTTAACCACGCTCATCACATTCCTATCCAACAACTTCCAACTCGTCGTCCTTCATCTCTTCAGGTTTTTCACCCAACGGTTGATACAAATCTTTACCGTACAGGTAATCTTCGATCTGCAATTTCCATAATCCAAAATTCATTCCATCAAACTTCTCAACAGGCGATTTCCCTTCAGCCATCATAATTGTTCTCCACAGATCCCTTTAACCCGATGCTCTTAATACCAGTTGTTAGGAATTAAAGCAATTATAGGAGAAAATAATGGAACAACGAATTAAGGAACAACAATTTGGTTACCCAATTCGTCAGGAATGACTACGTCTGGGGGCACTACCAAGCCAGGAGATTCACTATTTTCGTGTGTTTTTCGTACAGTACAAGAGAGGCAAATACAATGAGTCAAAAAGTATTTATATGAGACTGGGCCTAAAAACCCTAAATCCGCGTCTGGGCTTCCGGAACCGCTCGACCAGGGCATTTGGTCGAGCGGTTCTGCTCGATCAACTTGCTAGCTCGAGCGCCTCGATGGCGCTGGAATGGGGGAGCGCTCGACCGAGCAATAGTGCTCGACCTCGGGCACTGGTCGAGCGTCTCCCGTGGTCTGCCTCCGGTCTCCACAACCCAACATTAGGGAGTTGAATGATAGGCGTCCTGATAAGGGTTGCTCTCATGTCATTCCGGTTGATTGTAATAATTCAAGCAATCACAGCTTCTTGGACCTCGTTGATGTAACCTACTTCACTTCGATTGTGGGTACTAGGCGTATGGATATGAGTAGCTGTAAAGAGGCCTGCTTGAAGAATTGTTCTTGCAAAGCTGCTATTTTCCAATATGGCTCAAATTCTTCAGACGGTAGTTTCTATATGCCATCTGAGGTCTTTTCGTTGATGAATAATGATCGGGATATGACTCACTACAATTCTACTGTATCTATAAAAGTGCAGATTGCTCCAATTGCGACACCAACTTCTGTTGAGAAAAAGACTAGCTTATTATGGCCAATTTTGGGATCAACTCTTGGACTGTTTTGTGTGGCTGTTGTAATTGGAGCAATAGTTTTTGTGTACCGAAGGAGGCGGAGATCTGAAGAAGTGGAGGAGGATTATTTAGATCATGTACCAGGCATGCCAACTAGATTTTCTTTTGAAGAGTTGGAAACTGCAACTGACAACTTCAACAACAAACTTGGTGAAGGAGGATTTGGCTCAGTTTTCAAAGGGTCGTTGAATGATGGCACAAGAATCGCGGTGAAGCGCCTTGATGGAGTCGGACACATTAAGAAGTCGTTTCTAGCGGAGGTTGAAAGTATTGGCAGCATTCACCATATCAACTTGGTAAGACTAATAGGCTTCTGTGCTGAGAAGTCTCACAGGCTTCTCGTTTATGAGTATATGTGCAATGGCTCTCTAGAAAAATGGATATACTGCAGAGGTCAAGGGACGATGCTTGACTGGAACCATAGAAGAAGGATCATCCTTGACATTGCCAAAGGATTGACCTATCTTCATGAAGATTGCAGGCAAAAGATCCCCCCCCTTGATATCAAGCCTCAGAACATACTTCTAGACGAACATCACAACGTCAGACTTGCTGATTTTGGGTTTGCTAAACTCATCGACAAAAACCAAAGTCAAGTGGTAACAACCACGAGAGGCACTCCTGGTTACCTAGCCCCCGAATGGCTTAGTTCAGTTATCACAGAGAAAGTAGATGTGTACAGCTTCGGAGTTGTGATTCTTGAAATTGTGTCTGGTAGGAAGATTTTTGAGCAATCTATGATAGAGGAGGAAAGATATTTACTGACCCATTTCAAGAAAAGAGCCGAGCAAGGACAGTGGCTAGATCTTGTCGACAAATGTTGTCTGGATGTGGAGTCCAACACTGGAGAAATCGAGAAAATGTTGAAAGTTGCAGGTCGGTGTGTGCAGAGTGATTATGAGAAGAGGCCTTCTATGTCCACGGTGATCAAGGTACTGGAGGGTGTTTTGGATGTCGAGATAGATATTGATTACAACTTCTTGATTCCACAGAATCTGGTTAAAAGAATCCAAGAAGTTAGTTCCCATGATTTCACTCCTTTACTTCCTTCGGTTCTATCAGGGCCGCGGTAAAAGTACCATTTTATGAGACTTGAGTTATAGTTGATAGCATATTGAGATTTGGTAAAAGTACCATTTTATGAGACTTGAGTTATTGTTGATAGCATATTGAGATTTTTCTTATATATTGTTTCATGTGTTAGTCAAAGTTTGCCCTTTTTTTTTTGTATTTTGTATTTTGTAGTCAAATTTATTTTTGGGAACATATCTTATGAAGTATGGTCTATGTATATCTAAGCATACTATACACATATTCATTAAAATAATTAATCAAAGATAAAAACCCATATGAGACGGTCGAAATACAAATTAGCATAAATCAACACTCATCCCTTACAAAGTGTTTAGTCTCTTGCCAAATTATATCCCAACTCACCTTGAGACCATCTCGCAAGTCATTAATCGATGTTCATCATTGTTCATTCATCTATTATTTTATTTCAATATTTATAATATATTTTTTTTGTTTTAACATAATTCATTTTGTTATTGTATTCCTAATTTATCAATATTGATAGTGTCTTCCAAATATACGTTATTAAACAACAGAAAATTAAATAAATTTAAATTTCAAGGTGAGCGACCGCCCCCCTAGATTCATCCAGGCAGGGGAGGGGGGCATGGCGCCCCTTAGATCACGGCTTCACCACAGGTTTGGTTTGTGTTTATCAAAGCCTCAATACTTTTCTTTCTCATTTCCAATCACCATCATTGAAGGAACATAGTTTCCAATCACCATCATTGAAGGAACATAATTCAAACCACATACTTTTCTTTGCTGCCATAAATGAACGGGACCTAAAGAGTTGAACTGGGCAGCGGTCTTCTTAAAATAATCTTCCTTCTTCAATGATGGTGATTGGAAATAATAACATAATTTAACAAGATAATTGAAAAGGGAATTGAATACGTAAAATTGATTTTAAAATAATAAAACAATTCATTTTTTTTTTCTTAGAACACAAAAATCCATATATGTTTAACTATATCAATACATGCATACATAACGTGCAAAAATAAAACAAGACACAATATAAAACATATTTTAACAACAAACAATTCAAATTGAATACTAGGTTAATTCGAGAACGTACTATATGTGAAAATCATCGAGGCCCCGACAGAAGTGAAGGTAGGAGAGGAGTTGCATCTTTAGAACTAACTTCTAACATTTGGCTAATCAAGAAGTTGTAATCCATGTCTTTCGGGACATTGATAGAACCCTCCAAGATCTTGATGACCATGGACATAGAGGGCCTCTTTTCGGGATCACTCTGTAAACACAATGCTGAAATTTGCATCATTTCCTCTACTTCTGCTACGTTCGACTCCACATCCTGACAGCATTTATCGACAAGATCTAGCCACAGTTGTTCCTCGGCTTTTTTCATGAAAAGGGTCGGTAGATGTCTTTCCTCCTCCGGCCTTGATTGCTCAAAAATTTTCCTACCACACACAATTTCAAGAATCACGACCCCAAAGCTATAAACATCTACCTTCTCTGTAATAGCAGACTTAAGCCATTCGGGTGCTAGATAACCTGGAGTTCCTCTCATGGTTGTTACAACATTACTTTGGTCCCTATCGATGAGTTTAGAAAGACCAAAATCACCAAGCTTAGCGTTGAAATGTTCGTCTAGAAGTATGTTCTGAGGCTTGATATCCAGGTGGATGATCTTCTGCAAACAGTCTTCATGAAGATAGGCCAATCTTTGGCTATATCAAGAATGATGTTTCTTCTTCGGTTCCATTCGAGCATTTTTTCGTGGCTTTTGCAATAGATCCATCTCTCCAGAGAGCCATTGCACATATATGCATAAACCAAAAGCTTGTGAGATTTCTCTGCACAAAAGCCGATTAGTCTCACCAAGTTGATATGGTGAATGTTGCCAATACTTTGAACTTCTGCTAGAAACGACTTCCTAATGTGACCAACTCCATCGAGGCGCTTCACTGCGATTCGTGTGCCATCATTGAACGACCCTTCGAAAACCGAGCCGAATCCTCCTGCACCAAGTTTCTTGTTGAAGTTGTCGGTTGCATTTTCCAACTCTTCATAAGAAAATCTTATTGGCATGCCTGGTACATGATCCAAATAGTCCTCCTCGATTTCTTCAGATCTTCTCCTCCTCGTTCGGTACACAAAAAATGCAGTTCCAATGACGATAGCTACAAAAACAACTCCAAGAGCTGGTCCCAATGCAGGCCATAACACAGTCTGACTTGTTTCCACAGGAGCAATTTGTACTTTTAAAAATACAGAATATACTGCGGAAATAGCCCGATCATATCCTCTCAATGAAAAGATTTGAGACGGCATATAGCAAGAATCATTATAAAAGATAACAGCTTTGCAGGAACAATTTTTCAAGCAGGCCTCTTTACAACTCTTCCTATCTATTGCAACAATTTCAGGCATGAAGGCAAAGTAGGTCACATTATCCATTTCCAGGAACTTGTGATTCTGCGAAGCATTACACGTAAGTGGAACGACTTGAGAACAGCCATGATCAGGACGCATATCATTTATTGGCCTAAAACTAGTGCCACTGGGGCAACTACATTGCCCGTTTGAGCAAATCCCGTATTTTCCACAACTCATTGGGTATCCGCAATCACTAAGACGGCTCGTATAAACATCATATATTTCATCCCATGCATAACCACCCCAGTCAAATACTCTAAGATGCCCATCAGTCCCCAATTTCATATATTGAGTTGAGCTACTACCGTTAGCAAAAAATATCTCATCATCTGGAGAGCTAGGCTCATTTGTCATATATAATTCTATGCTTCCGTCACGAAACACAGCATAACTTTCTTGGCTATTCTGCTTTTCCCTATTATACAAGGTTTTGTAATATACCTATTGAAGAATAGAATCATAAGAACAGAATCATGATTGAAGAATGGAATCATATTGAATCTGTACAGAAAATATACTAGCCTTATGCACTTGTCCTACAGTATCACTAACTGTACAGACTTATCAGTTGTAAATAAATTAACTAACTACACAGTTGAAGTAAATAATTCTTTTATCTAAAATACCTGTGGAGGATCCGAAAGTACAGAAGCTGCCAATCCATTGTCTGTCATCGACAAAGAATACAGGCCCCCGTTTTCTGTTAGACTCATACCAGACTCTAGTATCTGCCCTGGAAGCAAGCAATCGGTTGGATGATCAAAAGATTGCCAAACTACAGATTTTTTCGCGTCAAACAGAACAAGATTCCCTTTTTCCGTCATATTCAACCCCACAACCGATCTTCCAGCGGTGTTGGTGGACCACACGAATGTGCCGTCTGCATCTCTGAGGATTAAGTCTCCTTCACGTGTGAACTCCAACGTAGAGTTGATCCCCACAGGATTGTTTCGGTTGGCAGACCAGACAGCCTCCGATTGTCGTAGGTAAGGAGAAGTGGGATATTCTTTATCAATATAGATCATAAATATAGCAAAAAGAGCAGAATCGCATGTGTCGTTGCAAAAGAATCCGCAGGCGTATTCTACATTGGAAGTAGTTCCTCTCCAAAGGATGATTCTATTAGAGGATTTGGGATCAAGGTCCATATCACTAGAACTCCTGTTGTCATTATTGATCCAGAGAGTAGAGAGATTTGCTATTGGATGGTTCTGGGAGGTCACAAAAGGTAGACAAGAAACGAAAGTAGTTATTACAAAGAAAGTGATCCAAAATGTAGATATCATCACCTTCATTTGCAAGCCTCTCTCAAACGTTAAAGCAAAAATTGCTTGGGAAAAACAAGTATAGATTAGTAATAATTTTAGAAGCTTAGATAAGGTGGAAGACCTCATATGCTCAAGTCAACCATACTCTTTGCCTGGTAGTACGGTGCCCACAAAAAACGACCAGTTGGGTTTCATTTTCTGTTTTGTTTGGTTACTTTCCATAATGCCACAGTTCCAGTTTTGTAATAATAAAATAAGTGTTGATATTATGTAAATCAGTTTTACGGTATTGCGAGTATAACTTTCTACAACTATCACTTTAAAAAATTATGAATAATACTTTTGAAAAACTGAACTTTTATGAGACTTTTTTTCCCAAAATCGGACCAATTAAGGAGTTATGGAATTAAATCGAAAAACCAAACTTTTTAAGACCTTTTGCTGAAAAAACAAAAGTTATAGAACCAAAATGAATTTTAACTCTTTATTATTATCATCATTAATGTGCAGTAATTTAGTTAACCTGTTCCAAAAGGCTATAACACCGAGAAAGATTCTGGAATCCTCTGCTCTTTTGCCCAGCACTCACTATCTCTAATATCACGACTTCCATCTTTCACAGGAGAAGCGAGCATAAGATTCCAGCCATCTTTCTGTTCATTCATCTCATAGCGTTGAAGGGGTAAATTGCATTTTTGATCCCATTAGAATATTTTCAAAGCACTTTTGGTCTCATTGTTTCAAAGTGGTCATTTTTTGTGCATTTGACACGACCCAATTTTCATAAAACTGTTGGAGACCAAGTTAATTAGATATAAACCACATAATCACCAGGATAGATTAAATAGACTTCTCCCATTTTGAACTAGCAACATAAATAATTAACACAACTCCAAATTGACTAAATAAACCAATCGTCGTCCTAAAATTGGCAGCGCGAACCCAACACTCAAGACATTTTGAATTAAAATTCGCCCCTAGAAATTCACATAATTTGTCTCAATAAGAACTTTGACTCCACCTTAACTCAAAAGAATAACTCCCTTTCACTTTAACAACTTCAAAAAAATCTCAAGTCCCATTATTCAAGTGTACCAAGTATCATGCAATGAAAACCAATTGATGAGTAATAAAACTAGTTAAGCACTTGAGGCGATCCACCGGCCCTCCACCGCCCTCCACCGACTCCATTCTTAATCTGCAAAATGTTAAATAGATTGGGGTGAGCAAACAACTAGCTCAGTGGGGTTCCCTTTGTCACAATTAAATACAACATATAAATGAAGTCATTAACTCACAACACTCAAACTGAATTTTCATAGGTTGTTCCATGGCTATACCATGGATGCATTGGCTATACCAACGATGCACTGGCTGAACCAGCGGTGCGTGGTTTCCCACGAATAAACATGCATTAACGAATGACTTGAAAAGCCATAACATGCGTTAACGAAAAACATAGGCAGTAAGATACAGCAAGCAACAAAATCACTCACATGAACATTTAAAAGTGACAAAACATTTCCAATCAATTCGTAAGAAGAAAACCCCACCTTTACTCTTGATTATCCTTGCAAGTACATAAATTGGCTTAATGTGAGAATTCCTCGTCACCTAACATATCAAGATAACGTGTCTTAGAACTTAATTAATAGATTAAGTCTTGGTACTATTATTCGTAGTTAGTAAGTTTTTAGTAACTTAATTAAGGATTCATAAGATTAGGCCTATATGCATACACTTGCCAACATGCAAACTTAATTAAATCAATGATAAAATAAGGAATTTGGTCTAGAAAGGTTTCTGTTGGCAATAACTAATTAAAACAAATATGATTTGCTGCCCTTTTGAAACCATAGTATCTAAATAAATATTTTGGGCATAGAATAAACATGTTTCACACTTTAAAAAGATTTAAAAGAATAGGCATAATACTTGTACAAGTTCCCTGTATCATGATATTGTAAAATAGAAAGTAGGAAATGAAGTTTAGGCATCAACCGGGTCTCAGGTATTTGAACCAGAAGAGGAGGAACCATTATTCAATACACTTGTTTTAGTTGAACTTGTAATACAAAGAGTTACATATAAATTTTAAGGCTTTCCGCAGCAACAAAGTATTTGGCCCCATAATTCAATAGATTATCATAAATATAGGCATACTTCCTGACCAAAACGAATCGGCACAATTGAATATAAAAGACTGATGAAATTCATTAAAGAAAATAGAGGCGAAATAATAGTTACTGCTCGCAATAGATAAGGAAGCACTGCAAATTCAAGAACAGAGGTGCTGCAACCACAGATTCACAACGCGATGATGCTGCTTGAAGAATTCGATTCTTCGTGAGGAGAGGAAATAAAAATAATTAGGGCACGGTGTAGAGTATCAAGGAAGAATGGATATTTTCTACAAGTTAGGGCTTAAACGAAGAGGTGATACCGATGGAAAGGTAATATCTCCACCGACAGGAAGCCAGACAAAGAGAGTAGGGTGAGTGAAATAACTTTTGTTTTACTGACTTTGAGAGAATTCCGATCAGACTATGAAGAAAATAAGGATTTGGATTAGATTTGGGAAATGAGATAAGACCACCGATTTTTTTTTTTTTTTTTTTTTAATTTGAAAAGGAAACAAAAATAGAGAAGTTTAAGGGAGAAGTTAATTACACGTACATACCTACATTGATATATCTTATTTTATATGTATATATTTTTATTATTATTATATATATTTCATTCTTCTTTTTTTTTTAAGAGAAAAATTCTTATGATTTAGTAATATGAATACTATGAAATTAGAAATTAGGGGTGTTACAGCATTTTTGATCCAAAATCTTTAATTTCACAACACAAAAATATTGAACATATCACCACCTCCTTCTAGAAAAGACAAGAAAATACTTAGATTTTTTTTGCCCAACATTTGATTCTTTAGAATAAAAGTTGAAAAGATAAATAATTAGATTGCCAGATTACTTAATTAGGTAGTTGACAAGAAAATACTTCAGATTAGCAAGTCTAGCTTAAAAAATTTTTAAGTTGATTATAGTTAGAATTTTTAGCAAAGGATAAGTAACATTGTGGATTCTTCTAGAATAAAATATAGAAGATAAATAATTAGTAACTAGATTACTCAGTAGGTATATGTCGGCTAGTACTTCAACTTAGCATTAGTCTAGCTAAGTCAAAATTTTTAGGCAAAAGAATATTATAAAAATAGTTAGAATATTCTAGCAAGTTAGGATTAATAGTATGTTGGTGGATACTAGCTATCGTCATTGCACCTATAAATACTAGATAGCTCCTAAGCATATGTGTGTGAGAAAGTGTCACATAGTGTGAAGAAACAAGAGTGGTGTGAGGTGTGTCTCCAAATAAAAAGTGAGTTAGAGTGTTCCACATATAAAAATAGAGTCTAATTTTGGGTCTTGTAAATTGTAGAGTTTATTGTAATTACTCTTTTGCTCTAAAAGAAAAAAGTAATTACATCACACTCTGAGTGCTGCCCGATATCCAACAAGTGGTATCAAAGCAAGGCAATTTCTGGTGTCATTTGAGACTCGTTGGTCAAGCTTCTTTGCATAATTTGTGCAGTTTAGTACTGCGGTGTAGTGTGTGGTTTCGTACTGCGGAACTTGTCTTTAAAAATCAAGCTTGCTTAACGTCTTTAAGTTTGGTTAAGCCACGATGGGTGACCTTCAAGTGGTCGATGGAATCAAGAAACTTAACAACCAAAATTACAACACGTGGTCGTTGTATATGGAGTCATATCTCCAAGGTCAAGACTTGTGGGAGATAGTGGATGGTAGTGATGTCACACCACTAGAAGGAGATGCTGCCGCTATGAAGAAATGGAAGATTAGAGCTAGAAAGGCATTGTTCGCGATCAAGACCACCATCGAGGATGTAACGCCCGTGATTTTTTTTTAATAATATGCTTTTCAAAATAAAAATGTATGTATAAACTAATTATATATTTTTTTAGAGGTTATAATAAATATATGTAATATTTTAAAGATAATTATGAATATACTTTTTTTTTTTCAAGGATATCCTTCCGATTTTTCACTTGAAAAATAAAAAAAAAACTTCAACCCCAATTAGCTCAAAGTTTGTTTTGATATGGTCTTTCATGCTTCTATTAAACCCACGTCTAAGATTTTAATGACCCATAACTCCATGAATATCTCAACTGAAACCTACACCGTTCCTGCTATATATTTAGCCAAGACTTCAGTCTATTCTTATTCCTCACGCAAATTCATAGAACTTTCTCTCTCGTTCAAACGGCGGAACCAATTTCTTCCTAACTAATTTTCCCTTTGGTGTGAGGTAATCCTTATACTTGCATAATTTAATATTATTGACGTCTACTATTATTCCTATAGAAGTAAAAACACTACTGTAAATTTCCAATTTTATTTCGAGATACAAACTATTGTTCGCTACCTTTAATTTTCCTGTGCAGCCTGATTCAACACCACTGTTTTTGAATAACCTTTGCTTCCTTTTTGATTAAATTGGGCTTATTCACTTTTATTATTGTACTACTAAAACCTATAAGCATTTATAGATAGACGCACAGCCATTTTGGCATTCCCAAACCGTGAAACTAAATTCATTAATTAAGACTAATTTAGTTTTAAATTTTCTTTTATTTATAACCTCTTAAATTTGATAAAAGTAATTAAGTCATAATAAATCTAAGATTCTATGTTTAATTATTATAGGTGACGTGGATTAAAATACTTCATTGCATCATTTGCATCATCGACATCAAATTGAGGTGGGGTTTTTACTTGCTTTGTCACTTTTAAATATTCGTGTGAGTGTTATTATTGCTTGCTACATCTTACAACCTATGTTATTATGGTTGGTTTATCCAACAAGCTCATGGTTGACCTAGTCAACAAGCCTATGTTATTACGGTTGGTTTATCCAACAGCCTATGGTTGGCCTTGCCAACAAGCTTATGAAATTGTATGTATGTCTGTGAGTTTATAATTTTATTTACATGTTATATTTGATTGTGATAAAGTAAGGGAACCTCACTGAGCTAGTAGTTTTGCTCACCCCAATCTCATTAACATTTTTCAGATTAAGAAGGAGTGCGATGGAGGGCCGGTGGATGTGTCGAGCATTTAATTACTATTTCATGATTGAAAATTTTCATTTATGTTAGTATTTCATATTAGCAAGTTTACTGCTACACATTTTGGATTTTAAATTAGGAGCCTGCGGAATTACTTTGTTTAGCGTTGAAACTTTTATGTTAATTTTTATTAATTGAGTTTGAGTTTCTTAACGAACTGCTGGTGACTTGCTCACTATTTTTCTTTTGGTTCTTTGAAAACCTTTAAAATTTTATTATTAAGCTCAGTTCATTCTAGATAATCTTAATTATAGTCACATCTCTTTTATTGCATCCATAATGTTTTTATATTTAAATATTTACTTCCGCTGTAAATTTTTATCTAAATTAGCATATTTGGCCTATTAAAAATCGGGATGTGACAGAGGAGGAAATGTTGGAGCACATAAGGGAGGCGAAGACACCCAAGGACGCGTGGGAAACTTTTGCTACGCTATTTTCCAAGAAGAATGATGCGAGACTGCAACTTCTTGAGAATGAACTTCTCTTAATCACACAAGACATCATGACAATAAATCAATATTTCACCAAGGTAAAGTCTCTCTGTCGCGAAATCTCTACATTGGATTCTTCTGCTGGCATGTCCGACTCAAGAATTAGAAGAATTATCATTCATGGATTGAGGCCGGAATATAGAAGTTTTATTGCTGCCATACAAGGTTGACCTACTCAACCTTCGCTTGTAGAGTTAGAAAATTTGCTACTTGACCAGGAGGCTTTAGCTAAGCAAATTTCGGGATCCTCATCCAAGAATGACAAAGAAGCATTATTTAGTAGTAAAACTAGAGGTCGACCCAACAAATATAATGATAGGAGAATCAAAAGAGACGATGACCTAGCTAATCGATCGAGGAGCTCTAAATCAGGGAGAGCTCAACAAAGAAACAACAACGACGATGAATCTCAACAAAATAGAAGATTCAATGGCACGTGTTACAATTGCGGGAAGAAGGGTCACATATCTAAGAATTGTTGGTCAAAGAAGAAAAATGTGGAGGGCAGCCATGTCAAGTACATGACGGACGAGTGATGATGAATGGGACATCGAAGCATCTTTCGCTGTGGAAGAGCAAGAGAAAGCTCTAACAACAATTGTCCCAGAGATGATCGACTAAAATAATGATTGGATAGTAGACTCAGGCTGCTCAAACCATATGACCGGAGATAAAGAGAAATTGTAGAACTTGACCGAGTATAAAGGCAATGGTGTGGTGGTGACTGCAAATAATTCAAGATTACCAATCACCCATGTTGGTAAAACAAAATTCGTGCTGCGGTTCAGTAAAAGGAAGTTTCACTCCAAGATATTTATCATATACCAGGTATGAAGAAAAACTTACTATCTATGGCACAACTTACAGCGTCAGGTCACCACGTAATATTCGGTCCTAGTGAAGTTAAAGTATATCAAAATGTTAAGATCTCTGGAACACCAGTAATGAAGGGCCAACAATTGGAGTCTATCTACGTGATGTCAGCCTAATCAGCATACGTGGATAAGACACGAAAAAATGAAACAACAGACTTATGGCATGCAAGGCTTGGACACGTTAGCTACCACAAGTTAAAAGTGATGATGGCAAAGGCGATGTTGAAAGGTCTTCCTCAACTAGATGTAAGGACAGAGACCGTATGTGCTGGCTGTCAATATGGTAAAGCTCATCAGCTTCCATACGATGACTCAAAGTTCATAGCCAAAACACCATTAGAGTTGATACACTCTGATGTGTTTGGATCAATGAAGCAACCTTCAGTCGGGGCAGGAATGCACTACATGGTCACATTTATTGACGATTTCTCTCGGTACGTATGGGTTTATTTTATGAAAGAAAAATCAGAAACATTTTCAAAATTCAAAGAATTTAAAGAAGTAGCAGACGCATAAATTGGAAAAAAGGTCAAATCTCTGCGAACAGATAATGGTGGTGAATACACATCAGAAGAATTCTCCCAGTATCTACGAGAATGTCGTATACGCCATCAATATACATGTGCAAACACACCACAAAAAAATGGTGTGGCCTAGAGAAAGAATCGACATCTTGCAGAGATATGTCGAAGTATGGTACATGCCAAGAATGTACCCGAAAGATTTTGGGCCGAGAGCATGAAGACAGCAGCACATGTGATTAATAGGCTTCCTCAGGCAAAACTAAAGTTCGTGTCACCCTATGAGAAGTTGTGGGGGTGCAAACCTGCAGTAAGTCACTTTAGAGTTTTTGGTTGTGTTTGTTACGTGTTTGTGCCAAGCCATCTTTGAAACAAGTTCGATAAAAAGGCTATTCGAGTGCATCTTTTTGGGATACGACAACCAAAGAAAAGGGTGGAAATGTTGTGACCCTACGACATGGAAGTGTTATACATCAAGGAATGTTGTATTAGATGAAGCTTCGTCATGGTGGTCGCCTCAGAAAGAAGTGTTGCCGGATTCTAAGAAAATAAAAGATATCTTACAGAAAAAGATGGAGGAGCAAACAATTAAAGTACATTCTACTCCAGAAGAAGACATAGAAGAAGAAGATGAACAACAACAAACTGAGGAAGACATCACAGAAGAAGGTGAAAATCACAGTCCCTGGCAAACAGGAGTTCATCACAGAGTAGCAGATGATCAACCAGAAGCAATGATCTCTAAAGGATGGAAATCAAGTAGAGCACGAAAAGCAAATCCTAAGTACGTCAATGTTGCATTTGCTCAAAAAGAAAGTTTTAGAGAACAACTGAGCATGAGACCGAAAAAGAAAGTAGGTGTTGAGGGGGAGTATTGAACATATCACCACCTCCTTTGGAGTCTTCTAGAAAGGACAAGAAAACACTTAGATTGCCAACTTGCTTAATTATTAAGTTGACAGATTTTTTAAGGCCACAACATTATGGATTCTTCTAGAATAAAATATAGAAGATAAATAATTAGTAACTAGATTACTCCAGTAGGTATATGTCGGCTAGTACTTCAACTTAACATTAGTCTAGCTAAGTCAAAAATTGTAGGCAAAAGAATATTATAGAAATAGTTAGAATATTCTAGCAAGTTAGGATTAGTAGTATGTTGGTGGATACTAGCTACCGCCATTGCATGTTTGGGTTATACTAGAAAGTATGCTTTTACTTTGTATAACCAGACTGAATTTCTGTCTTATTTGCTGAAATAAATTATTTATCATTGTTGCTTTAAATATCATTGAATGTTACATATATTTATTGCATAACTGTTTAATAAATAATACGTGTTACATTGTAGTTAATTTAGTGATACCAGATCATAAAAGATTAAATTAACAGTTCCTTGTAACTAAAAGTACATAATTCACAACCTAGATGGAAATGAACGATCGATTGTGAAAGGTTGAAGTGTAAGACTCAGATTGACTTGTCTTGACCAAGAGATTGCACTAGTGCATTATGATGCGCTGAAGAGGACCTACATGAGGATAAATTCTTCAGTACTGAATATAGAAGAATTAGACCTCAGTGGTTAGTTATTTCTTAATCCCCGTCCCTTAAATAGGATCGTGTGGAATTAATAACTATTGCTTTGACTTACGATGGGTAGAGAATCAATGTGATTCAATACCTTGTATCTTGGGCAATATTATTAGTTACATGACGATTGCTAAGATTTAACACGGAAAATCGGTGTGCAAGTGCATCTTGTTTGATTTTTCCCCTTGGGAGGCTCATAAGTTTTATCATACTAAATCTTGCAAGTGGAATTAGTTTTCGGTATGGATAATAATGTTGAGTCGTTCCTGAACCAAGGAAAAAGATATTAATTAATGTGAAACTATTTCAGTGGTTTAAATTAATTAATGGATTGGATAATCTTAAACACGGGAAATAATAACCGAGAGCCATATTAACTGTAATATGGGTTATGATGGATAGTGCAATATTAATTATGTAGTGGGATTAATTAATATTTATGGGCTTGAATAATATTGTGGCTCAATATCGGAAATTAAAGGTCCATTAGAAGGTCCAATCTTAATTCTACTAAAGACCCCTCAAGTAGCCCAAAGATAAAGTTCAATAACTAAAAAATGTGTTTAAAATTAAATAAAATATTGTTGCCTATTTTTTCCTAATTTTTTGAAAATAAATAAATAAAGAGATTCAATAACTAAAAAAGGTGTTTAAAATTAAATAAAATATTGTTGCCTATTTTTCCCTAATTTTTCGAAAATAAATAAATAAAGAGGGAGAAAGATTTTCTTTGAATTTTGTTATGGAATGATGATAAGTATTCTTGGAATACAAGTTTATCTCATTAAATTCAAGAAAACTTCCCACTTGGCTATTTATTTTGTAATTTTCGAAAATAACGAAAGAATAAGGAAGGAAAGATTTTCTTGATTTTCTTGAAAAGATATTATGGAAGATATGTATTCTTGGAATACAAGAATATCTCATAAATTTAAGAAGATCCCAATCTTGAAAATCTTGGTCCCTTATTTTTCAAAAATTCCATAACAAGATAAGGTGAGATTTTTTGTGGAATATTTTAAATATGGAGAAAAGAATATATGAGATATATTCAAGATTTCTTGGAGATCAAGAAAAAGATTTTCCCATCTTATTCACACACAAAATTTCGACCAACACCTTCTCTATAAATAGGGGATGAATGTTTCATCCCCAATGCAATTCCATGTGTTGGAAAAATTAGAAATCCACAAAGGTGGTGCAACATAATTTTATTTTTTCTTTTGTTAATTGTTCGCGAGCATCCTTCCACCGGATTGTTGAACAAGGACGAGGGAATACTTGAGAAGGCTCTTTGGGTTTGTTCTTGTGAACGGGATATCCATCTTCTCAACGGTTGTCACTCCGAGAGGTTAGTTCACGTAAACTCCTAGCAATTCGCACGCGTAGGATTTATGTGATTTAATTTGTATGCATGATTTGTTGTTGAATTATTATTTGAATTAATATAGGATTAATTCATGCTAGTAATAATTGTTAGAATTAAATTTATATTTAAATATTCATCCCGAATAGATCCGGGCAATTAATTCCCCAACAACTGGTATCAGAGCTATGGTTTCGGGCTCTGGATTTTAAATTGTAATTTAATTCGTTTTCATTAAATTTAAAATTGGATAGTAGAATTGCTAGATCTTTTTTGCAGGTATCCAATTGTCATGGTATTTGATGAATGTTTATTTATGCATGCATATAAATTGTGGTTTTTAATTCTATTCGTTCAAATTCGTTTTGCCTTATGAGAAAATCCACGAGTAGATTAAGATTTGTTTGATTTGATCAATGTAATAGACTAGTCTAGATCTAGGTTTATTTATTTTGTAAATAAATTGTAACCGGATCGAGAACGAAGATGAAGAATTAAAAATGGGCGACCAAGTGCCCGGACGTACGCGAGCCAAGACACGGCACGAAGCAATCACGCACGGGCGTCCGAGGGGCGCCACAAGACGCGGGCGAAGCTCTGGCGTCACGAGCACCGGGCGGAACTTGGGCCGAGGCGCAGACGGGCACGCATTACATCTGTATGAGAGATGAGTCTGGGCGGACACGGGGGGGGCAAAAATTTGGACCAGCACGGCGCTGTGGAACGTCTTGGGGCCGAAAGCACTAGAGTCTCATGGGCGGAGTAGGGTGGGCGCTCGACCGGATCAGTGCACCTGCCGAGAGCTGCCGAGCGATGGGCGGGGATGGCCGGGTTGGACGCGGGCATGCGCACGGGCGCACGCGGATACGTGATCCGGGCCGTGAGCTACCCAATGCCGGACGTCGTCTCAGACCTAGGTGGAGGACGTTTTAAAGAACATGTTGCGGTTGAGTGGGAGCTTTTCGAGACGAACGATGAATACTATGAAGACGATTTCTCAAGATCAAGACATGACAAAAATTAACCGTGACAATTGGATATATGTGCCCAATATGTTTAATTTTTTATTTTGATGTTTGTTTTTTTTTCGTGCTTATTTAATTTGTTTAAAAATGCGATGCATGAGAAATTGTTTTGGAAAAATCTCACTTTCAAAAATTACTAAGTATGTTATGAAAACAATTAATTGACAATTTTATTCCGGATAATAAAATTGAATTAATTTTGACCTCCATGATTTATTTATTTGTGAATTCTTTTGGAGAAATTCCCTCCACGGGACAGCCAAAAGATGGTTTTCACATGAATAAATTCTGAAGGGATGATTGTGGATCATTATTAGTGGCGACGATGACCCTCCCCACGAGGCTCATTCAAAGCGAAATAATAATTCTGTATTTAATCATGATTATTACTTAGGTATAAAATTGATATACATATATTTCCCGAAGTCTCTGTCAATTTTATATTGGTCAAGTGGGAGCCAACTATTAATCTGGACATTGAAGGTTTGTAATTGTTCTTCCGATAAAAAAAAGTTTGTAATTGTTCTTGTTTGTAACCTGCTTGAATGTGTTTAAATAATGATCCACCCCACGTGGCTTATTTAAACTGTTTTGAGATGTTGGCTGATGCATGTTCATATTTTTTTGAGATTTTAATATGATTCATGTGATCAAATTATGTGATAATTTTGTGCTTATACAATCGTTATTTATTTCAGTTCAGCATGTCACAACCTTTTAATCCACTATTGTATAAACTCAAGGATCTTATGCTTACTGGTGAAAATTATATTGATTGGAGTTATAAAATGAAACTTATCCTAACTACACAACCATCCAAATGGGTGCTTGATACACCAAAACCGAAAAACCTGCTAAGGGTGCCGGAGTTTGGGACGAGATGCTGTTGGGGTTATACTGAGAAGTATGCTTTTACTTTGTATAATCAAACTGAATTTCTTATTTATTTTACTGAAATAAATTATTTATCGCATGTTGCATTAAATATGAATGAATGTTATATATATTTACTTCATACCCGTTCGTTAAAGTCAGTACGTGTTACGTTGTAGTTAATTTGGTGATACCAGATCACAGAAGATCAAATTAATAGTTCCTCATGACTAAGTACAAATTCACAACCCAGATGGAAATGAACAACCCATCATGAAAGGTTGAGGTGTAAAACTCAGATTGACTTGTCTTGACCAAGGGAATACACTAGTGCATTATGATGCGCTGAATTTATCAATTTTTCTGATTTCCTGAGCAAGAATTCTAGGGTTTATGTTATTATTTGATTCAATACTTGTTTTTGCTATTTGAATTCCATTGAATAATCATAGTTGAATTGGTTTATGCATTCTTGCCTAATGAGTTCTATTCGTAAATTGGTTATTTGTGATTTGACAATCAATATGGTAGGCTACACATTTGATTGCTTTGGATAGGATGATCTCGTAGAAATAGTGAATTGGTGAGGCGATTAGGATGATTCGAGGAGTAAATTAGATAATTTTCTTAATTTGCTAATTTGAATAACTAATCCAATAAAAACCATTGAGTTGAGTACGAAAGTTGTTAGAGAGAGGACGACCGAATCACTCTTTTCCAACAAATAGACTTGAGGAGAGGGTATGTGAAGGGGTTGGTAATATACCGGTTCATTTAGGGAGGACGACTGTGTTGGGATTATACTGAAAAGTATGCTTTTTACTTTGTATAATCGAAACTGAATTTTCAGACTTATTTACTGAAATAAATTGTTTATCACTGATGCTTTAAATATGATTGAATGTTACATATATTTACTGCATAACTGTTCAATAATTCGTACGTGTTACATTGTAGTTAATTTAGTGATACCAGATCATAGAAGATTAAATTAACAGTCCCTTGTAACTAAAAGTACGCCATTCACGACCTAGATGGAAATGAACAACCCATCGCGAAAGGTTGAGGTGTAAGGCTCAAATTGGTTTGTCTTGACCAAGAGATTACACTAGTGCATGACTGATGCACTGAATAGGACCTACAAGAGGATAAATTCTTCATAACTGAACAAGAGAGAATTAGACCTCAGTGGTTCGTTATTTCTTAACCTTCATCCCTTAAATAGGATCACATGGGATTGGTAACTATTGCTTTGACTTATCATGGGTAGCGAATCAAAGAGATTCAATACTTTTTATCTTGGGCAATATTATTGGTCACATGTGATTGCTAAGATTTAATACGAAGAATCGTGTGCAAGTACGCTTGTTTGATTTGCCCCCTTGGGAGGTTCATGAGCTTTATCATACCAAATCTTGCAAGTGGAATTAGTTTCCGGTATGGATAATAATGTTGAACCGTTCCTCGACCAAGGATAAAAGATGTTAATTAATGGAAAGCTATTTCAGTGGCTTGAATTAATTAATGAGCTAGATAATCTTAAACACGGGAAATAATGACCGGGAGCCATATTGACTGTAATATGGGTTAAGATGGATAGTGCAATATTAATTATGTAGTGGGATTAATTAATATTTATGGGCTTGAATTATATTGTGGCTCAATATTAGATATTCAAGGTCCATTAGAAGGTCCAATCTTAATTCTCCTATAGGCCCCCTGAGTAGCCCAACATATAGTCCAATAACTGAAAAAGATGATTAAAATAAAATAAATATTGTTGCTTATTTTTTCCATGTAAATTTTGAAATTATAGATATAGTAGGGAGAAAGATTTTCTTTGAATTTTGTTATGGAATGAAGATATGTATTCTTGGAATACAAGATTATCTCATTAAATTCAAGAAATCTCCCACTTGGTTATCTATATAGTATTTTCGAAAATTTGAAGATATAGGGCAAGAAAGATTTTCTTGATTTTCTTGAAAATATATTATGGAAGATATGTATTTCTTGAAATACAAGAATATCTCATAAATTCAAGAAGATCCAAATCTTGGTTTCTTGCAAGACTATATTTTCGAAAATAATTCCATAATTTGAGAAGGTGGGATTTTTGTGGAATATTTTAATTATGGGAAAAAAAATATAGGAGATATATTCAAGATTTCTTGGTGACCAAGAAAAGTCTTTTCCCACATTGTTTTTTCACTGAAGAAATCTACCACTCCTCTCCTATAAATAGGGGATGATTCTTTCATTCCTAGACAATTCCATGTGCTGGAAAAATTAGTAAATCCACAAAGGTGGTGCAACATAATTTATTTTCCTTTTGTTAAATCGTTCACAAGAGTCCTTCCACCGGATAGTCGAACGAGGGCTAAGGGAATACTTGGGAAGTTCTTTCGGTTAGTCTAATCAGCCACACCGTTTCCATCCCAAGAGAATGCGTTTCACGTAAACTCGTGAGAATTCACGTCGCGAGGTTTTACGTGAATTATTATATGCATGATATGTTGTTGTAATTATTATTTGAATTAATATATGATTAATTCATGCTAGTAATAATTAAATAATTAAATTTGTATTTAAATATTCACCCCGAATAGATCTGTGCAACTCATTCCCCAACAACTGGTATCAGAGCCACGGTTTCGGGCTCTAAATTTTTTAAATTGTAATTTAATTCGTTGGCATTAATTTTGAAATTGGATATTAGAACTGTTAGATCTGTTTTGCAAGTATCCAACTGTCATGGATTTTAATGTGTTTATTTATGCATGCATATAAACTGTGTTTTTTAATTCGATTCGTTCGGATTAGTTTTGCCTCGTGAGAAAATCCACGAGTAGATTAGAATTTGTTTGATTTGTTCAATGTAATAGACTAGTCTAGATCTAGGTTTATTTATTTTTTGTAAATAAATTGTAACCGGATCGAAAATGAGGACGGAGATGAAGAATTAAAGGACGGAATCCAGAACCGGTGTAGGCGGCGCGGGCACACCCTGGCACGACGGGCGCAAGTTGAGGCCGAGGCGCCGAAGCGTGGGAGGAGGAAAAAAGCAAGACGGAGGGGCGCTTAGCGCGACACGACACCGCGGCGCAAGATCGCCGCCGAAGGACGGACGCGGCCAGACGCTGGCGCGCTGGATACGGGACGCCGCCAGGTCGCGGGCGAAGGTGGAAAGGGCGATACAGGCTGATGGATGCGGATGCTGCGGATGCTGGCGATGCCGCCGCCGAGGATCGCCGACACTGCTGAGGCACGGGCGGGCGCTGGCCGCGGCGGTGCCGAGGTCGTTTCTAAACAGTGGCCGGCCGGATCTTGTGTGTGCATCCCGCTAAGAGCCGCTGGGCGTGGCATTCGAGATGAAGTATTTTTCCGAGACGAACGAGTGGGAGAAATTCGAGACGTGTTTCTTCAAGATCAAGTAAAAGAAAAATCAAACCATGACAATTGGATCATTTGTGCCCAATATGTTTATTTTTCTGCTTTTGCTTGATTTATTTGTCTTATCTTGTGCTTTTATTTAATTTTTTAAATGTGTTTGCATGAGAGTTGCCAAATGGAAAAATCTCACCTTCAAAATTACTAAGTATGTTTAAATAATTAATTGACAATTTTATTAGGATAATAAAATTGAATTAATTCGACCTCCATGATTTATTCATTTGTGAATTCTTTTGGAGAAATTCCCCGGACGGTCAAAAGATAACTTTCACATGAATGAATTCCAAACGGATGATTGTGGGTTATTACTTAGTGGCGACGATGACCCTCCCCACGAGGCTCGATCAAAGCTTAAATAGTAATCATGTATTTAATCATGATTATTATTTAGGTATAAAATTGATATGCATATACTTCCTCAAGTCCCTATCAATTTTATATTGGTCAAGTGGGAGCCAACTATTAATCTGGATATTAAAGGTTTGTAATCGTTCTTGTTTGTAACTTGTTTGAATGTGTTTAAATAATGACCCACCCCACGCGGGCTTATTTAAACTGCATTTTTGAGATGTTGGTCGATGCATGTTCATTTTTTTTTTTGAGATTTTAATATGATGCATATGATCGAACCTTGTGATATATTTGTGCTTACGCGATGTTATTATTTATTTAAGTTCATCATGTCGCAACCCTTTTAATCCACTATTCAATATACTAAAAGATAATTTGCTCTTTCGGAGAAAATTTTGTTGATTGGAATCGAAACTCACTATTGTCCTCATCGCACAAAGCCATAATCGGGTTCTCGACCACACCTAAACCGAATAAACCATCGATGAGTCCACTAAAACGGTTAAGAAAAGAGTATCTTCGACCGGGAGCGGTCTAACGAAATGGCAAAGTGTAACATCTTGGCTTTATGTCGATGTGTTGCAACACCAACACCAAAACGTTGAGACCGCGGAAATCATGACTAGTCTTAAAGCGATGTTTCAACATCGTAAGCGCGTGTGGCTCGTCGGATCACCATGAGGACTTGCTCTCTATGAAAATGGTGGAGGAACGCCAGTAAGGGGAGCACATTCTCAGATGATGGCTCACCTTAATAAACTTGAGGTACTTGGCGCTTAATACGATATCGAGACCCAAATCAATTTCGGTGCTCCATTCTCACCGAAAAGCTTTGAGCATTCGGGTTGAACTACCGGATGAATAATCGAAGTTCTCAATGCTTGATCTGTTGCAAGCTTTAGTCTCGGCAGAGAAAGCGATATGAAGCGAAAAAAGCCAAGCCTTGGTGGCAAAACGGACCTTCTTCTTCTTCTAGACCAAAGGGTGGTAAGAACAAGAAAAGGAACAAAGGCCACAAGCAAGTGAACTCAAGTGTTGCCAATGGCAAAGATAAGGTGAAGAAGGGTGGTGGAGTGAACAAGCCACTAAAGGGAAGTGCTTCAATCTGCGGTGAGAAAGGACATTGGAGGTCACTGCTGTTGCATCCAAAAGGGATGGAAAGAAAGGTAATTCTCACGCACTAGTTGTTTGAAACTTATTTAGCGGCGTATGCCTCCCATTTTGTGGGTGGTGGATACGGGATCCACTAATCATGTTTGTTTCACATTACAGGGGTTCAAGCGGATCCGACAACTTAGTGGAAGTGAGGTTCTCATCACACTGGGCGATGCTACGAGAGTGGCAACTGAAGCAGTGGGAGAAGTGCACCTATCTTTTGAAGACAGAGTTTTAATTTTTGAGATGTTCTTTACGTTCCGGATTTTAGAAAGAATTCGTTTTCAGTTTCTAAACTTTTATGATGGATATTCGGTTACTTTTTTATAAAGTTGTTACCATTTTTCTTTTGATAAATTTATCTGTCATGGAACGTTGTTGAATGATCTCTATACAATTAACTGTGCACACCACTCATGAAATGTATCCTATAACACATCAACTGTTTCCGAGAAAAGAAAACGTTCATCAGACGTGAACGAGACACTTCTTTGGCATCTAAGATTGGGTCATATAAATCCAAAGAGGATCCAAAGGTTGGTGAGAGATGGTTCACTAGGGCTTCTCCAAGTTGAACCGATTCCAACCTGCGAATCATGTTTGGAGGGTAAAATGACCAAGAGGGCATTTGGAGCCAAGGGGAATAGGGCCAAAGAAGTGTTAGAGATCATTCACATAGATGTATGTAGTCCAATGTCAACCAAAGTAAGAGGAGGTTATGAGTAATTTTATTGATGATTACTCAAGGTACGGTTACATTTTCCTTATGAAGCATGAATCTGAGACCTTTGAGAAATTCTAAGAATTTAAGGCTCAAACAGAGAATCATAGGGAAAAACGTATCAAGTCTCTACGATCTGATCGTGGAGGCGAATACCTCAGAGATGAGTTTTTGAACTACTTATCTGATGAATGGATTGCATCCCAGCTCACTGCACCCGGAACCCCTCAACAAAACGGGGTTGCAGAGCGAAGAAACATAATTCTTTTGGAAATGGTTAGATCAATGATGAGTTATGCGGATCTTTCCGAGTCGTTCTGGGGTCATACCTTGGAAACAACGACTTACATTCTGAACTTGGTGCTATCCAAATCGGTTCCCAAAACTCCCAAAGAATTGTGGACCGGGTCAAGCCTAGTATGAGACACATGAGAATTTGGGGGTGTTTGGCCTACGTGTTGGACAAGGAAGCCGGTAAGTTGGATCCTCGATCAAAATTAAGGTTGTTTGTAGGATACCCCGAGGGAACAAAAGAGTGTATGTTCTATAGTCCCGAAGATCAAAAGGTGGTCATCAACATCCATTTTAGATTTTTGGAAGAAGACTATATGAACCAAAGAAAACCCAGAAGTGAGATTACCTTAAATGAGCTTAGAGGGCAAACCTCAGTGCCAACTGTACTAGATGATATGCCAAACGATACATTTTCACAACCGGAGCCTCGTTGTAGTGGGAGGGTTGTTAGACAGCCCGAGAGATTCATGGGAATAGGAGAGTCCTCGGACTTGATTCTCGGACAAGACGAATCAGACCCATGGACATATGACGAGGCATTCCAAGATAAGGATGCGATTTTTGCAAACAAAGAATGAAAGCCGAAATGGGTTCTATGTTTCATAATAAAAGTGTAGGAGCTAGTCGAACCACTTAATGGGGGTCAAACCCATTGGATGTAAGTGGGTATATAAGAGGAAAAGAGGACCGGACGGGGAAGGTTGAAACTTTTAAAGCAAGACTAGCTATTAAAGGTTATACTCGTAGAAAGAAGGGATCGACATGAGGAAACTTTTTTGCCCAGAGCCATGCTTAAGTCCATCCGTATTCTCTTATCGATTGTTGCGCATTTTGACTTTGAAATCTTTGAATGGATGTCAAATGGATGTCAAGAAGTCTTGATGAAGAGATCTATATGCAACAAACCCAAGGTTTCATTGAAACGGACCAAGAACACCTAGTTTGTAAGCTCAAGAGGTCCATTTTACGGACTCAAACAGCATCCGAGCTTGGAACCAATATTTTGATCATGTTATAAAGTCTTATGGGTTTGATCAAAATGAGTTTGAAAGTTGTGTGTACAAAAAGCGTGTCGAATCGCATTGGTATTCTTAGTACTATACGTAGATGACATTCTGATCATCGGGAATGATGTGAAGGTGTTATCAGACGTAAGGGCATGGCTTTCAAAACAGTTTGATATGAAAGACTTAGGGAAAGCCGGACACATCCTTGGGATCAAGATAACTCGAGATCGCAGGAAAAGGATGATCGGGTTATCGCAAGTTTCATACATAGACACTGTCTTGAAACGCTTCAGCATGCAAGATTCCAAGAAAGGATTCGTACCTTTCAGGCATGGAATCCATCTATCCAAGAAAATGTCCCCTAAGACGCAAAAGGAGATAGATGACATGAAAGGCATTCCTTGTGCTTCTACCGTTTAAACCTTATGTATGCGGTCGCGTAGACGAGACCGGATATCCGCTTTCCGTAGGCATGGTAGCAAGATATCAAAGTAACCGAGGAAAGCGCATTGACTACGTTTAAAAATATTATGAAGTGTCCGAAAAGAACTCGGGATAGAATGTTGATTTATCGATCGATACTCCAATCCCCATCGGGCTACGGACTCGGATTTTTAATCGATTTAGATTCCGTAAAATTATCTACCTCGGTTATTGTGTTTCCATTTGGGAAGTGTAGCCATCAAATGGACGAGTGTGAAGCGTAAATGCATCAACGACTCAACCATGGAAGTCGTGTAAAGTCAATGCTTGTGAAAGCGGTGAAAGAAACCGATTGGGCTCTAGATCTTCTTAGTGGACTTAGATGGTGTTCTCAATTTGTCTAGCAATATCCGCTAGGGCAAATTGCAAATTCAAGAGAACCAAGAGTCCACGAGTCAAACAAGCACACTAAATGAAAGACATTTTATACGAGAAATCGTTAAGAGAAGAGATATAGATGTGGAAAATATAGCGTCGAGGGACAGCCTGGCAGATCCATTCACAAAGAGTATGCCTCGAATACATTCGAGAGACATGTGGGTGGAATGGGTGTCAAGACCGTTTGTTAACTGCTTTGAGTATAAGTGGGAGAAATTATTAGGTTCAGTATAGGTGACATTAGATGTCACGGACTACGCGAGACATGTTGTAGTATACTTAAAAGTAGACTTTGAGTATAAGTGGGAGATTGTTGGGATTATCTTGAAAAGTATGTTTTTTTACTTTGTATAATCTAAAACTGAATTTTTCGATGACTTATTTTTTGAAATAAATTGTTTATCACTAATGCTTTAAATATGATTGAATGTTACATATATTTACGCATAACTGTTCAATAATTCGTTACGTGTTACATTGTAGTTAATTTAGTGATACCAGATCACAGAAGATTAAATTAATGATCCCTTGTAACTAAAAAGTACGCCATTCACGACCTAGATGGAAATGAACAACCCATCGCGAAAGGTTGAGGTGTAAGGCTCAGATTGGTTTGTCTTGACCAAGAGATTACACTAGTGCATGACTGATGCACTGAATAGGACCTACAAGAGGATAAATTCTTCATAATCGAACAAGAGAGAATTAGACCTCGGTGGTTCGTTATTTCTTAACCTTCGCCCCTTAAATAGGATCACGTGGGATTGGTAACTATTGCTTTGACTTATCATGGGTAGCTTAATCAAAGAGATTCAATACTTTTTATCTTGGGCAATATTATTGGTCACATGTGATTGCTAAGATTTAATACTTAAGAATCGTGTGCAAGCACGCTTGTTTGATTTGCCCCTTGGGAGGTTCATAAGCTTTATCATACCAAATCTTGCAAGTAGAATTAGTTTAGGTATGGATAATAATGTTGAACCGTTCTCGACCAAGGATAAAAGATGTTAATTAATGGAAAGCTATTTGGTGACTTGAATTAATTAATGGGCTAGATAATCTTAAACACGGAAATAATGACCGGAGCCATATTGATTTGTAATATGGGTTAAGATGGATAGTCAATATTAATTATGTAGTGGGATTAATTAATATTTATGGGCTTGAATTATATTGTGGCTCAATATTAGATATTCAAGATCCATTAGAAGGTCCAATCTTAATTCTCCTAAAGGCCCCGAGTAGCCCAACATATAGCCCAATAAAAAAAAAAGATGATTAAAATAAAATAAATATTGTTGCTTATTTTTTCCATGTAAATTTGAAATTATAGATATAGTAGGGAGAAAATTTTTTCTTTGAATTTTGTTATGGAATGAAGATATGTATTCTTGGAATACAAGATTATCTCATTAAATTCAAGAAATCTCCCACTTGGTTATCTATATAGTATTTTCAAAAATTTGAAGATATATGGCAAGAAAGATTTTCTTGATTTTCTTGAAAATATATTATGGAAGATATGTATTTATTGAAATACAAGAATATCTCATAAATTCAAGAAGATCCAAATCTTGGTTTCTTGCAAGACTATATTTTCGAAAATAATTCCATAATTTGAGAAGGTGGGATTTTTGTGGAATATTTTAATTATGGGAAAAAGAATATAGGAGATATATTCAAGATTTCTTGGTGATCAAGAAAAGTCTTTTCCCACATTATTTTTTCACTGAAGAAATCGACCACTCCTCTCCTATAAATAGGGGATGATTCTTTCATTCCCATGTGCTGGAAAAATTAGTAAATCCACAAAGGTGGTGCAACATAATTTATTTTCCTTTTGTTAAATCGTTCACAAGAGTCCTTCCACCGGATAGTCGAACGAGGGCTAAGGGAATACTTGGGAAGTTCTTTCAGTTAGTCTAATTAGCCACACCGTTGTCATCCCAAGAGGTACGTTCACGTAAACTCGTAGAATTCCGCATGCGTAGGTTTTACGTGAATTATTATATGCATGATATGTTGTTGTAATTATTATTTGAATTAATATAGGATTAATTCATGCTAGTAATAATTAAAGAATTAAATTTGTATTTAAATATTCACCCCGAATAGATCTGTGCAACTCATTCCCCAACAGACTGCATCACCCAACTTGAATAAGGGCAATAATAATTAAGCACAATCTTAATAACTTGGTTATTTGGTATGTGAGGTAAAGAGGGTATTAGTTTAGTAGTCGGGAATAAAAACCGAGGTTTTGCTGTACCTGATTTAGTGCGGGATTGGGGAAGTTGATTGCCTAGTTTTAGTACACTTAGGATTACTCTTTTGTACACCACGATAGTTTTCGTCGCCAAACCAATTCCGATAGTATACGTAGGGATTCCTGTTCAAAGCAATATTCTCCAATATTTGCACTTCATCTTAAGTTAGTGTAATCGTTGTCATTTGCTTACTTTCTGTTAATTCAATAGTAGTGAAATAGAACTATCAAATCGCATCCATATTAGTTACGAAGCAAATATTTTAGGGATTTACACGCATACGAAACATCCTTTGGGTTCGATACTACTTGGTCCAAATACTTACCCTTGTTACAGTGATCCCATACTCTTGTGGGGTAACTTCTAGTTAAGAATATAACATTTTACGACTAAACCAATGGTGCCGTTGCTGGGGAAGTGACGTATGCCCCTTGTGTAAAACTTGGAAATAGATTAGTAGCTAGTAGTGGGTGTTTTCTTTTCTGTTTTTACTATATTCTTGTGCTAGTTGCATTTGATTTCTTTGCTTGAGTTTTCAGGTTTATGAGAACACGATCAAAAGAAGAAATGAGCGTTGATCGAACTGAACTAGACCCTGAAGCTATAGCAAGAAGGAATCGAACTTTTCAGAGGAGAATGGCTGCGGTAGGGAATGACGGGTTGAATATGGATGGAAATGGAGGGAACAGAGAGAATCAGTTGCAACCAGAAGGGATTAATAACCCGAACCCTCAGCCAAACCAAACATACCCCCAAAACCAACCGCAGTATCCCAACCAACCAAACCAGCAAAACCAATTTCCAAACCAAAATCAAAACTTCCAAAACCTTAATCATCCATACAACAACCAACCTTACCAAAATCCACCTTACCAAAACCAACCGAACCAAAACTACCAACCTAACCCGAACTATAATCCACACTACAACCCTCTCTACCAAAACCAACAAAACCACCCTAGGGGAGGAAACCCTGAGATGGCTATCCGGGGGATGTTTGAGGCTCAACCTCAAAGACATTATGATGGAGTGGCTTTGCCAAGGGTGAAAACTAACAACTTCTCTATTTCACTGGGGATCATTAAGATGTTCCTTGATTCCCAGTTCCGAGGAGAGGTTGGGAGAGACAATTCAAACACTCATCTACGGAACTTTTTGATGATTGCTTCGACATTTGACTACAATGGGATGTCGGAGGATGCAAAGAAGCTCAGATTGTTTCCGTTTTCACTGACCGGGATAGCTAAGGATTGGTTAGATAATACAATTCTCCGAGGAAGTATCACCACTTGGGCTCAAATGGAGCGAGCATTTTTGGAGCATTTTTATCCTCCATCCAGAACAATGAAGGCAAGAACCGAGATATCTACATTCCGTCAAAAACTGAATGAGGGTCTCAATCAAGCATGGGAGAGATACTGTAACTTGTTAATTGAGTGTCCGCATCATGGGTTCAATGAGCAAGATACAGTGGCCTATTTTTACTGTGGGATCCACTACAATGAGCAAAAGTACCTCGATGTTTGTGCAGGTGGTGGTTTTCTGAATAAGAGTGCCCGGTAGTGCAGAGAAATTGTGGAAGGAGTTAAGAATGCTGATCAATCACGCCAGAGTGTGAATCAGATGGAAGACAACATTGGAACTCAGAAGCTGTTGATGGTTATGATGGAGAAAATCAGTAATATTCAGGTTAGCCAACAGTTTGGGGGAGGAAGCAACGAGGCGAATGAGTTTATGGACCAGTCGATATTTCAGCAGGAAGAGACCAGCTATATGGGGAGGCCGAATTACAATCAACAGGGGTACCAACAGGGAAATTATCAGCAAGGGCGACCTACCTCTGGTCAACCTTTTATGCCTCAGGGTCCACCACCTTCACAGAACCAATGGTGAAACAATTCAAACTATCAAGGGGGTTCTACATCTTATCCGAATCAGTGGAGAAAGAACGAGAATTTTTCCTATGGAAATCCGAAGGTTGGAATCACTATTCCACCAGGTGTTGATCCGGGTTCAAAGCCTCCTGGTGGAGAAGGCGGAACATCAGTTGCTGAGATGTTGCAAACTCTTGTGCAACAAGGTGAGGAGGTGAAGAAGAGATTATCTTCTCTTGAATTTGATCAGAAAGAGGCGACTAAGAAGAACGAGAGAAGAGAGCAAGATTTCCAGAGGATGCAGCAAGAAAACAACAGGCGATTTAATGTGCTTGAATATCAAATGAGACAGATAGCGAAGTCACAAGGTAGAGAGACGGGCAAAGCTATTGAGCTTAGGAGTGGGAAGAAGTATGATGGACCTCCATTACCGGCTGAGGTAGAGGAAAATCATAGGCAAGTTGAGGAAGTTAGTGAGGGTAGAGAGGTGGAAGATGATGAGCCAGTTGAAGAGGTAGAAAGTGGAAAGCAAGAAAAAGAGAAAGAAAAAGTGAAAGAAGGGTGTGTTGATCCAGCGAGGAGCGCGAGCTCTTGATCCCTCAAGCGACCTCCCAGCGACCTCCGACCTGGGTCACATCAATCATGTAGCATTTAATGTTTTGCAGAGCTATTTCCGGCTACTTGTCCTTGTAAATCGGGAGAGTGAGCTCCACTCTCCCAAACCTTATAAATATGGGTCATTTATGACCAAGAAAAGAAGAAAAATTAATACCTTACCAAACATCTTGCAAATTTATTGCTCAAACTCTTATTCTCTCAAGCAATCATATAACTTAAATACAATCCACTTTACATATTTATTGTTTGTGTCACTAAGATCACTAAGCCACATCTTATCCCATAATCCTCATATTTTAGTGCACAACAGTTAAAATATATATTTTTTATTGAATTTTATAGGGTAGGATGGTGGAAAAATTTATTAATGTTATATTATTATATTATTTTGAGTATATTAGGATAATATAAAAATAGATGTTGTGAGTGTATTGTAAAAATAAAAAGTAAAATAATGGTAGATGATAAAATATGGTAGGATTAATAGAATTTCAAAATTTTTATTTAAATCTCAAAACAAATTAGGGTTTGAGATTGTAAAGTTCAAAATTCTTACTTTAAATCTTCGAGATGCAGTAAATTGGATGAGCTGATTTAATGGTCCAATTCCTGGAATGGGCCTGCTAAGAGCGGCCCAAATAATGGCTGAATATATTGGCCTGCTACATGCTTGGTTTTTGTGCCCAAATTAATATTCAAGTTAATTCCTTTTGGGGCTTCCTTTACTCCTGCTATTTTTTTTTTTTTTTTTTTTTGTAGGATTTAGTTGAATTTGTCGATATTGATGCATGGAAATCCTTATTAATTTCATATGGCATTTATCTATATTTTTTATATAATATCGATATATTTTTTTTAACTTTGATATTTTTCATTATTAGGCTCAATTCGTGTAACAAATTAACTGATATAGTTATTGTGTACAGATATTTTAGATTCTCTTACAAATATTATAATAATATTATTTTTGTTAATACCAATATTGACGATCATAAATATTATATTATATAATATTGAAAATATATCGGTGAGATATCAGGTTGTTTTAAACCTTGTTTGTAAGTTCACAAAACATTGCATATTGGTTTATTTATAATCAACCTCATGAATGTCTTTTAGATTGCGTCATTGGAGCCGCCGCCAATCTTGACACCCTGATTTGGCTGATTATTCACACAAGTAACATTTTACATCATTAATTATATGTTTATTTTTTCCACATGCACACAAAAATAGTTCTTCGAGAAATACTCAAAATACTAAAATTCTAGTGTACTTTAAAAAAGTATTGAAAACTATAAATACACTTGAATAATATTCGCCATTTATTTTGTATTCACACCGAGATATTATGACAAAGTCAAGTATGAAAATTTCATACATGAAAAAATTTAAGGTTCCATTTGGATGGATGAATTTGAAAATTTTGGATTTCATACACAAATCATCACTCTCCAATGTGTTTACAAATACTTAGATTTGAGAAATTAGTTTAAAATTGAGGGATTTTAAATTTCCATCAAAATCTAGTCATTTGTGAAATCCTCTCATCTCTACCTCTTCCCCCTCCCCCTCTTCACTCTCTTTTCTAAACTCTCACATTTAAATATTTGTAAATCCATTGGAGAGTATGATTTATTTGTGAAATCCATGGATTTCCAAATTCATCCATCCAAATGGAGCTTAATTTACAACTAAATTCTGTAATTGATGAAGGTAAGACAAAATTAAATGGTTCATGGTTCTCTCGGCTCAAGTGGTTCATGGTTCACCCGGCCCGAATAGATCATAATTTAGGATTTATTATTTAATATTTAAGGTGTAGATATTTGATTTATGACAATTTTATAGATTTTCATACATGAAAATTTTCACACTAAACCTACTCAGATATTATATATTGTCAAAAGACTCAAAACCTTACACATTTTTTCCTCACCTTCCATCACAATCGTTGACGTTTCGAATGATGTAAAATGATTGGAGATTTTTCTCAACTCTAAGACAACTTTTTCTCCGAATTCGAGTTCACGTCATTTTTTTTAAATAGCACTATTATAACTTATATATATTGTTATTATTATTATGTATATGAAGTATAATGAATTGAAAAATAAATATTTTTTAAATAATAACACTTATTATATTTATTCATAATAGCAACACTTTACATACGTACATAACATTGACATTCGAAAAATTCGAATGAATTTATGTGAACTCGAATTACAAAATACTTGCATTAAATATATCAATGGAGCAAAAATTCCACGTACAAAGTTCAACTAATTAACAATAGTTTTTAACACATTACTTAACTAAACAGATTAAATTAGCCTACACAAAAATCAAACCACCTCCTATCGTCCCTGTGTATCAAACTTAATAATCTTCCCTCACTTCTCAATTTAAAAAAAATAAAAAAATCAATGATAGAGGATCATTCACCGTTCATTTGGATCCTCTGCGTTGTTTTCTGTCATATGACCATTCTCAATTTCTCTTTCGGAGTTGATACACTTTTGCCTGACCAAACTCTTACTGATAAAGAGGTATTAGTTTCTCCAGGCCAAATATTTGAGCTGGGATTTTTCTCACCAGGCAAATCCACCGCTAAATTCTTGGGAATATGGTACAGAGTCACACCAGACGTAGTCGTTTGGGTTGCAAACAGAGAAAACCCGATTCCGGATACAAATGGAGCTTTAACATTGTCCCGAAATGGCACTCTGTTTATCACCACACCTCAGAGCAGAATCACTCTGTTTTCAAGTTATTCGGAAGAATCATCTCCAATTCTCCAGCTCCTGGATTCTGGAAACCTGGTTCTTTCGGACAATTCGTCGATCTTTTGGCAGAGTTTCGATTACCCGAGTAATACCAGGTTACCAGGGATGAAAATGGCGGAAAGCCAAAATCTGACGTCCTGGAAAAGCCCCGACGATCCATCTTCTGGGGGTTTAGTTTATAAAATTGAAAACAGAGGATTGCCGCAATCCTCTGTTTTTACAGGGGATGGAAAACGAGTCAGGACTGGCCCGTGGAACGGGGTTTACTTCACTGGGCTCCCGTTGGTACCCGATGATTTCAAAGTTAGAGCAGAATTTGATAATGGGAGGTTGGTTTCTCTATCCGATCCTTACGTAAATTCGACTATTACGCGACTGACGATGAATGAGTCAGGGTTGCTCGAAAGCTATGTGATGAATGAACAGAGAGACGGGTGGATGGTTCTGTATTCTTTACCGAGCGATATGTGTGACACATACAGGTTGTGTGGGGCTAATAGTATTTGCAGAAGTTATAAAACGCCGCCTTGTGATTGTTTCAGGGGATTTGTGCCTAAATCTCAGAGAGAATGGAGTGCATTCACCTGGAATAATGGATGTGATTGGAATCTGTCGCTGGATTGTCGAAAGGAAGACGGGTTTCTCAAGGTTGATCGTGTCAAGTCCCCTGATACTTTGAACTTTCGACTGGAAAAAAGTATGGGCGTCGAAGAATGCCGTGAGGAGTGCTTGAACAACTGTAGCTGCACAGCTTATGCCGCTCCGTACTTGATCAATGAGAGAAATGGGTGTTTGATGTGGTTTGGGGACTTGATTGATGTCAAGGAGTTCACAGGAGATGTCAATATCGGGCCGAGTATCTATATCAGGGTACCCATTTCAGTACTAGGTAATTGGATCTTGTTAATTTTTTTAGGAAAATGTTTTTTTTCGTCCTTTAATCTTGCCACTTTTGGTTTTGATTCATGTAAATTACAAGACGAAAATCAGAATTTAAAAGTTACAGGACGGAAAAAAATTCCCTAATTTTTGCAACTAGTTCATTTCAGAATTTGAGCCTTTTACATCAAGAGTGTGTTTAGGAGACCAGGATTAAACCTTAGCTTGACGTTGTTGTTGTTATTTGTTGCTGTATGTCTTGTATATAATAGTTGATTCTTGTTTATAACACGACAAATTCGAGTATCTATATCCGGGTGCCCATTTCAGTACTCGGTAACGAAATCTCGTTAATTTTTTGAGGAAAATGTTTTTTTTTCGTCCTTTAATCTTACCAATTTTGGTTTTGATTCATGTAAATTGCAGGACAAAAATTAGAATTTAAAAATTACAGGACGGAAAAAAAACTCCCTAATTTTTGCAACTAGCTTCATTTCAGATTTGAGCCTTTTACATCAAGAATGTGTTTAGGGGATCAGGATTAAAGCTTAGCTTGTCGTCAGGGGCGGAAGCAGGATTTTTATCCAGCCGGGGCACAAACGATAAACAACAAAGTCGATTTAGGGGTGTTTTGAAACACTATACAAAACCTAGAAGTGAAAAGCTTTCTATTTATAGATTATATCTTTTAAAATACGTCATATCATGTGGATAATATACAAATCCTAAATAGTGAAAAACTTCACATTCTAGGACTTTTCTCAATAGGGATGAGTAAATTGAACTCCTTTCTTAAATTCAAAACTAAATTTATAGAAAGATTTTTTTAAAGCCTTGCTTTCTAAAGAAAAAAACCGTGCTTGCTATACATAGCAACATGACCTAATGAACATAGCTAAAATATTATGTTTTATTTTAATTACACCAATAAACCATGATAGATACATTTGAAAATATATTGTCCAATAAAGAACACAATTTACTTGTGAAACTTATTCATAATAGGAAATTGATATTATTACATTTATAAATCAATACTATTGCTTTTATAAATCAATACCCATAATATTACATGTTATGATATTACTTTATAAGTATAATAATAGCATTAAATGTTACAATATAAATTTATATATGTAATGATATAAGTTAATAAGTGTTATGACATTAATTTATAAATTTAATAGTATACATTTATAATGTGAACAAGTTTTATTGAAAATTTATCCTCTTATTTTATTTTAAAATATTTTAAATTTATATGATATTAAAAAAAAAATTCCAGGCAAGGCATTTGCCAGGTCTTGCCTGTGAATAGATCCGCCATTGCTTGTCGTCCTTGTTGTTGTTGTATGTCTTGTATATAATAGTTGATTCTTGTTTATAACACCACAGATTCGAGTAATGGGAAAGGACCATCAAATATTGTACTCATAGCAATCAGTGCTAGCCTGGGAGTGTTTGTTTTGATATTTATTGGAGGCGTAATTTTGAGAATCAGACGCAGGAGACAAGGTTAAATCACTGGCCTTTTGATTAAATAATTTGCTGCAAGAATAATTATAATAGAATTTGAAATGTAAATCGTAAAATTTCTTTGATAGTTCGTGAGGAGAATAGGGAGGACTTAGAGCTACCTTTGTTTAGTTTGGCAACCATTGCAGCTGCGACTAATAACTTTTCGGATGAAAACATTTTAGGAGAAGGCGGATTTGGTCCTGTTTACAAGGTAATGCACATTTTAAGTAATTTAGAGTGCCTTATCGTATGTACTACAATGTGTTTTCAGAGAACTAACTCTGAACCCGTTGCAGGGAAACCTATCGGCAGAACAATCAATTGCAGTGAAAAGAATGTCGAGAACTTCTCGACAAGGCCCTCAAGAGTTCAAAAATGAAGTTATTACGATCGCCAAGCTCCAACATAGGAACCTCGTCAAAATTTTGGGATGTTGCATCGAAGCAGAGGAGACGATGTTGATCTATGAGTACATGCAGAACAAAAGCTTGGACTACTTCATTTTTGGTATTGAATGATCTATTTTCTCAGTTTTATCTCAAAAAGATATAACATGTAATATTCATGTACTTAATAAAAAAAACTTCACTATGTGCAGATCAGAATAGATGTGCACTATTGAATTGGCCAAAACGGTTTGATATTATTATGGGGATTGCTAGAGGTCTTCTATACCTCCATCATGATTCCAGGCTGAAAATTATTCACAGGGACCTTAAAACGAGCAATATCTTATTAGATGAGAACTTGAACGCGAAGATTTCAGACTTTGGATTAGCAAGAACGTTTGAAGGTGATCAAACTACCGCAACAACAAATAGAATCATCGGGACATAGTAAGTTTCGTTTAGTGTACAAAATTATGCATTTCTTGCACGAATTTATGTGCGTAAGCTCCTTTCAGTGGTTACATGGCTCCAGAGTACGCTTATGATGGGAAGTTCTCCATCAAGTCGGACATTTTTAGCATGGGAGTCGTAATATTGGAGATAGTGAGCGGGAAGAAAAGTAGCGGCTTCAAGCACCATTTTTATAATAACCTTTTGGAAAAGGTGAAATTCCGAATTATTGCATTTTTTCCATTGTTTATAAGTCCATCATTAATCAATATTGTTCCTCACAGGCATGGCTACTTTGGAAAGAAAACAAAGAGATGGAGCTAATGGATCCATGTTACGATAGTTCGTGCGTTGAATCCCAAGTAAAGAGGTGCATTCAAGTCGGGTTATTATGCGTTCAGAATGTAGCAGACGAAAGGCCCGAAATGCCTTACGTGCTTCTTATGTTAAGCTCTGAGGACTCAGTGTTGCCTTGGCCCAGAAAATCTGGATTTTTCTTGCACAATAGTTCTTCGTCTTCGCAGTGGAATGCATCCGGAAGTGAGGAGATCAGAAGTTCTTCGATTACCATTAGCGAAATAGAAGCAAGATAACCATGGAATGTGGTGATCCATCAATAAATACAATACATAGTGTTGATTCTTTTTTATTGCTTTTTTTTTTTAATGTAAAATTTATTTTTAAAATTTGTAATGCATTTCAAGAATCACAACTTGCAAGCTACAAACAATTGAATTTACATATTTATTAAACGGACTTACTGAAGCACAACTGGTCAGTGCCCTGCAGCGTAGTACATAATAAACCGATTTAACACCAAAACGGGCGCTAAAACAGCAGGGGATCCGGATCCACACAAGAAACAGACTCAATGTACTGATAGCCATTCGTATCCACATATCTGAGAGAACCTCGTTCGACATCAACTTCCGTACCCTCAAACTCATATATCGTTTCGAAAGTCCCATTCACAAGATTATATCTCAGAACTTCGCCAGGAATGTGCAGCACCAAGAACGAATCCTCCTCTTTCACACCCCGAACCAGAGTAAAAATCGAAAAACCATACGGGTAACATATCGTCGGATCAAAATCATCCATGTAAATCACCGGATAAGACGCCACAACAGGCGACAAATCAACCCGAAACTTAACAAACCACTCCGAATAATCTCTCCTCATCTCATAAACATCAAACTGAATTTTCACATCAATGAACTCAATGTAATGCAAGTGATCACACGACTCTCCGAAATAATAATGGAATCTCCAATCGCCGCCATTTGAGATACGCGGCATCCTTAATTTTCTCGGCATCTCATCATCTTCGTGGAGATTTAGATATAAAGATTCATCACTCTTAAAGCTAATCCAATGAATTGCTCTGTTCCAAAACACCCCTTTTTTGAAAATCACCTGATAAGCTGTGAATGCCTCTGCACATTTCCTCCAACTACGCGTTTCTGAAGAGTAAACCGCGAATTTGTACGCGTTCGTTTCTCTAAAGACACAAACAACTCTGTAATGAGGCGATTTGGTGGGATCAAAGGCCAAGTTCATCCCCTGAACTTGCGGAAACCTTACCTCTAAATTCGGAAGTTGGAATAATTTCTTGGTGGTGGGGTTGTAGATATAGCAAGTCTTGTATCTAACAAGGTTCAGATGGCTGCAGCAGAGCAACAGCCCGTTGCTGGACTGCACTATCGCGATGCCTGCAGTGTCTGCAGTGAAATTCAGTTCGGGATTTGGTGGGAAATGTTTTTCGGTTGAGAATGAAAAGTATTCGAATTTGTGTTCGAAGCGAATGGAGAAGACGGAGCGGTGCACGTCGAGGGATTGGTGTAGGAAGAGGCCGAGAGCAGGGCTCGGACGAAGAACAGAAAAGGATGGGTTTGTGATGAGTGAATGCCAGTGTTTGGAAACTAGTTTGAAGCAGACAAGGGATTTCAGGGGAGACGAAGAAGAATGTGTGATAAAAGATCATCAATTGAAGCAACTGTTTCAGCTGATGTTTTACGGATTTTGATTTTGAATTTCATGTTGATGGAATGTGTGCTGTTGTATTTTGATGTTGGATTCAGTGAGTATTTATGTGGTCACATAGGATATACTACATCAAGATTTTGGTCCTAAAATCTTTTTTTATGCAGTTTTGGTCCCACCGTTACGTTTTCCATTAAAATCAGCTGCAGTTTTGGGACACGGTGGGGCCAAAACTGCATGCAAAAATGGTCTTTGGATCAAAGTGTGAGTATTGAGACTAAAATCGTGGGACACCGTGTCCTAAAAATGAATTTTACTCGGGTAGTTGTTGATGATGGTTGGTGATATTAGTATAACATAAGTGATAAAAAAATGAAACATTATTTGAATAGGGGAATTGATGAATGATCTGTGGAAGTTGATGGAAATAAAATATTACTCCAGTATTAAGACTAGTCTAAAGATTGCATACCAAGCTTTGTATTTTAGTTGTAAGTCAACGCTCATCTAAATTCCATAAATATAAACAAGAAATAAATATTTTGTTATGTTAGTTAGTCTGACCAGTTCACCCGGAACCCAAACTTTAATATGATTTTGAAAATTGTAGGCTTGATATCACTGTTTTCATAACCGATCTGACGATCAAATCGAACTGAGCATTGATTGGCGATTCAACTGATTGGATCGATTGAACCGGCGATTGAACCGTTAAAATGATCCTTATTTATTTTTTTCAATATTTCTTATATATATTAATTAATTCACACACATCTTTACTAGCTATAATATATGCTACAAATTTGATTAATATTTAGTTTGCTCACTTATTATACATATTAATTAATAATTTTAATTACTGAATATATTGTAATATTGCTAATATTTGATTTTTATTAAGAGCCACGTGATACGCGGACACTATACTAGTAATATAGTATTATATACTATTAAAATTAATAGTGTAATAATAATAAGTGGCCGGAACCAAGAAAAAAAAAGGAGAACAAAAAAAAAAGGATATTTGTATGGAGGTGAAATACAAAATTATTATTTGCATTACATCATTAAGAACACAATAAACACACTTTAAAAAAAAATACAATGATTCAAGTAACTAACATATGACACATAGACAACATTAGGATGATAGCACAACTACTAAAATGGAGCCTCCTTGGGAATGGATATTGTAATTGGGTAATCCTTTCACGACATCTTATTCTCTAGAGTGATGACTTTTAAGTACGCTCCCATCTGCAAAACGGATAAAAGGACATTAAATTCATTCTCAAAATTAAAAGCTCAAACATCAACAAAATTCTCTATACAATTCAACATTTATGTATATATGGCACTCCCACTTATTTCTTACCTAAAACACTAAAAACAAATGGAAAAATCAACATTTACATATCAATCAAATTAAAATTAAAATTAACCAGATAATTGCATTAATTAACACGAAAGGGTAAAAACATTTTAAATTTTTTAATTGTACAATTAATTACAAAAATATTAATTGAAATTAGCATTAAAAAAAATAATAATTACTTTAGTGGAGGAATGTTAAACATATAGATGTAGCCGAAAGCAAACATAGCTGCAGTTTGGAAAAAGGAGGGAGAAGAAAATGTGTAGTATGAGGTGAGTTTAAGCATCAATGGTGGAAGCTTGGTTATATATAGGAGAGCCTGCCTCTTTTGCCATGGATTAGTAAGGAGACACGTGTCGAACCTTCATTGCCACGCGTCTAATATTATAACACATGTGGAATCTTCATTGCCACGTGTCCTGTATTGAGACACATGTTGAACCTTCATTCATGACACGTGTAAGATAGGTAGACACGTGTCGAATCTTCATTGCCACGCGTCCGGTATTGAGACACGTGGCGAACCTTCATTGGCACGCGCCTGACATGTAGACATCACTAATACATATTTGGCTTTGCACAGCTGTTAAAAAGGGCCTTAGACAGCGGTTATAACAGTTGTCCAAATAACAATTGTCTAAGCTTAGACAGATGTTAAAAAACCGCTGTCTAAAATCGACACTTAGACAGCGGTTTATAACCTCTGTGCAAGATTCCAACTTAGACAGCGGTTTTGAACCGCTGTCCAAACTATTCTCTTAGACAGCGGTTAGAAAGGGCTGTCCAAGTATATATTTTGGACAGCGGTTAAAAACCGCTGTCTAAGTATCAAAATTGATTATTAGACATCGATTTTTAGCCACGAACCCACATATCTCATATATAAGTCATCAAACCTCTCAATTAATTGAGGCAATTATTTGATCACATGGGGGACCGAACACGAGACCTTGGGCGCTTGAGCGGGGATCAATTTCGCTCGGGCACTTGCTTTCTTGCGTTTACTTAATGAAATTAATTCTATATGTTCTAGAAATTGTTTTTTCTTACAATTTTTTTTAAAATTCTTTATTTCAATCATCTTATTTATTAATTCAATCACATTTTTATATAATAATTTTTTTTATATAAATTAAAATTAAAATTAAATTATATTATATTAAAATTATATATATATATTTTTATTTTTATTTTTTAAAAAGTACTACCTTTCTTTTAAACTTGTAATACTTTTCCTTTTAAACAAGTAATATTTTTCTGTCTAAATAAGTAATATTTTTCTTTAAACAAGTAATATTTTTTCATCTAAACAAGTAATAATTTTCTTTAAACAAGTTATACCTTTCTATTTAAACAAGTAATATTTTTGTATCTAAACAAGTAACACTTTTGTTTAAACAAGTTATACTTTTCTATCTAAACAAGTAACACTTTTCTTTAAACAAGTTATATTTTTCTATCTAAACAAGTAATACTTTTCTATCTAAACAAGTAATATTTTTCTATCTAAACAAGTAATACTTTTCTATCTAAACAAGTTATACTTTTCTATCTAAACAAGTAATACTTTTCTTTAAACAAGTTATACTTTTCTATCTAAACAAAAAATATAATTTTAATATAATATAATTTTAATATAATATAGCTTGAAAAAAAAGAGTGAATAGGAAGAATAATAAAACACAAAAAGAAAAAAAAAAAAAAAAAGACTCAAAGTTGATACTACATATTAACCAAATCAAAAGAGGAAAATATCTTCCAAAAAAAAAGTGAGTAAATTAAAATAATCAAATTAATTAACTAATCAAGAAACAAACAAATCATAATAAACAAAAATACAAAAAATTGAATTTATCAAATAAAGAAAATTTTCGGCTGCTAATTCAATTTTCCTATGTATTGATTGGATTACATGTTATTAACATGCAATGTGGCGTTCATGCTACAGTTACGTAACATGTAGCTCTAGACTGGTGGGGCCCGCTTCCGCAAATGTTATTTACAATTCGCATGCACTCACAGCGGTTCCAAACGACTATCCAAGCTAGTTTTTTGGACAACGGTTCGAAACCGCTGTGTAAGGAAATTTGCACAGCGGTTTTAAACCGCTCTCTAAATTTTGGTATTTGACAGCGGTTTTGAACCGCTGTCTATTTTATTTTTTTATTAAAATCGCTATCTAAGCTATATTTTGGAGAGATGTTTGACAAAAGGGTTGTCCAAGTTGAGTTGTACAGGCTTAAATGTGTAGTAGTGCATGTGTTGAACCTTCATTGCCACGTGTTCAGTATTGAAACTCATGCCGAATCTTCATTGTCACGCGGCCGGTATTGAGACACGTGTTGAACCTTCATTGCCACGTGTCCCATATGTAGACACATGTCGAACCTTCATTGTCAGGTATTGAGACATGTGTTGAACCTTAATTTCCACGCGCTCTATATGGAAACACTTGTGGAACCTTCATTGTCACGCGTCTGGTATGGAGACACGTGTAAAACCAGACTTCCGTCTTCGATGATCATAAAATTTAGACAAAAACTCATATGAGACGGGGTACAATCAAGCACAAATCACATTCACCCCTCCCAAAGTGTTAAAGCTTCAATGCCCAAATTATGCTTGTCTCATCGTGACTCGTGAGACCGTCTCATGCAAGTGTGCCTCTAAAATTAATGATAATTGTTTTTAATGATTTACATTAGAAATGGTTCATAGGGTTTAGAGGTATGCTATGAGAATCAAAGTCATTGTGTGTGTTTAAAACTACACTACTATAACTTTGATTCTCTCAAAGTAAGAAATCTATTAACACTACAAAAAAGACAGGGTTTAACGACGGTTTTAGCGACGGAAAAAACTGTCGCTAACGACATTAGCAATGGAAAAAAATCCGACGTTGAATCGAGCGTCTCTAACCGTAGCGACGGTTTTTTGTGACTGTCTCTGATTAGCGACGGATTTAGCAACGAATTTAATGACGGATTTTTTTTTAATAATTTTTTTTTAAATTAAATCCGTCGCTAATTCCGTCACTAAAGCGTGAATTTACGAAAATAAAATGGCTCACGGTGGTTCGAACCCGAGCCCAGGGGGCGTCCGGGTGGACACCAAACCACCCAAACCACGGACCATGTCTAACCCAACCACCAAGCATATCGTATATAAACCATCAAGTCTCCCAATTAAATGAGCAAATTTTCGCTCCCAAGGGAGACCGAACACGGACCTATGGGCGCTGAAGGATCAAAACCGCTCGGGCACTTTTTTTCTGCTTTTTAATGGAATTAATTCTATATGTCCTAAAAATCATTTTTTTTCAATATTTTTTAAAATCATTTATTTCAATTATCTAATTTAATGATTTAACCACATTTTAATATAATAATTTTTATTTTTTATTTATTTATAAATTTAAATTAAATTGTATTATATTAAAATATATTTATTTATTTATTTTTAATTCGTTTTTTTTACATTTTTTTTAATTTTTTTATTTCATTTATTTAATTTAACTATCTAATAATCTTTAAAATACTAATTATATATATATTTTTATATTATAAATAAATGATTATATTCTTTTAAAATTGTATATGTCCTAAAAATTCATTTTTTTAAACAAATACTACTATATATTTAAAAAAGTACTACTTTCTATTTAAACAAGTAATACTTTCTATTTAAACAAGTACTACTTTTCATTTAAACAAGCAATACTTTCTATTTAAACAAGTAATACTTTTAATTTAAACAAATAATATTTTTCATTTAACCAAGTACTACATTTCTATTTAAACAAGTACTACTTTTCATTTAAACAAGTACTACTTTTCATTTAAACAAGTACTACTTTTCTATTTAAACAACTACTACTTTTCATTTAAACAAGTGATACTTTCTATTTAAACAAGTACTACTTTTCATTTAAACAAGTATTACTTTTCATTTTAACAAGTACTACTTCTCATTTAAACAAGTAATACCTTTTATTTAAATATATAATACCTTTCATTTAAACAAGTATTACTTTTCATTTAAACAAGTACTACTTTTCTATTTAAACAAGTACTACTTTTCTATTTAAACAAGTAATACTTTTCATTTAAACAAGTATTACTTTTCTATTTAAAAAAGTATTACTTTCTATTTAAACAAGTAATACTTTTCTATTTAAACAAGTACTACTTTTCTATTTAAACAAGTAATACTTTTAATTTAACAAGTAATACTTTTCATTTAAACAAGTACTACTTTTCTATTTAAACAAGTATTACTTTTCATTTAAACAAGTACTACTTTTCTATTTAAACAAGTAATACTTTTAATTTAACAAGTAATACTTTTCATTTAAACAAGTACTACTTTTCTATTTAAAAAGTATTACTTTCTATTTAAACAAGTACTACGTTTCATTTAAACAAGTAATACTTTTCTATTTAAACAAGTACTACTTTTCTATTTAAACAAGTAATACTTTTCTATTTAAACAAGTAATACTTTTCTATTTGAACAACTACTACTTTTCTATTTAAACAAGTAATACTTTTCTATTTAAACAAGTACTACTTTTCTATTTAAACAAGTAATACTTTTCTATTTAAACAAGTAATACTTTTCTATTTGAACAACTACTACTTTTCTATTTAAACAAGTAATACTTTTTATTTAACAAGTAATACTTTTCATTAAAACAAGTAATACATTTCATTTAAACAAGTAATACTTTCTATTATTTAAACAATACTTTTAATTTAACCAAGTACTACTTTTCTATTTAAACAAGTAATACTTTTTTATTTAAACAAGTAATACTTTTTAATTTAAACAAGTAATACTTTTCATTTAAACAAGTACTACTTTTCATTTAACAAGTAATATTTTTCATTTAAACAAGTAATACCTTTCATTTAAACAAGTAATACTTTCTATTATTTAAATAAGTAATACTTTTAATTTAAACAAGTACTACTTTTCTATTTAAACAAGTACTACTTTTCTATTTAAACAAGTAATACTTTGCATTTAAACAAGTATTACTTTTCATTTAAACAAGTACTACTTTTCATTTTAACAAGTAATACTTTTCATTTAAACAATTAATACCTTTCATTTAAACAAGTAATATTTTTCATTTAAACAAGTACTACTTTTCATTTAAACAAGTACTACTTTTCTATTTAAACAAGTACTACTTTTCTATTTAAACAAGTAATATTTTTCTATTTAAACAAGTAATATTTTTCATTTAAACAAGTACTACTTTTTATTTAAACAAGTACTACTTTTCTATTTAAACAACTACTACCTTTCTATTTAAACAAGTAATACTTTACATTTAAAAAGTAATACTTTTCATTTAAACAAGTAATACCTTTCATTTAAACAAGTAATACTTTCTATTATTTAAATAAAACTTTTAATTTAAACAAGTAATACTTTTCATTTAATCAAGTACTACTTTTCTATTTAAACAAGTACTACTTTTCTATTTAAACAAGTAATGTTTTTCTATTTAAACAAGTACTAATTTTCATTTAAACAAGTACTAATTTTCTATTTAAACAAGTATTACTTTTCTATTTAAACTTAAGTAATATTTTTCATTTAACAAGTAATACTTTCATTTAAATAAGTAATATTTTTCTATTTAAACAAGTATTACTTTTACTCAATATATATATTTAAATATACTATGAATTAAATTTTATAGCGTAAACTCTTCGAAATAGATCTGACTACGGTCGGGTGGAACTCTCCTCCAAGTGACTATAAATTAAATATACGGTAAGGTGCATTAACAACAATTAAAAAATCTTGTATAATCCTGAAACATAAAAAAAAAAAAAATTACATAATTAATATTTTTTAAAAAAAATTAAAAAAAAATTGTATTAAAAAAAAAAAACCGTCGCTAAATCCGTCGCAAAAACCGTCGCTAATACCGTCGCTAAAGGGGTTAGTCCAAAACGTCGCTAAAACCGTAGTTAAAATCGTCGCTATTTGCGACGGTTCTCTAAACCGTCACTAAAATTGTTGACTTTGACCATTTGACCGTAACCGTCGTAAAAACCGTCGCTATTTGCGACGGTTTTTGTAACCGTCGCTAATTTCCGTCGATAAAACACACGTTTTTTATAGTGTAAAGATGTCAAATAGATAAAGTACGACTTTGATTGCTTTCCCTTCTACTTTCCCTTTCCCTTACCATTTTACCAAGTGTCCCCGAAAATTAAGTTAAAATTATACGATTTGCAGTGTTTAGAAATTTATGTAATATGATAAAGAGAGGGAATACATTAGACTTATTTGTCTTGCATGATCTGGCGCACCATTCCATTCCCATTCCGTCAAAAGTCCCACCACCATCTAATGTGAGATGATTCACTCCTGATATATTCAGCAACTTAGCATGGTCCAAACCATCCCACGCCGCAGGATATATTCATACAAATATTATAAAAATATTATTTTTTCTTAATACCAATATTGACGATCATAAATATTATATTATATAATATTAAAAATATATCGGTGAGATATCAGGTTCTTTTAAGGCAAAAATTTATATGCAATATTGCATATAAATTATATGTGCAATTATAGATTAATTGGACTTTTTTTCCTTCTATTTTTTTCGCGGGTCTGGAACGCGCGGGTCGGGCAGGGCTTCTTCTTCGTTGCGTCGCTCAGCCGCCAGATTTCTTCAGTTTTGATTTTCACAGCGCTGCTTCTTCAGGTTTTCCCTTCTCTTCTCTTCTCCCCTTTTTCTTCTTTTTCTTTTTTCTCTTCCATATTCTTCTCAATTTCTTCAGTTTTCTCATCCTCATAAATTCGCAGGTCCTTCTGTACTATTCTCACGCTATTCTTTTAATTTATAATCTTGGACTGAGAGTTTTTTTCCACACTTGTACTGGATTTTATTCATGTAGTAACACTCGTTTGTTCATGTGGTAACACTCTTTTGTTCATGTAGTAACACATCAAGTTGTTCTTTATATCTGTAATTTTGGACTAAGATTTCTTTTCGCGCTTGTACTAGTTTTGTTCATATGGTAACACGTTTTTCTTAATAGGGTAACACTTTTTGTTCATGTAGTAACACATGGTTTTTTAGTAATATGTAACATTGTATACATGTCGTCGTGATACTAAATGAATACTCATGTGTTACCATATGAACAATAATGTGTTACCATATGAAAATGTATTTTTTTAAATGATAATGTAATTTTTATTTCAAGTAGTAACACATTTCGTTTCTATAAGTATCACATTTTTTTCATGTAGTAACACATAAAAAAAAATAGTAATACATAAAAAAAATATTTTAAAAATTATGTGCTCAATAGAAATTGAACCTGCGAGCAAATATATTAACATCAAACCTAAATCAGTAGGCTATACATATCTGTTAAATATATCATTCTATAAATATACACATGTTCTCCCAACCCACAATCTACAGCCCTGGCCCGCCCTGCCCGCCCGCGCCCCCCCCGACCCACGCGAGGATGACCCGCAAATTTTAATCTAATTTACCTTAATTGTGATGTATTGCACACATCACTATTGTGCAATATTTCACAAGAGTCATTGCTCTTGTTTTAGACCTTGTTTGTAAGTTCACAAAACATTGCATATTGGTTTATTTATAATTAACCTCATCAATGTCTTTTAGATTGCGTGAGCCGCCAATCTTGACACCCTGATTTGGCTGATTATTCACACAAAATAACATTTTACATCATTAATTATCTGTTTATTTTTTCCACACACAAAAATAGTTCTTCTGAAAATAGTAAAATTCCAGTGTACTTTAAAAACGTGTTGAAAACTATAAATACACTTAAATAATATTCGCAGTTTACTTTGTATTAATTCACACCGAGATATTATATATTGTCAAAACCTTGCACATTTTTTCCTCACCTCCCATCACAATCGTTGACGTTTCGAATGATGTAAAATGAAGGGAGATTTTTCTCAAATCTAAGAGAAAACTTTTCTCTAAATTCGAGTTCACTTTTTTTTTTTAATATCACTATTATAATTTATATATATGTACTGTCATTATTATATATATAACTGATTAAAAAATAAATATTTTTTTAAAAAATAACACTTAATATACACAATAACAACACTCAATATACATAACAGTGACATTTAAAAATGAATTTAGTGAACTAGAATTCACAAAAGACTTTTTTTAAGACTTTAATTCACAAAAGACTTGAATTAAATATATTGTTGGAGCACGAAATTCCACGTACAAAGTTCAACTAATTAACAATAGTTTTAACATATTAGTTAACTAAACAGATTAAATTAACCTACACAAAAATCAAACTGCCTCCTATTGTCCCTCTGTATCAGACTCAATATTAAAAAAACAAAAAAAAAAATCAATGAGAGAGGATCATTCACCGTTCATCTGGATCCTCTGCATTATTTTCTGTCATCTAACCATTCTCAATTTCTCTTTCGGAGATACACTTTTGCCCAACCAAACTCATAAAGAGGTATTAGTTTCTCCAGGCCAAATATTTGAGCTGGGATTCTTCTCAACAGGCAAATCCACAGCTAAATTCTTGGGAATATGGTACAGAGTCACACCAGACGTCGTCGTTTGGGTTGCAAACAGAGAAAACCTGATAACAAATGGAGCTTTAACATTGTCCAGAAATGGCACTCTGTTTATCACCACACCTCAGAGCAGAATCACTCCGTTTTTGAGTTCTTCGGAAGAATCATCTCCAATTCTCCTGCTCCTGGATTCTGGAAACCTGGTCTTTCGGACAATTCGTCGAACTTTTGGCAGAGTTTCGATTACCCGAGTAATACCAGGTTACCAGGGATGAAAATGGCGGAAAGGCAAAATCTGACATCGTGGAAAAGCCCTGACGATCCATCTTCTGGGGGTTTAGTTTATAAAATTGAAAACCATGGATTGCCGCAAACCTCTGTTTTTACTGAGGCTGGAAAACGAGACAGGGCTGGCCCGTGGAACGGGGTTTACTTCACTGGGCTCCCGTTGGTGCCTTATGATTTCAAAGTTAGAGCAGAATTTGATAATGGGAGGTTGGTTTCTCTATCCGATCCTTACGTAAATTCGACTATTACGCGACTGACGATGAATGAGTCAGGGTTGCTCGAAAGCTATGTGATGAATGAACAGAGAGACGGGTGGATGGTTCTGTATTCTTTACCGAGCGATATGTGTGACACATACAGGTTGTGTGGGGCTAATAGTATTTGCAGAAGTTATAAAACGCCGCCTTGTGATTGTTTCAGGGGATTTGTGCCTAAATCTCAGAGAGAATGGAGTGCATTCACCTGGAATAATGGATGTGATAGAAATCTGTCGTTGGATTTGTCTAAAGGAAGACGGGTTTCTCAAGGTTGATCGTGTCAAGTCCCCTGATACTTTGAACTTTCGACTGGAAAAAAGTATGGGCGTCGAAGAATGCCGTGGTAGCTGCACAGCTTATGCCGCTCCGTACTTGATCAATGAGAGAAATGGGTGTTTGATGTGGTTTGGGGACTTGATTGATGTCAAGGAGTTCACAGGAGATGTCAATATTGGGCCGAGTATCTATATCCGGGTGCCCATTTCCGTACTAGGTAATTGGATCTTGTTAATTTTTTGAGGAAAATGTTTCTTTCGTCCTTTAATCTTGCCACTTTTGGTTTTGATTCATGTAAATTGTAGGACAAAAATCAGAATTTAAAAGTTACAGGACAGAAAAAAAAAATCCCTAATTTTTTCAACTAGCTTCATTTCAGAATTTGAGCCTTTTACATCAAGAATGTGTTTAGGAGATCATGATTAAACCTTAGCTTGTCGTTGATGTTGTATGTCTTGTATATAACAGTTGATTTTTGTTTATAACACGACAGATTCGAGTAATGGGAAAGGGCCATCAAATATTGTAATCATAGCAATCAGTGCTAGCCTGGGAGTGTTTGTTTTATTATCTATTGGAGGCGTAATTTTGTGGATCAGACGCAGGAGACAAGGTTACATTACTAGCATTTTCGATTCAATGATATGCTGCAAAAAATTATAATAGAATTTGAAACGTAAATCGTATAATTTCTTTGATAGTTCGTGAGGAGAATAGGGAGGAGTTGGAGCTGCCATTGTTTAGTTTTGCAACCATTGCAGCTGCGACTAATAACTTTTCGGATGAAAACATTTTAGGAGAAGGCAGTTTTGGTCCTGTTTACAAGGTAATGTAATTTTAAGTAATTTAGAGTGCCTTAGCGCATTCATGCAATGTGTTTTCAGATAACTGAGTCTGAACCCGTTGCAGGGAAACCTATCAGCTGAACAATCAATTGCAGTGAAAAGAATGTCGAGAACTTCTCGACAAGGCCCTCAAGAGTTCAAAAATGAAGTTATTACGATTGCCAAGCTCCAGCATAGGAACCTCGTCAGAATTTTGGGATGTTGCATTGAAGCAGAGGAGACGATGTTGATCTATGAGTACATGCCGAACAAAAGCTTGGACTACTTCATTTTTGGTATGAATGATCAATCCTCAATGTTCTTAATTTTATCTCAAATAGAATTGACATGTAATAATCATGTGCTTAATAAAAAATACTTCACTATGTGCAGATCAGAATAGATGTGCACTATTGAATTGGCCAAAACGGTTTGATATTATAATGGGGATTGCAAGAGGTCTTCTTTACCTCCATCATGATTCCAGGCTGAAAATTATCCACAGGGACCTTAAAACGAGCAATATCTTATTAGATGAGAACTTGAACGCGAAGATTTCAGACTTTGGATTAGCTAGAATGTTTGAGGGTGATCAAACTACTGCTAGAACAAACAGAATCATCGGGACATAGTAAGTTTCGTTTCTGTCGCACACTTGTAGTGTACAAAATTATGCAATATTTCTTGCACAACCTAATGAACAAAAGCTCCTTTCAGCGGTTACATGGCTCCAGAGTACGCTTATGATGGGAAGTTCTCCATCAAGTAGGACATTTTTAGCATGGGAGTCGTAATATTGGAGATAGTGAGTGGGAAGAAAAGTAGCCGCTTCAAGCACCATTTTAACTATAAGAACCTTTTGGAACAGGTGAAATGTGAATTCCGAATTATTGCATTTTTTCGATTGTTTGCAATGAACACTTGATGAGTCCATTAATCATTATTGTTCATCACAGGCATGGCTAATTTGGAAAGAAAACAGAGAGATGGAGCTAATGGATCCATGTTACGACAGTTCGTGCGTTGAATCCCAAGTAAAGAGGTGCATTCAAGTCGGGTTATTATGCGTTCAGAATGTAGCAGACGAAAGGCCCGAAATGCATTACGTGCTTCTTATGTTAAGCTCTGAGGAGTCCGTGTTGCCTCGGCCCAAAAAACCTGGATTTTTCTTGCACAATAGTTCTTCGTCTTCACAGCGGAATGCATCCGGAAGTGAGGAGACCAGAAGTTCTTCGATAACCATTAGTGAAGTTGAAGCAAGATAACCATGGAATTTGGTGAGCCATCAATAAATACAATACACAGTGTTGATTCTTTTTTATTAATGTTTTTATGTAGAATTTATTTTTAAAATTTGTAATGAATTTCAAGAATCACAACTTGCAAGCTATAAACAAGGTAACTTGGGAAAATTAGGTACAAAATTTTAATGCAAATTACTAATAGGTACAAATATGATTGCATATATAGTCAAAGTTGCAAGCGAAAGTGCAAATATACCTACTTATATACAATCATTCTGTACCTATTAATAAATTGCAATCCTAAAACTTATCTATCAGTAAGTCTTCAATCAAAATTTATTTTGAGAAAAATAAATGCACTAAATTCATGTACACGTAACACAATTTTGAATTTACATATTTATTAAATGGACGTATTTAAACACAACTGGACAGTGTCCTACAACGTAGCATAGAATAAACCGATTTAACACAACGGGCGCTAAAACAGCAGGGGATCCGGATCCACACAAGAAAGAGATTCAATGTACTGAGAGAACCTCGTTCGATATCAACCTCCGTATCCTCAAACTCATATATCGTTTCGAAAGTCCCATTCACAAGATTATATCTCACGACTTCGCCAGGAATGTGCAACACCAAGAACGAATCCTCCTCTTTCACACCCCGAACCAGAGTAAAAATCGAAAAACCATACGGGTAACATATCGTCGGATCAAAGTCATCCATGTAAATCACCGGATAAGACGCCACAACAGGCGACAGATCAACCCGGTACTTAACAAACCACTCCGAATAATCTCTCCTCATTTCATATACATCAAACTGAATTTTCACCTCAAAGAACTCAATGTAATGCAAGTGATCACACGACTCTCCGAAATAATAATGGAATCTCCAATCGCCGCCATTTGAGATACGTGGCATCCTTAATTTTCTTGGCATCTCATCATCTCCGTCGAGATTTAGATATAAAGATTCATCACTCTTAAAGCTGATCCAATGAATTGCTCTGTTCCAAAACACCCCTTTTTTGAAAATCACCTGATAAGCTGTGAATGCCTCTGCACATTTCCTCCAACTACGCGTTTTTGAAGAGTAAACTGCGAATTTGTACGAGTTCGTTTCTCTAAAAACACAAACAACTCTGTAATGAGGCGATTTGGTGGGATCAAAGGCCAAGTTCATCCCCTGAACTTGCGGAAACCTTACCTCTAAATTCGGAAGTTGGAATAATTTCTTGGTGGTGGGGTTGTAGATATAGCAAGTCTTGTATCTAACAAGGTTCAGATGGCTGCAGCAGAGCAACAGCCCGTTGCTCGACTGCACTGTCACGATGCCTGCAGGGTCTGCAGTGAAATTCAGTTCGGGATTGGGTGGGAAATGTTTGTTGGTTGAGAATGAAAGTATTCGAATTTGTGTTCGAAGCGAATGGAGGAGACGGAGCGGTGCACGTCGAGGGATTGGTGTAAGAAGAGGCCGAGGCCAGGGCTCGGAGGAAGAACAGAGAAGGGTGGGTTTGTGATGAGTGAATGCCAGTGTTTGGAAACTAGTTTGAAGCAGACAAGGGATTTCAGGGGGGTACGGAGAAGAATTTGTGATAAAAGATCATCAATTGAAGCAACTGTTTCAGCTGATGTTTTGCGGATTTTGATTTTGATTTTGATTTTCATGTTGATGCCTGATGGAATGTGTGTTGTTGTATTTTGATGTTTGGGTTCAGTGAGTATTTATGAAACTCAGTTTTGTAGCGGTTAGAGTAGTTTTGAGTAAAATTCACTTTTGGTCCCACGTGACACCATATCATATGATTTTGGTCTTAAAATATTTTTTTATGCAGTTTTGGTCCCAATATTACATTTTTCGTTAAAGTCAATTGCAATTTTGGGACCAAAATCGTAAAGTACAGTGTTCTGTAGGATCAAAATTACAGCCGACTTTAACGGAAAACATAACGATGGGACCAAAATTGTATGAAAAATGATTTTTGGACACTACTATTGTGATTAAAATCGTAAGTTACCGTGTCTGTGGAATTAAAAATGAATTTTACTCGGGTAGTTGTTGATGATGGTTGGTGATATTAGTATAATATAAGTGATAAAAAAAACATAATTTGAACGGGGGAATTGATGAATGATTAGAGTTAGATGGATTGCTGTGGAAGTTGATGGAAATAAAATACTACTCAGTATTAAGACTAGTCTAAAGATTGCATACCAAGCTTTGTATTTTAGTTGCAAGTCAACGCTCATCTAAATTCTATAAATATAAACAAGAAATAAATATTTTGTTGTGTTAGTAGTCTGACCAGTTCACCCGGAACCCAAACTTTAACATGATTTTGAAAATGGTAGGCTTGCTGTCGGTGTTTTCATAATCGATCTGATGATTAAACCGGACTGAGCATCGATTGACGGTTCAATCGACTGGATTGATTGTACCGACGGTTGAACCATTAAAATGGTCCCTGTTTATTTTTTTCAATATTTTTTATATACATTAATTAATTCACACATTACTAAAATATATGCTACAAATTTGATTAATATTTAGTTTGCTCACTTATAATACATATTAATTAATATTTTTAATTACTGAAAAAAAATATATATAGACAGAAATTACTGAATATATTGTAATACTGCTAATATTTGCTCTTTTTTCTAAAAGCCAAGTGATACGCAGTCACGTACTATACTAATAATATAGTATTATATACTATTAAAATTAATAGTGAAATAATAATAAGTGGCCGGAACCAAGAAAAAAAACGAGAAAAAAAAAAGATATTTGTATGGAGGTGAAATCCCCAATTATTATTTGCATAAAATCATTAAGAACACAATAAACACACTTAAAAAAAATACAGTGATTCAAGTAACAACATATGACACATAGAAAACATTAGGATGATAGGATCACTACTAAAATGTGTTGTAAATATCCTATTATTATGGACATTACTTGTTATAGATTGATTTTATTGTTGGGCTAAATGTAAGATGGCTTTAGGGTTTTAGGGTTTTAGGGTTTCAACCCTATTCTTATTATAAATAGCATTCTTTTGTAATGACGTGTGCGTGAGAATACAGAGATCATAGTGGAAACCCTCCTGACTTGGTCGCCCCCAGACGTAGTTCTTCTGGACTAACTGGGTAAACAAATCGATGTTCTTGCTCTTTCTTTTACGTTTATCTTATATTTTACAACACGTTATCAGCACGAATGTTCTACCAAATTAGATTTCAGATTTCAGAAAAAATGAGTGGTTCGATGACGGTGAAACGGCAAGTTGTATGATCTTGATGTCTACTGGTAATATCAATTAATTGTTTCTTTTAATTGATTCTATCGCAATTTATAAAGTTTTTCGTTCTGATCGGTGAGCATATATTTTCGATATTAGCCTAAAGTTTTTGGTTCACTTGAAATATGTTGTGGTCGATGCATATATATATATATATAAATATAGGGGATATATATTAATTGAATCACAATGAATATTAGGATCTGTGTACGCAAGGATTGGCCAGATGTGAAGTCTGACAAATATGGCACGCGATTATTTTATTAAATCGGTGCAGTTTTTTTTTATGTTTAGGCTGGACTTGAATATGCTTTTAGTCTCTTTACTTAGATTCTGGACAGTGCACAATTTTGATTTTGAGAAGAAAAAAAATCCGCTCCAACTTTGTGTTTCATTTCGTCAAGTCAAATAAAAGGCATGAATATGTTGAACAGTTGGTTAAATATATTGTGTAAATTAACACTCATATTAATTGTTTTCTGTCATGAATTTACATTTGCCTTTATGCATAATCTTTTTAATGATGTTCTCAAGCCTTAGTAGGGGAATTTGGTGTGATTATTGAATGGTGTCTTCTCATTTTTAGACTCTGCTTATTTTTCAATTGTATGTTATACCTTGCTACACGCCTGCACCAAATTATTGTTGCCATAAAATTAAGATTTGAGAAACATTGACGAAGTCAAATTTCATGATCTGATTTCATCTGGTTCCTAAAAATTGTTATGTAGTTTCCAAAAATAAATATTTTATACCATTAGGAAAAAGGTAAGTGGCTCTATTAAAGGGTGTTGATAATAACACCTTGACTAAACTTTACAAATTAGTGACCACAATTATTCTTGATTGTGATTTTGTAATTTCTCAAATCTGCTATTCACTTGGTATGAATAATGAAATTTTTGTTTCTATGATTTTTTTTCTTCATTTTTGTACGTTTGAAATTGATACCATGTACCAGTAGGAAAGTTTTGTTTAAGTAGTTATAATTTTGATAATTTTGAGTAAATGGCTCTATTAAATTTTGCTACAATTTGTTTTTGGCTAACCTTTCTTTTTATTGAGTTTTTCTTTTGAACTTGATATTGGCTATTGCACCTGTTCGATTGCTGGAGACATACCTAAAATCGACGAAACTATCCACATCTATGAGACAAGGAAGCATATTGTTCATCTCATCTCCTGAATCTCTCATGGAGCCGGTGCTCGATGCAAGCCAAAGTCTATTATAAGACGATATTGGAATCCTTACCGTAGGGTTCTGCTCTGGTAAAGAAGCTTAATCCTTTTAAATTTCAACAATTAGATCTGCTTGTAGCAGTATAGGCTTGGGAATTATTTGCTGTAGAAATTAGGAATTCTGTGAAAAATCCTTTTTTGCCTATTATCACTTATTCTTGTGGCTGATTTGATTCATTAAAAATTTGTTGAATCTGAACTACATACAAAAGTTTATATCAAGTTTTCCTTATAGTCAATTATAGTAAAAGATTATCTTGTATAACTAAAAGGAAAACTATCAAACTTGCTTTTCACTGCATTACTTCTTGACTTGAACTTTTCATGTTGAAATTCACCCTGTTATACCTGTTTTGAGTGGAAACAGTATAAATCATACATGAAAATTCTTCCACTAAAATTGATTCCTTATATAATTATAAGCAAAATAGAATCTCGTACTAGTTTGCCCGAATCAAATAGGAACATTGAAAATTGAAAATTATGATTCTTTGAATAATGTACTAATTTGCTTGAAGCAAATTTATTCAAATTATGACATAAAGCGGTTCAAAAATATGATAAATATGATTTGGACAAATTCTATTTTACATAGTATGTGCAATAAATAACATAATCCCTTATGTAAAGTTAAATTAATTTATTTTATTTGTGGGCATTTGAATGTTAATGCCGATAAAAAAGAAAGAGTTTTATTAGAATTAAAGTTGACATTCACGTTCACATCTAGAAAAGTTGGAATTGAATTCCAACTTACATATCTTTTATTTGAATTGAGTCATGAAGATGCATTTGTGGATTGATATAATTTCCATCTGCAAATATTAGAAGCAAATTTATTTTCAATACTATTGAACTTAAAATTTTGGATTATCAAATGAATACATTTGAATGGTTAATGATAATAATTTATAAAATTCACATCGGTGACATTTAATGTTTATTATATGGCATTGAGAATTGAAAAGTTTGATCATTTAAGGCAATATTTACGCTCACATCTAGAATGAAGCACATATACTTGTTGTAAATCACAAAAAGAGTAAATGTTAATTTCATCAAATTATTTACTAGACTATTATTATAGAATTCCAACTTACATATTTCATGTTGGGGTAATGAAATTTTACATGCAAATATAATCTAATTGAAGTCTCTTGAAAGATTCGTTCCTAAAATTCTAGTAATGAAGCACGTGCAAAAAATAAAAAATACTAGAATTGCGGAACGACCGGATCAAAATATTATGGAAAATGATGAAGGTCCGGTTGATATAAATATAAAAATATAAATATGAGGAGAAATTTACCAATGTTGTCGATTAACTTATTCATTGCCATAATTGCCCTTACTATTAAAAAAATCGATCCAAGACCCAAAAAGTCAATAGTTGAGTAGGAAGAGCTTTGGGGTAAAATATAAAAAGCAATTGAGGCAGAGAGCTCGACTTCGCTAATATTTTTATTTTATCGTACATACACTCAGAAAAGTTATCCCTGTTGGATATATATGTGTATTTGTACGAAAAGAAAATGAAAATAATGATATAATGAGGTACAAAGCGAGATTAGTAGCTCATGGGTTTTTGCAGAGACCCGATATTGATTTTATCAAATATATACTCCTGTTATGTATGAAATAAAGTTCCGCTACTTAATATCTCTGGCAGTAAGTAAACTAAATGTAAAAATGCAGTTGATAGACGTTGTAACCGCATGTTTATATTGATCAATGGATATCAATATTTATATGAAAGTCCCTGATGGATAAATGGTGAAAATTGTATTAAGTACGATATTAGAATTACAAAAGTCATTATATGACATAAAATATTTGGGTCGAATATTCCACGATCGACTCAATTCATTCCTCCCGAAAGATGAATAAATAAACATTGAAATATTTCCTTACGTGTTTTTAAAGAAATTATTTTGTTGGTGTTTGTATTATCTCAATTTATGGTGATAATTTAAATATTGTTGGAACAAGTAAGGAAATCAAAGAAAGCTAATTTAATCTTAGTGATTGAATTTTGAAATAAAACGTTGGTGAAATCAAGTATTGTCTCGACTAGCAAATCGAGCGCTTCCCTAAAGCAAAATGAATCTTTATATACCAGTTAACTTACTTGGAGAAGGTATTGGAGAGATTTTATATTAAATTTCATCTACTTAGCACACTAGTAATTGTTCGATCCATTGAAGTGGATAAAGACAAATTTGGACCTAAATAAGATACATATTATATTTTAGGACCAGAAGTTCCTTATTAGAGTATCCTTATTGCATTACTATGTTTTAAGAACTGCACCAAATCCGATATTGAATTTATATTGAATTTGCTTGCAAGATTAAGTTAGTGCTTCTCCTATAAGGAGACATTGTAAAATTTTAAAGCATATGTTCAGTATCTTCGACGTTTGCAATATTTTGATTTAGATACATTTATGATTCATGTGATAATGATATATCTCTTATCATCCATTATGAGGAAAATGCAACTTTTGTTGCCCATATGAATAATATGAATGCTAAAGGAAACTTGACAAAGCACATATCCCCTAAATTATTTTACCTGCATGAACTCCAGAAGAGTGTGTAAGCATAATACAAAAGGCTTGGAAGACTGTTGTCTTCAGGGGGAGCGTTTTGAAGATTGAATTTAGAAGATCATTAGTTGTACCTTTTCTTATTTTACTAGGTTTTTCTCTTTGAATTATTTTAGCGAAATTTTAGTTAGGTATGGACATCACGTCGTAATGTCCAATGGGGAGTGTTGTAAATATCTTATTATTATGGACATTACTTGTTATAGATTGATTTTATTGTTGGGCTAAATGTAAGATGAATTTTAGGGTTTTAGGGCTTCAGCCCTATTCTTATTATAAATAGCATTCTTTTGTAATGCCGTGTGCGTGAGAATACAGAGATCATAGTGAAAACCCTCCTGGCTTGGTCTCCCCCAGACATAGTTCTTCTGGACGAACTGTGTAAACAAATCGGTGTTCTTGCTCTTTCCTTTACGTTTATCTTATATTTTACAACAAAATGGAGCCTCCTTGGGAATGGATATTGTAATTGGGGATTAAATCCTTCCACGACATCTTATTCTCTAGAGTGATGACTTTTAAGTACGCTTCCATCTGCAAAACGGATAAAAGGGCATTAAATTCATTCTCAACGCAAAATCAACAAAAATGAAAGCTAATAACATCAACAAAATTCAATATATATACAATTCAAAATTTATGTATATATGGCACTCCCACTTATTTCTTACCTAAAAACCACTAAAAATAAATGGATAAATCAACATTAACATATCAATCAAATTAAAATTAACCAGATAATTGCATTAATTAACACGAGAGAGTAAAAACATTTTAAATTTTTTAAATGCACAATTAATTACAAAAATATTAATTGAAATTGGCATTAAAAAAAATATTAATAATTACTTTAGTGGAGGACTGTTAAACATATAGATGTAGCCGAAAGCAAACATAGCTGCAGTCTTTGAAAAAGGAGGGAGAAGAAAATATGTAGTATTATTGAGTGGTGTAAGTATGAGGTGAGTTTAAGCATCAGTGGTGGAAGCTTGGTTATATAGGAGAGCCTGCCCCTTTTGCCATGGATTAGTAAGGAGACACGTGTCGAATCTTCATTGACACATGTCTAATATTATAACACGTGTGGAACCTTCATTGCCATATGTCCTTTATTGGGACATTTGTTGAACCTTTATTCATGACACGTGTAAGATAGGTAAACACGTGTCGAATCTTCATTGCCACGCGTTCAGTATTGAGACACGTGTCGAACCTTCATTGACACACGCCTGATATGTAGACATGTGTTGAACCTTCATTGTCACGCGTCCGATATTAAGACATGTGTGGAATCTTCATTCACGTGTCGAACCTTCATTGCCACGCATTTGGTATTGAGACATGTGTTGAACCTTCATTGTCACACGTCCGATATGTAGACACATGTCGAACCTTCATGGTTGTCACGCGTACGGTATTGAGACACGTGTGGAACCAGTTCCATTGCCATGTGTCCGATATGGCACGGTTCAGTCTTCCGTTTGATTTTTAGGTTCGATGATCATAAAATTAATGATAATTTTTTTTAATGATTTACATTGGAAATGGTTCATAGGTGTGTGATTCAGATCAAATGCTTCTTTTTTTCCTATATTGATTTCTGAGATGCTGGATTTTTCATTTCTCGATTTTGTAAGTCTAGGTATCATAATATGGCTCCTGATTGTGTGGAGACTGGTTTGTAATTTTTTTCCTGGCTTGGCATCATTATTTGTTTTCCAATTATATATGTGTTTATTTTAAGATCTTTTACATTGAGAAAAATCGGGGGGTTAATAATTTTTGTGAGTTTCGACATTTTAGGTATTCTTTGAAGTGGAGGTCATATTCAAGTTAACATTGTGTAGAAATATGATTAATAATCATTAAAATAATTAATAATCATTAAAATAATTAATAATCAATGAATGATTAAGTTAATTAGGGGATTCTTTTTTTTATTTCAGTTAAGGTAAGATGTTGCAATTTTTTATTTTGTTTCCCAAAGGGCACTTTGTGTTTGTTAATGGATGTATTGTGTGAGTATTGAGGTGAGCAGATGTTTGTGGGGATTGAAGTCAAAATAGTTCCATAAATTTTCACATTTTTTAAAATGGTCCAAGGACCAGTTTGATATATACGAATTGTACCATTTTCATCCCAAATAAATTCGATTGAATTGACGATATGATGTCATTTTTTGTCATGTGTCTTACATGTGAACATTCAACTTTGAGATTCCCGGCTGAAATGCATGACCAAAAACGATGTTGTTTTCATCAATTTCGGTGAATTAATTTGGAACGAAAAGGGTACAATTCGCAAAAAATTGGGACCAATTTCATAAATCAAAATTTTTTAGTACTATTTTAAAAAAGGTGAAAAGTTATAGGATTATTTTGGATTTTATTCGAATGTATGTGGAAATGGAGATCAAATTGTGATTGCTGTGAGATGATCTGTTTTTCAAAATGTTAATCACTAACATTACATATAGCAAAAGTCTAGCTAACTGATCACTTATTATTTTAACTTTAAAAGTTTGCAAATTTCTATAATGACGACTCAATGGATAGTATGATGAAGTTATAAACTCGATAATAATATATAATCCTCAGTTAATATTTTCTTGAGTTATTAATATGTCAAAATGACTTGGTACGAGAGAGCTAATTAATCTCGTTTATAATTAACTTTATAGTGTGATTTTAGCGCATGTGAGATTTGAGAATGTCAATCTCAAATTTATATAGGCCCGTTTGGCTAAGCATATTTTAAACATCTTATAAGCTCTAACATCTTATAAGTTGTTTTTGAGAGCTTATAAGATATAATTTTTTAAGAACTTATAAGTTGTTAAAGTGTTTAGCTAATAAAATTTATAAGTTCTTTAATAGTAATATTTTAAAAACTATTTTTTAATTTAAAAATTAATATAATTTTTTCGATTTTTTTAATAATATTTTTTTTCGAAAATAAATATATTTTTTTCAATTTTTTTAATAATATTTTTTTTCTAGAAAATAATTTTTGAAAATAAATAAATTTTTCAGAAAAAAATCGAAAATATTGAAAAAAAAATCCAGAAAATAATTTTTTTTCAGAAAAAAGAATCGAAATTTTTTTTTCGAAAATAAATATATTTTTCCAGAAAAAAATATTTTTTTTCGAAATTAAATATTTTTCCCAGAATATAATTTTTTTTCCAGAAAATAATTTTTTTTTCAGAAAATTTTTTTTTTCGAAAATTAATGTATTTTCCCAGAAATTTTTTTTTTTCAGAAAATTTTTTTTTTTTTTTTTTTTCAGAAAATAAAAAACGGGCCGGGTTGGATTGAATTCCGACCAAATTTGGGTCGGGATGGGTTGAGATATGATAGAAATTATTTAATTTTTGTAAAATAAGTTGGGATATCCCAACTTATTTTTTTAGAGCTTATAAGATGTTAGACATTTTATTTTACCAAACAAAATTAATAAACTTATAAGCTCCTAAACAACTTATAAGTTATTTTAAAGAGCTTATAAATTGTGCCAAACACCCCCATAATGTCATGGACTTCAGCTTATTTGTGAATTTATAATTATGGTTTGTTATTACTGGCTGTGATTGTGTGAGCAAATAGTGATATCTGGTGTTGTAGTAAAATTCACTTTTGATCTCCACATAACACGGTATTTCATGATTTTAGTTTCACAACTCACCACTTTGATCTCAAAATCATTTTTTATGTAATTTTGGTCCCACCGCTACGTTTTTTGTTAAAGTCAACTGCAGTTTTGTGACCAAAATCGTGAAGCACCGTGGGACCAAAAGTGAATTTTACTCGGTGTTGTTCGATACTAGGGGTGGAGTAAATATCGAAAATACCGGTATACCGCACTTACCGTACCAAAAAATATTGACTTTATCGAAATTTTCAGTACGGTATGGTACTGTACCGAAAATTTCGGTACGATAACGATATGAAAATATAGAAAATTTCGATATAGCGAAATATTTTTTGATATCGAAAAAATTTTCTAAGATACCGGAAAAATTTCCGGTATTTTAATATAAACCAAAATATCAAGATCAGATCGGTATGTAATATTGACATAAAAAAAAATTTTGGTATGCGAAATTTTCGTATACGAATTTTCGCACGATGGTATGATATTTTTTCGGTATCGAAAATTTTCGCACAAAGAACGGGTATGACGAGAAAATTTTCGGTATGTCATACCGTCCACCCCTATTCGATACAGCTGCCTTCAGGCCTCAGAGATGATTTAGTGCTACTTTAGATGTCTATAAGTCAACTTTGCCACTAGATTGCCACAAGGAAGATAGTTTTATCAAGGTGCAGAAAATCTAAAAATCGGGAGGTGGTAATCCCACATATTAAAACACAATCAATATACACTACAAGAAATTAAATGAAGATTTTTTTTTTTTTTATCGGGCAAAGTTAGATGTTAGTTGTTAGTAGTTAGTACACCAAACGTCCATATATTCCACAAAATCGTCAATCCACTTTGTAACTCCCATAACTCCAAATTCGTTCCCAGGGGGAATCGAACATTGGGTCTCCCACTCAAATGAGGAGCCCAGTGGCCAGGTGGGCTAAGCCATCTGATTACAAGAAAATGAAGAATTATCTAGAATTTTTTTTTAAATAGCTACGAAATTTTCCTGCAAAAATTATTTGGTCCTTAAAAAGTGAGAAAATTATTTGGTCCTTAAAAAGTGAGAATTGCGTACAATTTGTCTACCAATTTTTATAATAATCTTTGGAAAAAATACATATACAAATAATTTTTTAGGCAAACAAATTATCTACGAGCAATCTACCTACACATTTGTAATTTCCGAGGAAAACTACCTACACAAATAATTTTCTAGGCAATTATATTTGTAGTTTAAAAATAGCTTATATAATTATAAAAAAAATTATACACAAGTCGTAAACAAGCTTTACTATTTAAGAACGAAATTATTTTTGTTGAAAATTTTATAGGCATGTTGAAATTTTTTTAAAAAATTTCATATAAAATGCACTATTCTTTTATAGTTATAGAGGAAGTAATGAATCCTCTCTTAGTGAGATTCCATCTTAAAAGCTGTTAAAAGTGATTGTTGGAGTAACTCTCTAGACCCAAGAATGAATTTAGGATGAGTCACTCTCTTGTGCACCCCATGCATCTATTCAAATTGCGGTGTAATTAGATTCAATTTTAATTTGGATGAACTACGCACTTTAAACCCTAACCCCTAAACAATGTACCCTACATCATATATGAACCATTCGGACGGGTGAACCATGAACCACTTGGGACGAGTGAACCATGAACCACTCGGACCGGTTTGGGTCCGGGTCGAGAAAAAAAAAACCTAAAATTGAAATTAAAGTTAAAATAAAATTGAAATTGAAAAAAAAAAACTAAAACTGAAAAAAATAAGAAAAAAACTCTTAAAATTAAATTGCACCAAATTGATTTAGTGCAAATGGTGTACATGAGAATTTGTCATTTAGGACACAGGCGACTTGAAGATATAGAATTGAAGATTTTCATTTGCACGTGCGAATTGTCTGAAAAACAAAAAATTATCAATTTTAAATTGGTCGCGTAGACTTCACACACTAATTTCGATAAAAAAAATCATTTTTTTTCAACAAAACGAACTAAAATTAATATTAAAATTGAAAAAACGAAAAATTACAGAATCGACTTAGTCATTGTATTAATTTTGAAATTTACGCCCGCGTAGAACTAAACTTTTTTAGTTTAGTGTTCCATGATTTTTTTGCATAGTAATTATGTCATGGTGATTTAAATGTAAAATAATGACTATAACAAATGTATCCTTATATAATAATTAATTGTGGAAATAACATAAAAAGGTAAATTAATTTACTTATTATTTAATTTTTGTGGACTTTGAAAATAGTTCTTTATGTTTACAAAAACGATCCTTTCACCGGCAAAAATAGATTACCAAGCCAGTATTCTTGACGTGGCATTTTGTTGTCCAATTTATATTATTATTTTATTTCAAACGTGAAATAAGCAAGCATTTTACCCCCTCATTTTTTTTAGGGAATTTTACCCCTCATTTTTAATCCTCAAGATATGGTAATGATATCTTTTAGAGTTGATCTCTCATGAACTAGGTCTATACTATAAATTTGAATTATTTGACTCATTTCACTTATTTTTAACACATTTTTCTAAATTAATAATCTTGACCCGTATTATACCCTAGGCAGGTCAAATGCTATGAATTAAAAACAATGTTCATAGCATGAACCAGGTCTATACAATTTTTGTCTATCATTTGTTCTATATTTTGAAATGAGATCAATTATTTTATAATTGGTGTTCAATTTTATATTTCATAATATGAATGAATGACATGTGGAATAATAAAAAATATCCAACGAACCACCATACCCGGGTCCATGTGTTTAAGATCCAAAGGGGTGAAACACCAGCGGAATACGAAAAGTGGAACAGTGGAATTGATTGTTACATTTTTCGTATTTCATTGGTATTTCACCTTACTGAATTTATAATCTCAATTTGTTGGATATTTTTTTTTATCATTTCACGTGTCATTACCCAGATGATAAAGACAAAAACTTGTGTGAACCCGAGTTCATCGTGAACTCGGTTCATTTAGTATCACTGTTATGTATAAAAATTCTTACTGTTATGAATAAAAACTCTCAATGTTATGCATAAAAACAATCATTGTTTCGAAAATACTTTATGTTTTTAAACAGTGAAAGTTTTTGTGCATAACAGTGATAGTTTTTACCCATAAAAGTGATAGAGTTCATGCATAGATCCTGGTTCACGGGAATTACTCGATGATAAAATACAAAGTGGAACACCAATTATACAAACACAAACAAGAAATTTAATGAAATTTGTGTGGTGGTGAAACCCCAATTTATTCTTATTCACATGACACTATTAAGAACACAACAAATACACTTGGAACAAACATAAAAACACAAGGAAACAACATAAGACACATAGACTAGTTTGAAGGTGGCTCCACCACTGAAAAGTAGGGATAAGGTGAGAGGTGGATTCCTTGGAAGCTGATATTGTAATTATGGCGGAATCCTTCTATAACATCCATCTACCAAAGCTCAACGCCACCTTATCCGTCCATGATTTTTACACACGTTTCCCCCTGCATTATTAAACACATAGAAAAATATTAAAAATTCATCAATTTATTATTATAAGAGCGCGAAATAAAAAAAAAAAAATTTAAGCCAGCTAATAAATCGACGAACTTCTATATATATTCGACACATGAATACGACTCTTCCACAATTTCTTAACTAAAAACAGTAGAAATAAACTACGAAAATAATTGCACTAATTAACATGAAAGTGTACATGAATGCATTTTCAAAATATTGAATATAGAACAAAAAAAATTTTAATTGAATGAGAACATATATAATTACTTGTTTGGACAAAAGAGAATCCAAAAGAGAAAACCGAAAGCAAACATAGCTGCAGTTGGAAACAAAAGGTGCTATTACTGAGTACTTGGTTTTGGGTGTGACTGTGAGGTGAGTGAAAGGATCGCTGGTTGAAAGTCAGTTATATAGGAAAGCGTGCCCCTTGCAAAGCATCCGTACGGTGACACGTGTACACTGCCATGCAAATCTAGTATCGGGACATGTGTCGGACCTTGCAATGATTTTTCCTTGCACGGTTGCCACGCATCTGAAAAAGGTAGAGGGGAAGTAGAAACATTAATGAAAGTTAGAGGGGAAGTTGAAACATTAATGAGGGCAAGTGAAATTTGGAGGATGATGCATGGCTTCTAGCCAATTCGTTATGTTTAGCACACTCAAAACACACAGAATACCTTAGGTTCTCAACAAGGAGACACACATATATATATATATAAAGAAACTTAACTAAATGAGTAGAAAACATCTTTGGTTTGGTCCGTAACTTTAACCTTTTTTTTGCAGATCGTCCCAAAATAATTTAAAAAATTATTTTAGTCCCGTAATTTAATACATTGCTGGTCAATATACGTCCATTTTTGTCGAATGCCGTTGCTTTTGGCACATGCCCCGGGGACTATTTGCGAAAAGATAAAAGTTACGGGATAAAAGAAAGTTACAGGAAAAAATAATGTCATTTTGCAAAAATTGGACGCAAATTGACCGGTGTACAAACTTAGGCAACTAGATTAAATTTTTTTAACTATATTGAAAAAAAAATTTAAAAAGAAGAAAGTTACAGGATAAAAAATATTTTTCCTAGATAAGGCAGAATTTTTTATGATTAGCCGCCCGGCAGAAACTATACATTTATTAATACCGTTGACAAAAATAGGCCGTTGACATATAGTATTATGTTTGCGACTTCAAGTGTCAACACACAACCAAATAATCCATTAATCCAATTTGAGTTTATCTCGTAGAGAAACAGAAATTTCGACATATATAAAGATAGCAATGGATAATAAAATGAATTTGTGGATTTCGGGATCGAATATGTGAATTGAATGTTGGGATCGAATAAATAAATATTATGTATTGGGGTTATCTTTAACATTCATTTTCTAGCCATGCACCACCATCTCTAGGTCTTTCCTCTATTTTATTCTCAATTCATAGATAATATGTTTCTAAAATTTAAAAGTTATAAATTACGAAATTTTGATCATATGTTATTTCTAAATAATTTTAATTTCAAATTTGTACGTGTTATTTCTAAAAACATTTAAAAAACAATTAATACTTTTTAAGTAAATAGTAGTAATTAATACTATTTAAAAAATATCCTATAAAAAATTATTTAAAAATATATTTGAGTTGCAAAATGTTTCCAGCTATATAATTATATCAATATACGTGCAAATTTCTGAAAGATAATTGCACGTACATCGATACCATATTAAAATTGATGATGAAAAATAAATAGAATTGAGATAATAAAAAAGAGAACAAGCATAAATAATAAATGTAATTATATTTGGTGAAGGTGAAATCTCATTTATTATTCACATATCTCACTTGAAACAAGCATATATCAAATAACAGCAAAGTACACATAGACCACGTTTGGAAGATGACATTCACTGGGAATTAATGTTGCAATTAGAGCATCACTTCCTTTGCAGTGAGGTCATGAATACGAGTCACCATTTACCCAAGACAAAAAATATTGCAATTAGAATGGAGTACTTTAACGACACCAATCCAGCAAAACTCAAGATCTTGCTGATTCGATGCGGTACTCATTTTATTCTTCAGAGAGTGATGATTTTTAGATGCGCTTCCAATTGCAAAGTTAAATTCTACTATTATATTATAAGAGCACAATATCAACAAAATTGAAAGCTAATAGCCTCAACAGCTTCGATCTTACCCAAAAACACTAGAAATAAACCAAAAATCAACAATTCATATAATCAAATTAAATAGAACAAATTGTAAAAATATGATTTATATTTGCCACTAATTGCACTGCCAAACTTAATTTGAAATTGTTGGCAAAAAAATGATCTTGCGTAAATTCGTAAGCAAAATAGAGTAGGTATTTTCATCCATTCGCATGTAACGGTTTCAATTTTTTTTTAAGATTTATAGAACAATAATAAAAAGAATCAAAACAATCAAGATCAATTTTAGAATGATCACTACAAAATGTATGTAATTTAAAGAGGGTTTTAGAGAGGGTTTTAACGAGGGATAACTGTTTCGTGAGGGTTTTAACGAGGGAAAATATCCTTCTTTAAAATGGGCGTCGGGAACCATTTAACGAGAGAAAAATTAAACCCTCGTTAAATTAATGAGGGCTTTGCCGAGGGACTGACATGTGTCAGATTCCCGAGGGCCTCGCCAGAATCGTAAGAAACATGAATTGATCCTTCATGCACAACCATGGGGGTAGATTGCACGGTGACACTATATCACTGGTCATGATGAATATTATTTCCCGTGCGCCCCAAACGGTTGAAAACTATTAGTGCTCAAGCCCAACCTCACGTTCCGAATTTCTGAAGCAAATTCAGGATGCGACTGTTCCATGTGTTTCCAAGCTTGTGAGTCTGCAGGGTGACGCATAACACCGGAGTGGTCACTAGAGCAACGTGCATGCTATGTCATATCCTTCGCAGTAGCATTCAACTGATACAATCTTTGCAGTCGAGGAATGATAGGAAAATAGAACATCTCCTTAAAAGGACGGTTCTTTTTCAGTCGACCATTCACGTCACGTCTAGCAGGTTTGAATATTGGCCGACTACAAAACTTACGATGTTCAAGTTTGCCGTCTGCACCCCAATATAACATGTAGTTCTGTGCACAACAATGGATCCTCTCCACTGGAAGACCTGTCTCACTCATCAGTTGTTTGCTATCAGAATATTTCTTGGGCACCAGACTATTCGAACAAAGTTCACGAATCGCCTGAACCATTTGATTATGGCCCTGTTCAGACAGTCTGTTTTCAGTTTTAATGTTCAGCAATAGGGCATTGTATGACAACTGCGAGTGTGATTCGCAACCAGGAAATATATCCTGATTCGCTGCACGAAGCATGTTATAAAAATGTGCAGCATGCTCATTAGGAGGTTTCCTTATTAGGGGGCTCATCATCCACATTCAAGTGGGGACCAGAAGTTAAGTCCCTGATCTAGATGTCTCGTCAACCGGCCCATGTGAAGTCGCGTAGATGGTTGATCATTGTATTGACCCCAAATTTCCTCACCGTGAAAAACCCAATTGCAAGGGCATGAACCCATTTGTATACAAATGAGTTTTCATGTCATTAGGTGAATGAAACAACTTGTTCCGACATCTAAATTTTTTGCAGGGACACATAATCTTTCCTTGGTTCATCTAATTCGGATTACTAGTGGCGAAATCTATAAATGATTCGAGTCCACTGTAAAATTCGGAAGATATCATGCCATTAATCGATCTTGGACCATACATCCAACTTAAACGGCCAGATTAATCCATATCAATCAGTTTCACATTTACGAATTAATTAATATTCAAAAGTCTAATTAATAATTAATATTTCCTAAAAATTTCGGCAGAGTTTCATTTTATTTTATCGTATTCCCCAGTTAATCAAGATCCTACGTGCATCTATTTTCGACTTAATCAAATAAAATTAATCAAGTCGGAACGCACATTTTCTACAACAAGCAATAACCAACAAATATTCAACATCGATCCCTCCACTCCAACGTAATTAATATATTGTTTACACCACAATTAATACTAAATAAGTAAAATTAAGCTAATGCTAAATTAACCTAAATTGCTAAATTAACCTAAATAGTACTAATTAATATACATGTTTTAGCTAAATAATACAAAATTAATACTAAACATACACACGTATCAAGCTATATACTAAATTAAGCTAGAAATTAAACTAGAAATACGACTAATACTACTATTATTAAATAATAAATCAACTAATACTAAACACTAAAACAATTAATATTAAACAATAAAAAAACTAATACTTATAACGATTAAAATACTAAATTATAATAAATTAAACAAGTAATACTAAACAATAGAAAAAGCAATACTTATAACGAATAAAACGAAAAAATGTACCATACTTGGAAGTGGCGGAGTGCAGCGGCGGCGGAGTGTGTGGAGAGCGGCACCTCCCATTTCCCGAAGATGGAAAATTTTCGAAACTGAAAAAATGGGGCTGGGGGAGGGATTTTATAGCTGAGGGGGCGTGGGCTTTAAAGAGGGACAAAGACCTCGTTAAACGAGGGAATCTGGCCTCGAGCAGTGTGCGGTTGACCGTTTAATTTTAAATTGGCGAGGGCCCCAGCCCCTCGGTAAATCGCGCATCGAATTTCTCGAGGGCCCCCGCCCCTCGGTAAATGGCGCGTCGATTTTCGTGAGGGCCCCCACCCCTCGGTAAATAGCGCGTGGTAAATACCAAGGGTTTTAAACCCTCGGTAAATGCGCCCTCGCCAAATCCCTCGTGAAACCCACGTGAATCAAATATCTCGTTAAAACTCTCGTTAATTAACAAGGGTTTCCAACCCTCTTTAAATACCCTCGTTAAATTAGGTTTTTTTTTTTTTTTTTGTAGTGGATGTCAAATTACTGTACTATAAAAAAATTAATATGTAAATATAATGAGGTGCAATATCCAATAATTAGAATTCTATTCTTGTTCGAATTTGTACCAGTGTAATGTTAGCATTTCCATTTTTTTATTTATTAAAAAATTATTCAAATGTTAATGTACGTAGCAACACACGCAACAACAATATAATAGTAACGTATCGACAGTGGAAATAAGCAAAAACGAAAGAAGACATACAAATAACATGGAGGTGAAACTCCATTTATTATTGATAATACTCACATGACATGACTACAAACAACAACAAAGGAAAGGAGAAAAACAACCACAAAAGACACAAAAACTACATCAGAAAAGTAACACCACCACTAAAACAGAATAAGGTGGGATGTGGATTCATTGGGAATAGATGTTGTAATTTGCACATAATCCTCCCATGAGCAAGGCTCTAAAGATTATTAGTTCAAGGTGGTACCCCCTTATCCTTCATAGTAATTAATAACTTTTACCTACGCTTCCACCTGCATAATAAACAAAACAGACCATATTAAATCGCAGCACAACAACAAAAAAAAGAGCTAATAAAGCACTAGAAATAAACGGAAAAAAATTAGATAATTGAAACATTAGTTTGTAATTATATTTAGAAACCAGTAAACATCATTGCAACGTTTAGGAAGCATAAATACACAGCGACGGACCCAGGAATTTCACCGAGAGAGGCCCAATTTATAACATAGTGTTAAATGCACTTTCGAATTATTTATATATTTACAAAAATTATTTGAACTAAATATCTTTATATTAACGGAGACATATACATTTATATATATATATATATATATATATATATAAAATTGAATTACACATACTATTAAATATCATCAAAAGGATTAAGAAAATTTATATGAGAGAGGAAGACAGACTTTGAAATATCAAAAAATTTATATATATAAATAATTATTTAAAGATGATTTGAATTGAGATACATATAATTAACACAAATAACACTTATTCTTTCAAAATATTAAAACGTTAATACATAATATGCTCCGTTTCGTGAATTAAACCATCTCACACAAGTCTATTTTAATTATATAAATATATATATATATATGAAAAGTTCAAGTGGGGCCAGGGGGCCACAACGTAGGGCCGTCCCTGTAAATACGTATAGTTCAACAAAAAAAAAATCAGTCAAAATAATTAAAAATATAATTACTTTAGCGGAGGCCAGCCAATTATTGTCCCATCTGGAAAAACAAAGCCGAAAACAAGCATAGTGAAATTAAGTGAGAAAAAGCAAGTAGGAATGGAAGTAGTAGTATCAATTAATTATATTATTGCAAGTGTGAGGTGAGGAACAGTGGCGGACTCAGGATTTAAAATTTGGGGGTACGAAATATTATTAATAAAATATTACTCACTCCATTTCAATTATAGATTTGTTTAACTTTTCACACAAATTAAAAAATACTTCCTCCGTCCTAAAAACTTATTATTTAAATTTGAAATAATAACACGGGGCATGATAGTCTTATATTTTTTAAAATTACTTTATCATTTCAAATAGTAATAAAAAATTTGTTTAGCGAATCTCAAAAGTCTTCCACAAGTCTATTTTAAATTAGACTAGTAAAATTTCTATTATAACTCTATTTAGTAAGTATTCTACTTTTCAATGCAATTCATTTATAAAATTGTATTAGTAAATTAGTACACAAATATTACTTTATATGAAAAACAAACCTATATAATTGAGATATTCATTAAAAAAAAATTAACTTATACAATAAAAACAGAGGGAGTACTTAATACTTAAAAATTATACACCTCAATTCAAACTAAACTACAATTACAATCTATAAGTTCGTTGAGTTTTCATTTTCTAGAAGATTTTTTATTTATTTAATATACATACGTAGTAGGAAGAGTAACATAAATTCTAGTTTATAATAATATGTTCGTGTCAATTTTTTTATTTATAAATTAACTGAATAATCAAACAAATAATAAGCATGAATCGAAAAAATAATAAATATTAGTTAAAATATGTAAATTACTACTCATTATTTGCAAAATGGTAACCTTGAAATTTATGAAAGGATATGAGTATTAGTTTTTGTTTTTTACAAAAATGGAAGGAGTTGGCTCAAAAAAGAAAAAATAGGAGGTGAGATAAAAAAAAATATAAAAATGATATGACTTATGAGTACTAGTTTTTGCTTTTACAAAAATGGAAGGAGTTGGACTCAAAAAAGAAACAATAGGAGGTGAGATAAAAAAAATATAAAAATGCCTCACCTGAGGTTTGAACACAGGATTATATAGGTTTGAACATAGGATTATATAGCCATGATAGACACTTGATACCACTGGGCCGTATGTATATTGGTATTCACATTATATATCCGGTAAATAATAATTCAATTTGGGGGTACAGTGCATAAGTCCGCCACTGGTGAGGAAAATTAGGATTGTGGAAGGCTTGTTATATAGGAGACCTGCGGCAACACGTGTGGAACCATGCACATAATTTTCTTACCACGCATTTGTTGTGTGGAACCTTGCATATATAGATTCTCCTTACCACACGTGTGGAACTTGCACAGATTTTCCTTGCCACGCATCTCTTCAGCTTGTATGGGGACCTTGCACGTGCAGAAGCTTACGCATCGATCTTGCATGGTGTCAAACTGTCACGTGACATTCTTCATATCCTTTTATTTCTAATTCATGTATTTCACAAATGGGCCTTGTTCCGAATTTGGTCCAATATTCAAATTTCCAGAATACATCGCCAATTAAATTCCTAAACGCATTTAACTCATGTATTTTAGAGGTCAAGAGATTGGTATAGCATGTGCTTTTCATCATCCATTCATTTACACCCGTCTAAGTTTTATCTTCCTTTTAATTTTCTTTTCTTTATTTATATTTAATCTTGTAATAGTTAAAATTATGTTGGTATTTTGGGTAGAATCATTTGGTTCTAGAGCTATGTAGTCACTCTTTGGATGATATATATGGTTTAATTCATAGTTAAGTAGTTATTTTTTATTATCCTTATTTGATTGCTCTTTGCAATTAAATGAAAATATATTGTTGCTAGCTACAATAATATGTTTATTAATATGTTCAAGTCATGACATGGTCGAGATTGGGAACTATTTTCAATATTTAAAAGGCAAAGCTCTCACTCAATTTATTATGTATATGTTGTGAAACTACTAATTGACTAGTGGGAAGGATAAATTGGTACGTATTTTGGACTTACATTGACTGGATTAATGATGTTGGTAGAATACTTGCTAATTAATTCCTCCCGGCCTGATTGTTTAATGTCATGAATATATGGATTTCAAAGGTGTTGTGCATTAGCCCTAGTTTCACTTTCTAATTATAACTTGATTGTTATCTATATTTATATCAATTTTTATGTTCAACTAGTATTTTAGCCCTAGATTTTGTGATTACGTTTATGTGCTAAGAAATAATGCATGAATTACATGAATCGTACGTCTCGACGAAGTTCCGATGACTTTGAGGCTAAGAAATTTTCTTGTTTAGTAGTTCTGCTTCCTCATAAAGGCAAGGCAAGAATCGTTGGATAATCATTAGTAAAATAGAAGCTAGATAATCACTGAAAGAGATGAGACATCAATAAATTATTATCACACGTAAACAAGTTTTGCTTGTTAAATAGATACTAAGGCTCTCAAAAGGATGAAAACCCAATTTATTCTTATTCACATGACACTATTAATAACACAGTACGTACACACTTAAAACAAACATATATAAAGACTCAAAGAAGATACATAGACTCCTAAAAAGTTAAAACCACCATTGAAACGATCGAGAATAAGGTGAGAGGTGACATCCATCTAGCAAAGCTCAACGTTTGCTCCTTCTATATATGTGATACTCACCTTATTCCACGGCCTTGATTTTTACATACGTTTCACCCTGCAATTTTAAATAGATGAAAAAATATTAAATTTGTTAATTAATAATATAAGAGCACTAAATCAATAAAATGGAAAGCTAATAATATCAACTAAGTTCTATATACAGAATATGGCTCTCCCAACAAATTCTTACTAACACATACAAAATGATTGCATAAAACATGCAACTTAATTTGATTGTATATACAATCCCGTTTGTACCAGGTAAATTGAAGAAGTGATCCTATGTGAATTTGCCCTCATGAAAATGATCCTATTTTTTAACAAAAAATATAGGAGTGTTTACTTTTGGGGTATTAGGAATATCATAAAGAAAATGCCGAACGCAAACATGGTTGCGGCCAGCAAGAAGTATGATGTAGGTGAGTGAAATTAATTAAGGATGATGGATATTGGTTGAAGGTTGGTAATTATATATAGGAGGAGAGCCATGAATTAATGTGGTTATGGGGACACGTGTATGAGTCACGTGCTGAACCATCTCGCCACGCAGTAGACTAGACGGCAAGAGATGAAGATCAGAAGTGGATTAGTTAAACACGATATTAATGACAGTACTGGAACCTTGCCCAGATTAATGCCACGCATCTGGTTCCAGTGGTCCTTAATTGCAACATATATACAGACGCTCCTGATCCAGGAACCTCCTTAATTGCCACATATATATATATATCTGCATGCTATTGCTATCGAGACACGTACTTATAATATATATATATATATAATAGGAGATTAAGTTTTTTTTGTGGTCCATTAACTTTTCATCATTTTAAAATTGGTTTCGATAGTTTTTACTTTTTGATTTTGATCATATAAATTTTAAATTTTTTTGAAATTGGTCCTTTAACCTTCTGCAGTAGGTTACTAAATAGGTAACTGTCACATGTGTAATTATTTTATTTTTCTATTTACATTCGAAGCGTTACTTGAACTTTTTTAATCCTAATAACTTTGGTCGGGTTTTTAGTCGGGTCCAAAAAAAAATTGTATATTAAAAGACAAAGCAAATCAGGTCGATTTACTGGGTCTAAACTGACCGAGAAATTAAAAAATAAAACAAAGTATGTAGAAAATCACTCTTTCTCCCTAACAAAATACACACAAAAATCGCGACCTATAATTTTTTGGATTTAAAAAGTCTAGGTGTCATTTCGAAGTTAAAAGGAAAAAATAAAATAATTACATAGGTCGTGGTTACCTGTTTGGTGACCTACTATAGCAAGTTAAAGGACCAATTTCAAAAAAATTTATAACTTATAGGACCAAAATAAAAAAAGTCAAAACAATCGGGACCAATTTCAAAATGAAGCAAAGTTACTGGACTATAAAAAACTCAATCCCTATTATAAAAATAAACCACAACCAGTCGCAAACCCACTTGACTGGGTCGAAACCCACCCTGTCCAGGTTCAAGTTTGGATCCGCCCCATTGTCATCCCTAATCTTTATGTTGAATAGAGAATTTAGTTTTACTCGGGATTGTGTAGGGGAAATTAATGTTATTAAGATAAAATTAATATTTATCAGAGTTGCATAATAATGTGATTTTAACACATGTAAGCTTTGAGAATGTCTATCCGACTATCTCAAACTTTGAGAATGTAATATCTCTAAGATGTCATGACTTTAGCTTATTTTTGGGCCGTATACCTCCGTTGAGACTTGATGCCACTTTTGTAGTTCAAATGTGTGTTGAGTTTTGGAGTCTGAGTTGCGAAATGAGTTCAGGGAGGACAAGACTTGCGGAATGAGTCCAGGGAGGACAAGACTTGCAGAATGAGTCCAGGGAGGACAAGACGCTCGACCAGTTGAGGTCGTGCACTTCCGCTCGATGTCGATCTCGTGTTCGGATCTTGGTGGGGGAGATTGTTGGGATTGTTGAGCCCGATCGAAACCGGAATGCGGGACGCGGAGGCTTCGACACATTTCGTGGTCGAAAGCACTTATGCTCGGTCGGCGCCCCATGGCGCCCGCCAAAGGCGCTTCGACCCGAGGGTGAGCTCGGCGGTTACGCTTCGACCAAAGCCCGAGGTCGAGCGATTCCGAGGCCCTGTCTTGCGGATTTAGGGTTTCTGCCAGGATGGGCCAAATCTTGGGTTTTGGCCCAGTTTCGTTCAGTCTAGGTTTTTTGTATAAATAACCCCTTGACCCCCCATTGTATCTTGCACTATCTTGTATGGTCATAGAAGAAAACTAATAGATCTCTCCTGGCTTGGTAATGGTAGTGCCCCCAGATGTAGTCAGTTTGACGAACTGGGTAATCAAATTGTTTGTTCTTTAATTCGTTGTTCCATTATTTTCTCCTATAATTGCTTGTTTAAATCCTAACAATGTGCAATTCATCTGAGAATGGACAATCGTCATATGGTAGGTAATGTTTCTTTGGTGTATATGGCGTGGTGCTATAATATAATTAAGGTTAATTGCAAAAGTGGTCTCATTGAATTTTGTGTTTACAGTTTTAATCCCATGTTTTTTTTTGTCCTTTTTTGGCAAAAATGGTCCCAACCGTTAAGTTTCTAATGATTTTCGTTAACTTTTTGAACTAATACTAAAAAAATTAATTTATATAATAAAATAAAATTTTAATTAAAAATTAATTTTTTAATTAAAAATTAATTGTAAACTTATATATATAGTGAATTTAAATATGATTACAAACACAATAAATATTTTTTAAACTAAATAATTTATTTAAAATTTGAATATTAAAAAGAAATATAAAATCTGTATGCAAATTCAATTAATATTTTTTCCAAATCAAATAATAATTTTTTTTTAAATATAAAAATTAGAAACATATATAATCAGTAAATAATTTAAAGTACACAAAAATAAATATGTTTAATCTAAATACTTTGTAAAGAATATCTAGCTAAATAATAATTTACGTATATCTAAAAATAAAATATAAAGATATATATATATATATATTTACTAGTTTGGGTGGCACCTCAATTCTTGAGGTGTTACCCAGACTTCTAGTGTATTTCTTTAATTATAGGTGGTGTTACTCAGAAGACATTACAAAGTGGTAAACATAATACACAAAAATCAATGGGCTTTCAAATTAAGAAGACAAAATGATAAGTTACAGGATTCTTCCACTGGAGGCAAAAAGACCTATACCCTCACATATGCATACATCAATATTGAAGCACAAGACAATTGGTGTGGATTGGGATGTCTTACAGTCCATACATGAAATTATTTAATGATCGGATGTCAAATAACTATAATTTAATGCTATGAATCAAGATGTACCTCGATCTACTTCAATAGACATGGCACTTGGAGCATCTCGAAATGCCTTACAAACACAATCAAAATATAGTAATTAGAAGAGTAATGGGAAAATAAATACTTAGGATTTTACACAAGTCACAACAATATGCAGATGATCAGTGTTGAAGGCATCATCAAAACTTATTCACCGTTAAAGAATACAAAAGCTTGTCTAAAAAAGGCACAAACTTTATCAATATTTTGTCCCATCATCGTCTCAAATTTTATAACAACAAAGCACCAAGAACACAATCTTGATTCTACTACTTGAATTGCAGCAATAAAATACAAGTGGAGACAATTAAGAATATCATGAAACAGATTTATTAACACTCTACAAAAGTTATATACACAACTACCCTTATTAAAAACAACTTGCTAATTCAAATTTCTCCTAATATAGCATCTACAATTTCAAACTTAAATTCTAAAATACCGTAAAAAACTTGTAACAATTCTAATGTGAAATGATGCATCGTCAAACAATATATAAAACAAGTTCAAATTAAATGCATCCTAACACCTACGTCGATTTCATTTTATTTTTTTCTAACTAATTAGTTGATTTGATCCGCCTCACATGAGAGGGTCTTAGAGTAGCATGTCTCATTACTTATTACCCCACATTATATTCCATGTGAATCAAAACAATATAGGATAATTTGGTCACAGGAAAAGGCATAACAGGACTCTTAGAATAGTTCAAAACTGACAATGGAATAGCTTACAATGTATCTAATCTCTATTCAACTCATGTTCTTAGCTCAGAAGCTCATGCTACTGTGTATTGTCAGATTCATCATTTTACAAATATAATATTTCACTTTTGCTGCAGGCTGCAGCTATACAGACCTTTATCCAAATGTTAACAAGAAAACTTGAAGAAATTCTAGCAGATTCATGGTGAATAATCCTAATTGTGGCATTATTATGTCCAGCTTCAGGAATGTACCCTTCCATATGTTGTATTCAGCTATAACAGATCATAAATGTCAACCAGAGTAGTTGATTATTCAGATTACTCAAGTAATTTATCTTAGATTATTAGCATCAATGCCTATAACTTCTACATTCAAATGTTGTTTGACAATTTTTTTAACAAATTCTCAAGCTAAGAGATTATGAATGTCAAACTCCGTGTCAAATAACCCAAAAAGACATTATAAAAGAAGGGGAGAAGTGGACAAGTGACTGAATACCTGAGACAAAATTTTCTTGATTTGGGGTTCAAATCCCATATTGAGCATATATGACCAGCCTCATCTAATACAAGGTACGTCACTCTTCTCAAGTTAGTATGTTGAGCTTCTAACATATCTATCAATTTGTCGGGTGTAGCAATGACAATTTCAACTCCTGAAAGAAGAATGAGGTTGCAAAATTCCAGTAAAATCAGCACAAATTATTTCCAAAAGAAGATTAAAACTAAATTGAATCACCTCTTTTAAGATCGCGAATTTGTGGTCATTTGGGGGCACCACCATAAACACAAGTACTTCTAATGTTAGCATGAGATTCAAATTTAGCAGCTTCTTCTTGAATCTGAACAACCAATTCTCTAGTTGGCGCTAGGACCAGTACAACCGGACCATCACCTTGAGCTGGATTTATTATATATTTGTCAAAAGATTTCTTAGAAATATAGACAAGGTGGAGTGTCTTATCAACAAAAGAATATTAAGAACTTACCAAGTCTGGGCTGAGTGCTAACATGAACAAAAGTAGGTAACATATATGCCAAAGTCTTTCCATAACAAGTCTCAGCAATGCCTATAAGATCTCGACCTCTTAAAGCCATTAGCCATCCTTGTGATTGGATAGTTGTTAGCTCAGAAAAACCCAATCTAGCTATGACCTCAAGGTAATATTCTGTAAATCAAACTGACGTATGACGGTATGAGTAAACTACAACTATAAGTTAACAACCAAAACATACAAAAAAAAAAAAAAAAAAACCTCATGCAAGATGGTTATCATTAAAATGGGAAGTTTTAATAGAATACATCAGAGAAATACCAGGAAAATTTGCTTCGTGAAACATCCGAATTGGCTTGGGCACATCATGTCCTTCAACTGTAATCTCCCGCCATGCACGATACATCAAAACTTCTTGTTCAGTCATTGCCCTCATTGATGGGCTCTCCACATAGAAATCCTTCTTAAAAACAATCAACCCACTAAAATCTTGAGACATTTTAGATAGCACACAAGTTTGCTGTCCAAATTAATATTTTGGCTCATTCAAGCAATACCAATGTGCCACGTGGTCATCCAAGTTCGAACACGGTGGAAAATAAAAAGTCTGAATCAGATATAAATCAAGCGGACAAATAGATATCTCAGTGTAAAAGTTCTTCAAGCATTTCATCAAACACCTGATGAACACGTGAGAGGAGCTGCTTGGCGTCTGCGACAAATTTAGCTTTCTTAGGTCTGCGGGAGAATGGAGAAACAGGGAAGCAGGAGAATCGGAAAATTTTACAAATAAGAAATCAAATTGCAAAAGAATTGTATCAGTCAATTAAATGTTTTACTACTCGCTTTATCAAATTAATAACCCGTTGATAACAAGACTTTTACTATCCCATGAAAGCATAAAAAAATAAACGACCTGGACAGAGGATAGAGAAAGACGACGACAGATACTGGTGCGGTGGGCGGCAGGGGCGGAGGGTGCGCGGAGGCATGGTTTGGACGACGGAATTTGGACGCTGTGAAATGGGGGATTTTGGCCACAAATTACCTTCAAACGACACGGTAAAATAAGGAAAAGAGAAAGAAAGGCAACTGTCAGTAAGTGGGGCAACGTGAATTTTTAGCATTTTTTGGGCCTTCACCAGCACCTGCTTGGGTCACCGGCAACTTGGAGCTAACTGGCCGAACATAAGCGTAAGGCTCTATATATATAAAATATAATATAATAGATATGGAATTTGTATATAATTGTGACAAATTTATCTAAAAAATAATTGTTCCCAAACCAAATACTACTAATAATTTAATCTAACACAATCTTAATCGAACATCAATTAATACAATTCTCAAACCTCCCACCCCATCTTTCCCTCCATTCTCCTCAGAGGCCCAGAACTCTGCAACTCGATGGTCTTTTTTTCAAATCTAAACTCTAAATTTGACAATGGGCTTTTGATTCCTCGCGCTGATACGAGGATAGAGTGCATAGCCTCGACATATTTCGTGGCCAGAATCAGATTTCGTAGTCAAGTCTTTCGTGAGGTTGTTTGGAAGAATGTGGCGGTTCTGTAGTGGCGGTGGAATGGTGGCTGGTCAAGGAGGGTGAAGACGGGGTAGGTGTGAAGCGACGGCGGTGAAGGTCGGTGACGGTGGCGTGCAGGCAGCGCCGGGAAGGGAAAGAGAGGATGACATACATAAACGCAGGTTAATTATATGAGAGTATCTATTCTTTTATTACATTTGTTTTTTTAAAACTTTAAATTATTAACTGAAATAAGGATTTAACAGCGTGTGTCAATTACGCACATATAACCGTTAGTAATTGGACGGAAAATTGGTATGGAACTATTTTTATTTAAAAAATGATCATTTTCACGAGAACTCATTTTCATGGGATCACTTTTGCAATTAACTCAATATAACCCAATATAGTTAGATTTTAACGTGAAGATGTATCATGAATTGTTTCTAAATGAGGCACATCTGCCGTAATTTGTACATGAGATTGAATATGCATGCATGATTTAATTTCTTGCTGAAAATTACATCACTACAAGCAAGAATAAATATTCTTGCCTACAAATTTTACAAATGGCTATGGAATTTTCCAATAGAAATAATTCGGTTCTTAAACAGTAAGGATTAGTTACAAATTTTTTAAATTTTAGTATTACTTACAAATTTTTTAAATTTTAGTAGACATACAAACTACCCATGAACAAATTGCCTATATATTTGTAATTTCCGTATACAAATAAATTACCTACATAAATAATTTCTTAGACAATTTACATTTTCGTAGGCAATTATATTTATAGTTTAGAAATGACCTACAAACAAATTTACATATATATTAATTACATTTCCGTAGAAAAATTCATCTATAAATGAAAATGTCTATATGATTATAAAATTTTGTAGGCAAATCGTAAGCATGCTGAAAAGTTATTTTCGTTGGAAATTCGATAGACGTGCTGGAAAATACCGTAAACAATTCTCAATTTTCTTGTACGTAGTGCATTAATTACATCTAAACAATTCACTTTTTGCAAAATAACAAAAATAGGTGACAAATTTATATCCCTGCAAATCCAATTTACAGCATATATACAACCACATGCATTTCACATTTCAGGTCACTCATACATAGTACTCTAATGAAGTTCTTAGAGGGAAGCTGAATATATATAGCTCTGCTCAAAATGTACATGACAAATCTCGTTCTCCCAAAAATACACGGCTAAAATCACCAAGCAATATCATGATTTCATCACCTCTTTCAAGATTAATCAAGAACTACCTGGCTTCAATATCACTCATGGTGATAGCATTACTAGTACTACTAGATTGGTCACCTTGCGGAAATCTACGACTATTTTGCAAGAAAAAACCCGGTTTCTTGGGCTGCGGCAACACCGTGTCCTCACTGCTTAACATTAGAAGCACGGTAGACATCATCGGTCTATCGTCTGCTGAATTTTGAACGCATAATAATCCCACATTAATGCATCTCTTCACTTGGGACTCCTCATATGTGTACTTGTAACATGGATCCATTAATTCCAACTCCCTCTCTTCCATACAGTAAAGCCATGCCTGCAAGAAATTAAGTTTAACCGTACAATTGGTTAGCAACTATCAGTTTATAGTATAACAACTAATACTTTTTAATTAAACAACTAATACCTGTTCAAGAAGGTTCTGATACAGCGAAGAATGCTCGAATCTTCCGTTCTTTTTCCCGCTCACTATCTCCAATATGACTACTCCCAAGCTAAATACATCCGACTTTATTGAGAATTTTCCGTTAAATGCATACTCTGGAGCCATATAGCCACTGCCATTAGTTTCATATATGCATTAGGATTTAGACTCTGTAAGAAATAAAATTTGTATGTAATGTAGTATGCAAGAAAATCTACTATGTTCCCGCAACTCTTTTCGTTCTTTCTATAGTTTCGTCCCCTTCAAACATTCTTGCTAAACCGAAATCTGCAATCTTCGAGTTCAAATTCTCGTCCAATAAGATATTGCTCGTTTTGAGGTCCCTGTGGATGATTTTCAGTCTGGAATCGTGATGAAGGTAAAGTAGACCTCTCGCGATTCCCATGATAATATCGAACCGCTTTGGCCAACTCAACTCTGCACTTCTTTTTTCATCTGAACATAGTGAAGAGTATTATCGAGTGAGAATGCATGTTTGATCTGTTAGTTATAGAAAGCAACGACGAGAGAGAGAAGTAGCACTTCTATGCACCAGTTGCACAGTACAACTGATGCGAAACTGTCACCTTTTAGTAAAACAACTAATACTCCATATCTTAATGAAACAACTAAAATGAAGATCATACCAAAAATGAAATAGTCTAAGCTCTTATTCTGCATGTACTCATAGATTAACATCTTTTCCTGTCCTTCAGTGCAACACCCCAAAATTCTAACAAGGTTTCTGTGTTGGAGTTTGGCAATCAAAGTAACTTCATTCTTGAATTGTTCAGGGCCTTGTCCAGAAGACGTTGTCGTTGTCGACATTCTTTTCACTGCGATTATCCGTTCTGGAGAAAGTTTCCCCTGAAACATATTTTAATATCAACACGCGCTTATATATATATATATGTGCATGTATGATGTATTATACAAATGGTGCTTTACCTTGTAAACAGGACCAAAACCACCTTCCCCGATCCGGTTTTCTCTTGCAAAGTTATTTGTCGCTGCTGCAATGGTTGCCAAATCAAATAAAGGCAACTCTGATTCCTCCGTTGTCGTCGTCTCATAAGCTGTCAAACGAGCTGTACATTGATTTCATCATCTGTAATAATGCTTTACAGACTTATAGAGTGTTTTATTATAATACGAAAATGTCAGTAATTTAACCTCCTTTCTTGCGTCTCATACGCAGAAGTAAGCACCCGAGAAGTAAGCCCAGCATAAGTACTCCAACACCAGAAGAAGCAGCAGCAGCAGATATCAACTTCGTCTTCGAAGATCCTTTCTTATTTTCTCTCCGATCTATCACAGGATCTTGATAAAAAAAAAAAATCAGTTATTGTTAGTCCTATTCACTAAAATACCTGTATTTAAAATCCAAGAGTAACTCTCGTATAAAACTGGTGCAACTGATACTGTTCAACAGAAACATGTAATACTGTTTAGTGGAAACAACTGATACTGACTAAGGAATACTTTTGTTAGTGAAAACAGGGGATGTTATTCACTGAAAACAACTAATACTATTTAGTTAAAACAATTAATACTGTATAGTGAAAACAAGCAATACTATTCAGTGAAACAGTTGCATGACATTTCGTTTACCTAGTTCCGAAGCAGGGACGCGAATATAGAAGCTCGGTGCTGCTCTGCTATCTCCATTGCTCAACTCCCTAACATCAATCAAGTCCCCAAACCACATCAAGCAGCTCGTGCCATTATTCGACAAAGGATCGGCATAAGCCGTACAGTTACAGTTCTTCAAGCATTCATCGCGGCATTCGCCAATACTCATGCTCGTGTTCATCCGAAAATCGAGCGAATCAGGGAATTTGATTCCATCAATCCTGAGAAACCCTTCCTCCTTCTGGCAATCCAACGCACGGTTTCTAAAACATCCATTTCGCCACTTGAAAACCCCCCACTCTCCCTCCGATTTCGGCCTGAAACCCCTCAAGCACTCGCATTCCGGAGTCTTGTTAATCAAACAGATACTGTTGTTACCACAGAACCCATACTTTTCGCACGAAAATCGCGGCGCTTCCACCATGTTATCCCACCCGTCCCTCCGTTCCGTCATCATGTACCGTTGCAGCAACCCCGTGTAATTCATTGTCAATCTAGTAATCGACGTGCCGTTGAAAATGTTAAACAGGGCAACCAACCTGCCTCCCCTGGTTTCGACTTCGTTATTCCAAGCTAAACCCGTCGAAATCGGGTACCCTGGAAAATAACCGTTCCAGAAAATACCCCTGAATGTTGTATCATTCCCCTGTTTCACTGCAGTTTGGGACAACCCGTTGTTTTCGATTCTGAAACTGAAATTCCCGACAGACGGATCATCAACGCTCTTCCATGAGGTCAGATAAGTACTTGCTCCGGAATCAGGGTCATCCACCATTAACATCCCCGGCAACCTGGTGTCCGTTGGATAATCGAAACTCTGCCATATGTTCGACGATTTATCCGAAAGAACCAGGTTTCCGGAGTTTAGTAACCGGAGAGACGGATTCGAGGCTGGCCTGGACGGATTAACGGACCAGACTTTTGATCTTTGATCAGCTGTGGTGATGAAAAAGGTCCCGTTTTCGGCTAATGATAGATTTCCAGGGGGGTTCGTGATCGGGTCGTTTCTGTTCGCGACCCAAACGACGACGTCTGGTGTGATTCTGAACCATATTCCGAGGAATCTTGAGGTTGATTTTCCAGGAGAGAAGAATCCCAGCTCGAATGTTTGGTCTGGAGAAGTTAAAACTTCTCCGTCGGCGAGAGTTTGATCTGGAGAAAGTGTGTCGATTGGGAAGACGACTTCGAGCATGGTTAGAAAACAGAGTGCAAAACAGAGGAAATGTGGATGATCCATTTACAACAACAAACAATCTTGATTTCAATCGGAAGTTTGGAACTTTATGTAGGCTTTATTGGAAAAAGAAGAAGAAATAAGAATCAAAATGTGTATACAAATGTGTATTTTGGGTGTTCACAACACTATGCCAAGTGTAGTCATCTTTGAAGAACAAGAGAAAGTGGGTAAGAAATAATTATGTATTAGACTTTTATTATGAATTGCCATTTGCGATTCCTAGTTTCTGAGAAAATTGATTGTAAAGATTGCAAGTCAACATTTTCCCATTATTCAATTGGCCCCAAAGGGGCAAAATTTGAGAAATTTTTTTTTGGTCCCATAATTATCTTTGTAATTAATTTTTTCATCCAAAAAATTTAATTATTTAAATTTGATCTCATAATTATCTCGATTGTTCAATTTTAATCTCATTTTAATTGGGAAAATGAATTTTTTTGTCGTTTTCAGTTATGCGCAAATCACATGTCGGTTATTATTGAGAGTTTTCAAGCTCATAGCTGACGTGGACACTGATTATTAAAAAAAATAATTATTTTACTGAAAAATTAAAAAGAACAAGATAATTCTTCCTAAGTGCCGAAAATTGAATTTCTTACATCCACATCAACTGGGAGCTCGGAAAACCCTAGTTTTAACTTGAACGTGACTCGCACGTGATCGAGAACGATTAATTTTTATGTTTTTTGGTAAAAATAGGACCGAAATTGAACCATCAAAATTGAATAATTAAATTTTTTTAGGATGAAAAATGAATTATAAAAAAGTTATGAGATAAAAAAAAATCTTCCCAAAATTCAATAATTGAGTTCTATTTATCACCTGGCATGTGGAATGTCAGTCATAAATGCTTAATTTTTTAGGTCAAAGTCCACATTTATACACAAGTGCAGCCGCCTCTATTATTTGAATTTTCCATAATGTTTATTTTTCTTTTTTGAAAGCAACAAGTGTTCATCAAAACGAAAAGTATAATTTATGTTTATTTAAGTTTAATAATGGTCAATGGGCATTTTATGGGATCCGTTTCACACTGGTCAGAGTGAAACAGTAATCCTAGTCCCAATATTATAACAATTGGTCCAAAGGTTTCAAAAAAAAAAACAATTGGTTTTAAAAAATATGATTTTATCGAAACGTTGAGATGAAAATGTGGTTGGCTGGTTGCTATAATTGAAATTTTCAAATTTTTATTACATAAAGTGGTCTGATAATTTTGCCGCTGATTTAAAGATTAATGGTCAATTAACAACTAATCCTCCTTAAACTAGGTAGAAAATTTTCAATCTCTAATTAACAATTGGTCCAAAGGTTTCAAAAAAAAAAAAAATTGGTTCAAATATGTGACGTTATGTGGTTGGCTGGTTGCTTAATGCTTTCAAATTTTTATTACATAAAGTTGTCTGATAATTTTGCCGCTGATTTAAAGATTAATGGTCAATTAACAACTAATCCTCCTTAAACTAGGTGCGATCAATCTCAAGTTACGATCAACTCTTGTAGTGGATCAGCACTACAAAAAAATGAAGTATTGCCTAGAAACTTTTCAAATGACTACGAATTTTTTATACAATAATAATTTAGACCTTAAAAAGTGAAGATTGTCTACGATTTGACTAATAATTTTTAAAAAAATATTTGAAAAAAATACCTATATAAATAATTTTGTAGGTAAATAGATTACCTACTAGCAATCTAAGTACACATTTTTTTATTTCCGTAGACAAACTTACATACACAAATAATTTTTTAGACAATTTACATTTTTATAGATAATTATACTTTTAGTTTAAAAATAACATATATAATTAGAAAATTTTTGTTAGCAAATCTTAGGCAAGTCCTTACTATTTAAGAACGAAATTATTTTTGTTGAAAATTTTGTAAGCATATTAAAAAAATATTAAAAAAAATTGTAGGCCATATTTTCTTGTAATACATTTCATACAGAGTTGAGATTGGACCCCCATTAATGGACCGTGGATTCTGATAATATTCTATCTTTGGCCGGTTACCGAATTTAAAATAATAATAATAATAATCGTCCCTAAATATATATGCTTAATCACGTGTGCATACGAATAGAGTTTAGATTATTTACGTGTCGTCTTTATATTGCAGTTTTGATATGTCAAAGAGGCACATGTTTGCTTAAGTTTTGATTTCATTGGTTGGTTATTGTCGATATTGTGTGATTTTTTCTAATGTATCTAGATTAAATTGGATTTTTAACAAAAAAAAAATGACTTGACTCTCACAATGATAATTATAGTTAAAGAATTAATTATATTAATGCTACTAATTTAAAAAATGAGATGCATACCTTTAATTACACGTGTTGTCAATCTTGTGTGTGTTTTCTTTTCTTGTATCTAAAGTTTGTTTAGAATTTTTTATTTTTTTTTCATTGTTTTCCAAACTTCCAGTAAGAAGGTTGAATAAGGCTAGCTAAATCTGTATTCAAAGCATCAGTTAAATATAGAATTCTTTATATACTGAAGTCCTTATCATGATGTAGATGCTCAATTTATATGAAGATTAATATTGATTTCCATTTATTCAAATTCCAAACATCCACCAACAAGTGTGAACAAGGCTAGATCAAGCTACCCAATGCATCAATTATATATTTACAAGTTCAAAATAAGTGATGTTTCAATATTTATAAATAAAATTAAGCATTAATGTTTAATGATGAATATATGTGTTCTCAATAAAGAAAAAAAGATGAAACAAAAGAGATATAATTAATAAAAAAAGGATAAACACAAAATTACTTGCAATCTTTAGAATCGAAATAGGAATAAAAGGAGATAAATTGTGAAATTGATCTAAAATATAATACTCATTCTTCTATATTTTGAATCCCACAAACATTTTGAATCACATTTTTCCCTCAAAAACCTTATTCTATTTTTGGTGCCACACACTAATACAGATTTGGACTTGGAGAGCTGTTAAAAATGACATTGGAGAGCGGTTATAACAGCTCTCCAAGTAACAGTTGTCCAAGCAAAAGTGGAGCTTAGACAGCGGTTAAAAATCGATGTGCAAGATATTCACTTGGAGAACGGTTCATAACCGCTCTCCAAGATGCACCATAGAAAGCGGTTTTTAGCCCCACCAAGCCTCCCAATTAATTGAGGAAATTACTCGCTCCCATGGGACCAAACACGGGACCTTGGGCACCTGAGCGGGGATCAATTCCGCTTGGGCACTTGTTTTCTTGCGTTTAATTAATGAAATTAATTATATATGTTCTAAAAATCGTTTTTTCTTACAATTTTTTTAAAATTCTTTATTTCAATTATCTTATTTATTAATTCAATCACATTTTTATATAATAATTTTTTATATAAATTTAAATTTAAATTAAATTAAAATTATATTTTTTACTTGTACTTTTTTTTAACTAACTTTCTTTTAAACTTGTAATATTTTTCCTTCTAGACAAGTAATACTTTTCTATCAAAATAAATAATATTTTTCTTTAAACAAGTATTAATACTTTTTCATCTAAACAAAGTAATACTTTTCTTTAAACAAGTTATACCTTTCTATCTAAACAAGTAATACTTTTCTATTTAAACAAGTAATACTTTTCTATCTAAACAAATAATACTTTTCTATTTAAACAAGCAATACTTTTCTATCTAAATAAGTAATATTTTTCTTTAAACAAGTAATACTTTTTCATCTAAACAGGTAATACTTTTCTTTAAACAAGTTATACCTTTCTATCTAAACAAGTAATATTTTTCTATTTAAACAAATAATATTTTTCTATTTAAACAAGTAATAGTATTTTTCTATCTAAATAAGTAATACTTAGACAAAATTGAATTAATTTATAAGAATATTAAATATTATAGGTATTAATTTATAAGAATTAATAGTGATACAAGTTTGTAAGTGTAATAATATGAATTTAATATTATGAACAAGTTTTACATAATAGTTTGTGTTAATCTCATTATATAAGACGAATATTAAAAAGAAATAACACGAGAATTTAAAGAATTAAAATATTTGAATTGTACATAAAAAGAATTTAAAAAAAAAAAAGTACAAGCTTTACAAAAAAAAAAAAATTCACTTGGAGAGCGGTTATGAACCGCTCTCTTTTTTTTTTTTGATGACACGGTTCAAAACCGCTCTCCAAGTACCCTTCAAGACAATGTTATGAACCATTGTCGTTTTGATCTTGACAAATGGTTTTTATCCGTTGTTTTTTTTTTTTAATAGAACCGCTCTCCAAGGGACCACTTGGAGAGCTATTCGAAAAAAGGGCTGTCCAAGTGGAGCTCTCCAAGCTCAAATGTGTAGTAGTGCCATTTTCGACTTCTCATAGTTCATTTTAAAATCATGTGATTTTATATTAAAAAGTAATTTATTTACACTGAACCGTGCATGCAACTATTAATATGAAAAAATAATTGCACGATTCAGTGTAAATAAATTGCACTTTTTAGTATAACAAGTCACGGGATTTTAAAATGCACTATAAGTGCATGGTGCACCTGAATTTACTCAATTAAACTGACATTTAATGAGAGTGTGAGATACTCATTTTTTTTACCAATTAATGAGGATATAAATTAATTTTAATTTTTAGAAAATTATAGGTTATAAAATTGATCTACTCCTGGAGCACATAATTGTAATGTATTTATATTTTCAAAATCAAATTTTATTGTGAGAAAAATTAAATCATGAAATTGGAATGTCACGAGACACTTTATGAATTAAAGTGAAGTTGGGAGATGTGGAAAAAAAACTAAAAAGTTAATTATCTCACATTTAATATTTAGTGGGTTTAACTATGGAGTATAATTAGTAATTCCAGGAGGCAGGCGCGTTGCTGGCCTTTTCGATCGAGCACGAGGCCGTGTCTTTTGGTTCTTGGAAATTGGAGTTTGGAAGGCAAGTTCGAATTTAGATTGGCCCAGCTCAAAATTAATAGTTTGGGATCTATATTGCAAAAGTCAATTGTCTGTGTCCTTTTTTTTACAACAAAATTAATAGTTTGGACTTATCTTGCAAAAATCGAAAGATGGGCTCTCGAAGTATAATAAATGATAAAATTAAATTCTATTTTTGCTATCTATCGTAATATTAATGCATAAAAAATAACAACAGTACACAAACGATATGGGGGTGAAACTCCACTTATTATTACTCACTCGACATGATTACAAACAACAAAAAGGAAAAGAACGGCAACGTAAAAAAACATGAGTACCATAACACATAAACTACATTAGAAAGTAACACTACCGATGAGAATGGATAAGGTGAGAGGTGGATTCATTGGGAATTGTTGTTTTATTAATTAGTGCATATTCCTTCCACGATTGATTGTTAATTCAACATGGCACCCACCTCATCCTCCATAGTGATGATTTTTACATACGTTTCCACCTGCATAATAAACAAAGCGGACTATATTATATTCATTCTATTATTACGCCAAACAACAAAAATAAAACATAATAAAGCACTAGAAATAATTGGAAAAAATAATATTTCCGTTTCAACTCTTTGTTCAAAGTTACTAATTTATCGTATTTTAACAAATGATTTTTTTAATTAATATTTAAAATGGTAAAATATTTTTTTAAAAAAACATATAATAGAGAAGAGGCATATATATATCTATCATACCCATTTTTTAAAAGTTATTTTATCATTTTAAAAACTAATAAACTAAAACACGAGAAAAAAATAGTGTGAAAAAAGAGCTGGCATGAAGGGATCAGTTGATATAGTATTGTTGATAATTAACATGCATGTTCTCATTAAAATAAATACATATATAGTTTAACAAAAAATCAGTCGATATAGTATTGTTGATAATCAAAAGTATTGTTTTTAACAAAAAATCAGTCGACATAGTATTATTGATAATCAAAAGTATTATTACTTTAGTGGAGGATAGGGAATGGATATCCCAGGAGGAATGACATAGCCAAAAGAAAACATATTGAAAGTGAGAAAAAAAGGATGGAGAAGAAGAAAGAAGGAAGTATTATTTAGTGTAATTAAAATGTGAGGTGAGTGAAATTAAGGATGTTGGAAGGCTTGTTATATAGAAGAGGTATGGCAACACGTGTGGAACCATGCACATAATTTTCTTGCCACGCATCAGTTTGTGGAGTCACGTGAGGAACCTTTCTCCTTGCTAGTTGCTACGCGTCGATCATCTAGCATGGTGTCACGACACATTTTTAGGGGTGTTTGCAAAAAAATTATCCTTTTAAAAATGATTAAAATTAATGATTATAAAAAAATTGATTAATAATATACTATAAAAATATAGTGCATCGCCTAGCTACAAAAATTTCTAACATTTTTCCAACATGCGTACGAAATTTCCAACGAAAATAATTTCGTTCTTAAATAGTAAGACTTACTTACGATTTGCCTACAAAATTTTCTAATTATATAAGCTATTTTTAAACTACAAATATAATTGGCTAGGAAATTATTTGTGTAGGTAAATTTGTCTATGAAAATTACAAATGTGTGGATAGATTGCTCGTAGGTAATTTGTTTGCCTAGAGAATTATTTATGTAGGTATTTTTTTCATAGATTATTCTAAAAAATTGGTAGACAAATCGTAGGCAATTTCAATTTTTTAAGGACCAAATTATTTTTGTAGAAAAATTTCGTAGCCATTTGAAATTTTTCGTAGGCAATTCTTCATTTTCTTCTAATGGTATAAGTTGATGGTGTTTGTAAAAAAATTCACAAAAAGGTTGATAGTGTTTGGAAAAAAATTAATAATACTTAAAAAATGTTCATAAGTTACTAAAAGCACCACCTTTTGTCTTTTAGCTTATAGCTTTTGAGAGCTTATTTATTTAAGACAAAAACTCATCATGAATGAGATGGAGTAATCTTAGCACAATTAACATCCATCCCTCCTAAAGTGTTAAAGCGTGAATCCCCAAATTACACTCCGTCTCACCATGAGACGGTCTCACATATTATTTAATCTAATAAAAGAAAAATAAAATACTTCAAATTGCTTATGCACACCTCTAAATGACTATAATCACTTATAATTTCTTGCAAACCCCTCTTAATATTCTTTTATTTCTAATTCATGTATTTCAGAAATGGGCCTTGTTGTGAATTTGGGCCAAATATTCAAATTTCCAGATTATGGCGGATGTGAGGCCCAATCCAATATTATAGTACAAGCTCCAATCCCTAATCACTCAAGGCAAAAAACAAAAATTGCACGTTGAAGTTACTAGTTTTATTTTAGGCTAGGAATGCATGCACTAGGCGCATCATATGTGCGCTCTTGGTAGTGTTTTCAACCCCAATTGGGACGATAGAAGCACTTATTTTAAAAAAAATATTTATGAACTTTAAAAGAAAATGTTTTTCATTATTTGAATTTAACAACTGTTTCCAAATAAGATTGGAATAGTGAAAATCATTTATATATTAAATTGGTAAGATCCAACTTTTTCAAAAAATAAGTGCTTCAAGGGATCCAATAGAGTTTCAAAACACCACCTTAGTTTGCAAATAAGCACTTAGTGTGTTTTAAATTTTCAACTACATCATAAAACATAAGGCCCAACAAATGAACAATTTAATATGGGTGACGTTGTTTTTTTTGCATTTTTTAATCCAAATTTTTTGTTCATTATATTTCGTTATTTCGTATGCTAAATGTAATATTCAAAGTGGTCTTCTCCGTCATTTTCTTTGTCAATCAGTAGTTGCTGATAGCCTGATACTCAGTAATGGTAATGGGAATTTTTTGCTCAAGGAAAAACTCATGTACTCTATATTTTAATAATTATTATTGTAATAATAATTTATACTACTAATCAATCAGTCGACCTTGTGAAATTAATAGTGTGATAGTAAAAATAAAGAATCAAGAAAATCACTTTAGCAATTTAAAAACTGCTGCATCAAATATTTAAGATTGGGGTAATTGTTTAAAAATAAAACAAAATTGGGGTAACATATTAATCATTGATTATTCAGTTATAAACTGCACATCGTAATTAAAATTGTGATGTATAGACTCTTTTCCACCTAAAATATCTATACACTATCAACTGTTAAATTTAAACAATTAAACCCTGTCTTCCTCTTCATCACCGCGGTTTCCCTGTTTCACAAGCTTGTTTCATCTGGTGTTTCATGTCTTGGATTTGCGCCATGTGTTTATTGGCCGGGTGAACCATCTACACCCTAAACACTAAATAATAAACCTTAAATCATGGCCTATTCGGGCCGGGTGGACCATGAACCACTCGGATCGGGTGACGGCACGGGGTGGGCCGGAATGAACACGTTGCGCAAATCCAAGGTATGAAACACCAGATGAAACACACATGTGAAATAGACAATCCGAGCCGCCTCTTCTTTGCTTCGTCCGACTGATTAATCAAAGGAGATTTCTGATAATTATTTCAAAGGTACGCCGTCACATTCCACTTATTTCCTCGATTTAATTAATTTTCCGTTTCCCCTAAAAAATTCGATAGCATTTCCCCCTAAATTTTAGGGTTCATACATTGGGGTTTGATATTTGTAATGTTTCACCATTATCAGTGGGGAAATGTAAAATTTTGGTAATGGAAGATCTTTTTTTGTCTTTCTATTAAGGATAATTGATTTGTATATTAAGGATAATTAATATGTAATTAATAGATTAGATCTTGGTCATTATTGGTCATTAATATGTAATTAATAGATTAGATCTTGGTCATTATTGGTCATTAATATGTAATTAATAGATTAGATCTTGGTCATTATTGGTCATTAATTGTATCCTTATTTATAGTGGAATTCTTCCAATCACCTCATTAACGATGATATTCTAATTATCATCACATGGTATCACGATCCTAAACACGATCCTAACCCTACTTTTCTGCTGCCGCCGATCATCTCTTTTTCGCTCACGGCTCTCTTCGTTGGGGTCGTCCTCCAACTCCTCGATCGATTTTCGGACAGGTCCCTCCAAGATCATTGTCTCAACCCCACGCTCAGTTTTTCAATGGCGGCATCATCCTCTTCCACCACCGATCCGCTCCCTGTCAATACCATGCTCTCAATGGTACCGATCAAACTTGAACCCTCTACTTACTTGATGTGGTATCGTCAAGTCATTCATATGGCCGAGTGCTTCGACCTAATGGGATTTCTTGATGGATTAGTCGTGGCCCCATCCCCTACAATCACGATTGATGGCGCCCATCAATCAAATCCGGCGTTCTTTGCGTGGCGATGAAAGACAAGAAATTACAATGTCGTCTTCACGCCGCTCACTCCCGGAAAGCGACATCGGAGGTTTCGGATTGTCAAACCTCTCATTCGCTTGGTAAATTTTGCTGGCGGCGTTCTCCGACTCATCCGCTTTCACACCCATCACCTTTCGTGAGAGTTGCTTTCTCTTGGAAGGGTGATCTCTCGGTGGATGACTATGGCGGAAATTTAAGAACTTTGTGTGATCAACTTTCGGCAATTGGTCGCCCTATTGATGAAACCGATAAAAGCCGTTGGTTCTTACGAGGGTTAGGCATTCAATTTGCCTCGTTGTCGTTTTCGAATGGAACCAACCCAATTTTGTGTTTCGTACCTTGCTTCATCAAGCTCGTCGGTTTGAGATGATGTTGCGTGCTATGGAAGGTGGTTCTCCATCTTGATGGCGTTCACGAACTTCAAACCCGCAATGGTCGATGCGGTGGTGGCGTTCCTCGTGTGGACAAGGTCACCCTAAGGGCGACTCGGTTTCTCTTGAGCGTCGGGGGTTCAACAACAGAGGTCAAATTTTTAGCACTCTAACAATCGTCTTGATCTCTGTGGTTTCGTGGTAATTGGGTAGCAAGGTGTCGGGGGTGGAAAGGGGGGGTCGTCGTACCTATACTCTCGTTGTCGATATGCAAATGTGAACATTATGCGAATAAATGCCCTCAATTTATTGATGCTCGAAATGTTCTTTTACGCTAATCTTGCTCGGGTCTTTAATCACTCATGTCGATTTTCGATTCCCTCTGATTGGTATTTGGACTCTGGTGCTTCTACAAGATATGACGAATCGGACATCTCGCTCTTGAATCCTTGGGCCTTACACCGGGTAACGGTTTCATTATTGTTGGTAATGGTTCGCTTTTAAATATTTCGCGATATTGGCACTTCTAAATTATCCGGGGATGTTAAATTGTTGGATGTATTGGTTGTGCCACATATTACTAAGAACTTATTGTCTATTTCTAAGTTGATTCTTGATTACCCTGTTGGCGTTGTGTTCTCTCGATAAGTTCTTTTCCATTCGCAGGGACAAAAAAAAATTATGGCTCAGGAAGGGTTGATAAAGGTTTATATTTGCTTGATCGGGTGTCCGTTGCTTAGTTAAACAATTAGGAATAAAGACTTGAAGGCCAGTTTTGATTTATGGCATCTTCGTTTGGGGCATGTCCCGTTTACTATTATTTCTTTATTGCAAAAGATAGGCCAATTATCTATTACTTTATTACCGACTCCTACACTTTGTTCCTCTTGTCGGTTGGCTTAAGAGCAAACGGTACCTTTTTGTTGAATGAAAAAACGTCTTGATCAGAGATTTGACTTAGTCCATTGTGATCTGTGGGGCCCGCCCCGATTATTTCGTCGATGGGTTTAAATATTATGTCGCTTTTTGTGGATGATCATTCTCGTTTCTCTTGGATTTATCCCCTTCATGCTAAGTCTGAATTTTATGATATTTTGGTGAAATTTCATGCTGTTGTCTACACTTAGTTTTCCAGAAAAATCAAGGTTTTCCAAAGTGATGGTGGCACAGAATTTGTGAATTCTAGAGTCCGTGAATTTATGTCACTACATGGCATTCTTCATCGTCTCTCGTGTCCATACACTCCTCAGCAGAATGGGCGGGCAGAACGCAAGCATAGACATATTTCAAAAAACAGGTCTTTTCTATGTTATTTCATTCACATGCTCTCGTATCGTTGTGGTTTGATGCTTTTGCCACTGCGCAGGTTTATGTTATTAATAAATGCGCCCTCATCATCTTTGTCTAACAAGTCTCCTTTGAGCTTTTTTTGGATCAATTCCAAACTATGCCAATTTTAAACCGATTCGGGTTGTCGAGTTTATCCATTTTTGAGGGATTATGCTGAACACAAGTTGGCACCCAAAAGTCGGCCTTGCATCTTTCTTGGGTACAATAGCACACATAAGGGATTTCGTTGCCTCGATCCAGCTACTTCTCGGGTCTTTTTATCGAGGCATGCTCAATTTGATGAACTATGTTTTCCTTTCTCGAGAACTCAAATGCCCCAACACCGATGTCCAATTTGGATTTCTCAAGTTTTTTTGGATGGTACTATCATCGTGCCCATGCCTCTGCCATCCATCCGTCTCGTGGTCATCGCCTTTGTTTTCGTCCTCACATCATTCCTTTGGGACGATGAGGAACAGCTCCCATCGCATATGGCACCTCGGCACCGCCGCCCCGCCTAACCCAAATTTCCGCGTTGGCACCAAGCGATCCGCCCCGAGAACCCGCTCTGTTGCGGTCCTCGATCCACTGGGTCCGGTCATGGGGCCCGTCCATCCTATGGTGATGCGTGCCCATGCTGGGGTGTTCAAGCCCCGTTACCGGTTGATCTTTCAGACCTTTGCCTTATCCTATCTCCGATCGCTAGCTCACGAACCAGAGGTTTCAAATCCACCGCCAAATCTCGAATGGTTATGCGCTATGCGAGGAAGAGATCGATGCTTTCACGTCAAAATAATATGTGGGATCTTGTACCTTGTCCTTCACGTACTAATATTGTTGGTTCGAAGTGGGTTTTTCGGACCAAGTTTCATTCCGATGGTACTATTGAGCGTCATAAAGCTCGCCTCGTGGCACAGGGGTTCACTCAGGTTCCCGGGGCTGATTTTCATCATACATTCAGCCCAGTCGTCAAGTCTGCTACTGTTCGAGTTATTCTTGCTCTTGCTGTGCAATCTCAGTGGTCGTTGCATCAGTTAGATGTCAAGAATGCATTTCTCAATGGATTTCTTGACAAACCGGTTTTCATAGCTCAACCTTCGGATTTGTTGATCCACTTTTCCCGATCATGTTTGTCGTCTAAAGAAGGCGTTGTATGGTCTGAAACAAGCCCCTCTTGCTTGGTTTCAACGATTTAGTACATATCTCTTCAGCTTGGGATTTGGCCAGAGTCGATCTGACTCATCTTTGTTCTATCTCGTTCGAGGTACTTCTATTCTCTATCTACTCTTATACGTAGATGATATAATTATCACAGGAAATGATGGTGACATGCTCAAGACATTCATTGCACGCACGCATAAGGAATTTGCTATTAAGGATTTGGGGCGTCTTAACTATTTCCTTGGTCTTGAGGTCTCGTACACTTCAGATGGTCTTTTTGTTGGTCAGGCCAAATATCTTCTCGATATTTTGGAGCGGACAAAACTATTGGATTCAAACCGGTTTCCCCCCCTCGTTCATTTGGAGAGGTTTTGGTAAGTGATGGTCCACCGTTCCACGATCCCACTTTATACCGCTCTTTAGTCGGGGCCCTTCAGTACTTGACTATTACCCGCCCGAATTTATCGTATGCTGTGAATGTTGTTAGTCAATTTCTTCACTCACCGACATATGATCATTTTAATGCTGTTAAGCGGATTTTACGTTATGTGAAGGGTACAGTCCACTTTGGCTTATCCTTTACTCGGCATCCAGTCTCTTTGTCATTGGGTACTACGATCTTTGATTGGGCCGATGCATTGAAACCGACGATCCACGTCGGTTACTCAATTTTTCTTGGCGGAAATCTCATCTCTTGGAGTGCAAAAAAGAAACAACCTCTGATTTCATTTCGAGTTGTGAATCAATATCGTGCTATGGCCAATGCAATGGCGGAAATTGTTTGGCTCACCAATCTTCTCGATGAGCTCCGAGTCAAAATCTCAATCGTCTCCGAACTCTTGTGTGACAACAAGAGTGCTTTTTTTTATCGGTCAGAATCCAGTTGCTCACAAACGAGCAAAACACATTGATCTGGACTACCACTTTGTTCGTGAACTAGTATCCTCTGGGAAGATTTCCACACGTTTTGTTCCATCTCATCTTCAGCTTGCAGATATTTTCACCAAGAGTCTGCCTCGACCTGCTTTTGAGCTTCTTCGATCCAAGCTTCGCGTTTGTCTTCACCCCACGCAACGCTTGCGGGGGGGTATTAAGGATAATTGATTTGTATATTAAGGATAATTAATATGTAATTAATAGATTAGATCTTGGTCATTATTGGTCATTAATATGTAATTAATAGATTAGATCTTGGTCATTATTGGTCATTAATATGTAATTAATAGATTAGATCTTGGTCATTATTGGTCATTAATTGTATCCTTATTTATAGTGTAATTCTTCCAATCACCTCATTAACGGTGATATTCTAATTATCATCACACTTTCTTATGTTTAAAACTCAGCGGAAGCTAGTTCACGGCTCATGAAAAGGAATTGGGGATTTGATTTGGGTGTGCTTTTTTGCTTGTGATAGTATTCATGTTATAAGCAATATTATCAGTATCCGGTTATTATTCAACTTAGGTATTGTTGATTGAATGCCTATTTAGTTGTTACTCTGTTTATATTTCTGTAATTTGTTTGGTTGGTTTCTTTAAGAAAAAGTCCCCAAAAGACGAATTTTTGGTTCTTCACTTAATATGATATTGTGAGAAATGAAGTAATTACAAATGTGGGGGTGGGTAGATGTGTGGTAATGGGGTCACAATTTACAAATGTAATTTAGGCTTGTTGCCTTCTTTCTGTTTATTGATATCTTGTTGACTTTAGTAATAATGGAAATGCAGTGAATTTTTCTTTCATGGAGAGTTCTGATGATGAAAATGAAGGTAAGAATGAAGCTTCCGTACCAAAAGTAGATGATTCTTCAAAACCTAAGCGTACAAAATTTGTAGATGATGTTCTTAAAGGACCAAATGAGGGTTGCTTAGAGAATTTTCGTATGAATAAAAAGGCATTCTATAAATTGTGCAATATGCTACATAGTAGAGGCCTCCTACGTCATACAAATCGGATAAAGATTGAGGAGCAATTAGGAATATTTATGTTTATAGTTGGACATAATCTAAGAACCAGAGCAGTTCAAGAGCTGTTCAGATACTCAGGTGAAACAATCAGTCGTCATTTCAACAATGTTCTGACTGCAATTATGACTGTTTCGTTAGAAATGTTCCAGCCTCCAAAGTCTGATGTTCCAGCAGCAATTCGAGAAGATCCTCGATTTTACCCATATTTTGTGGTAAGAGACTTCTAGGTTCTTCGTTGCTTCTTGTTGTTTTCTTCGCTTTTATCCATTATTCTTATAATGTACGGTTTTCAATAAGAACTGTGTTGGAGCAGTCGATAGCATACATTTTCCAGTTACAGTATGATGGTCCCGATTTTAAAACCCATTTTGCGCGTGCGGAAGCGAATATTTCAGTGCGAAAAACCAGGGGTGAGGGAGAGTGATTACTAATTTTTTGGCTTTTAAGAACGTGTGTGTTGTTTTTTTATAACCGAATGAATCGATATAAATATAAACATAAAGCAAAGAAAAAACACACGATATTTTATAGTGGTTCGGACGAAACCCGCCCTACATCCACTCTTCCCTTAACACAGGGGAACCTTAACCGAACTTAACCTGCGGGACTTATATCCCTCACGGGATGACCGAGATGTTTACCGAGTTCACACTCAAACGGGACTTATCACCCTCACGGGATTGCCAATAGATGTTTACCTAGTTCACACTTAAACGGGACTTATCACCCTCACGGGATTGCCGATAGATGTTTACCGAGTTCACACTCACCTACAAACTTATCCTATCAAACTGTTTTGGGTAAGGTTTGTTTGGTTTCCAACTAGGTTGAGATTTTTCCTTACATTTGTTTAGCCTCAATGCTAAGGATGGGAAAATCTCTCTAAGCTTAGGATATTACATTTGTGCTTAGATCTATGGTAGAACGCTCTTGAATATATGCGTGTATTTCTCGCTCTGTGTTCTATGGTGGGAATGCTTGAGTATATAGGATTGGGAGCACAATTCCTGTTGAATGCCTTAGCTGTCTTCTGATCAAAGCCATATTTCGGGACTCGCGATCATCCGCACACGACCTGGGCATTTGGGAACCTTTGGAACCCATATCTTCTTAGCTCTATAGCATCGTTTGCTACATTCTCCATACTCTTCCACATTAATCCACTCGCATCCACATTCATCCACACTTGATAATGAAGGAAGAACTTGTATTTATAGTGTGGATTTGAATGTTACCGATTGGAGATAATCACATTCAAATCCATACTACTCTTTCTTTTTTTTGCAAACTTTTTCGGGCTTGTCGCCTTCCTCTCATTGGTCCACGTCATTTGAATCTAATGCCTATATTCTTGATTTCTTCCGAGTCTCTAACGGCTATATTCTTGAGATCTTACGAGTCTCGGGATCTTGATTCTATCGAGCCTTGAGCTATCTGAGCTTATCGAGCCTTGAGTTCTTGATGCTCTTCTTGAGTCTCGGGTTCTTGATTCAGCGAGACTTCTCTTGGGCGGACCTTGTCGTCGGGCATCTTGACACTCGAGAACTTCTTGAGTTCGAGTTCTCGAATCGAACATCGACCCTCAGTCACATTGACTCAATTATATCGATTTCTTACGATGATCGATCATTTCGGTGATCAGATCAACATATCTTCGGGATCATCTTCAGGATAACATCAGGTCATCTGCATTAGGTTAGCATATCAGTTTATCATATCTGATTTCGATCAGTCTCATCTGCTCATCTTCATATCTGATCTCGATCACGTCTGATCTTGATCAGTCTCTTTTGCTCATCTTCTGATCTGCAACCATTTCTTCTGATTTGTTGGCTTTAGGTTTTCTTCACATCTGATTTGCACAGCTCATCAGTTGACTCTGGAACTCATCTAATTCATCTGATCTCGATCACGACTCGTCTGCAGCCTCGTCTGATCTCTATCATCTTCTTTTGATTTCGTGAGTTCCCCCTCAATTTGTTCTTGTGTTCCCCCTTAACTTGTTATCTATAGATTAACTTGAATAAACAAGTTAATAATGTTTTGGCATAAATTATCAAAACTAAAATATCCCAACAATTTCCCCCTTTTTGATAATGATGTCAAGACATTTAAAACATATGCATTTACAGAGATCGGGTTTTTGTTTTAAAAAGATCAGTTCAGGTGGTCACTTTGAAAATCGTGAACTTTAGAACTCCCGCTCTGATACCACTTGTTGGTATCAGTTCAGAGATGGGTTTTTTTTTTTTTAAAAAAAGATCTACTCAGGCGATCACATTGAAAAGGTGATCTTTTGAGCTCAGACTCTGATACCACTTGATGGTTCCGATTTGAAAACCCATTTTGCGAGTGCGGAAGCGAACATTTCAGTGCGAAAAAACAGGGGTGAGGGAGAGTGATTACTAATTTTTTGGCTTTTAAGAACATGTGTGTTGTTTTGCTTATAACTGAATGCATATGACAAGTATAAACATAAAGCAGTAAAGAACACACGATATTTTATAGTGGTTAGGGATTTAAACCCGCCCTACATCCACTCTTCCCTTAACATGGGGAACCTTAACGAACTTAACTCTGCGGGACTTATATCCCTCATGGGATGGCGAGATTTACCGAAAGTTCACACTCAAGCGGGGACTTATCACCCTCACGGGATTGCCGATAGATATTTACCGAGTTCACACTCACCTACAAACTTATCCTATCAAACTGATTTGGGTAAGGTTTGTTTGGTTTCCAACTAGGTTGAGATTTTTCCTTACATTTGTTTAGCCTCAATGCTAAGGATGGGAAAATCTCTCTAAGCTTAGGATATTACATTTGTGCTTAGATCTAGGGTAGAACACTCTTGAATATATGCGTGTATTTCTCGCTCTGTGTTCTATGGTGGGAATGCTTGAGTATATAGGATTGGGAGCACAATTCTGTTGAATGCCTTTACCTGGTATACGATCGGGCCATATTTGGGACTCGCGATCATCCGGCACACGACCTTGGCCGGGAACCCTGCTGGAACCCATATCTTCTTAGCTCAGTAGCATCGTTTGCTACATTCTCCATACTCTTCCACATTAATCCACTCGCATCCACATTCATCCACACTTGATAATGAAGGAAGAACTTGTATTTATAGTGTGGATTTGAATGTTACCGTTGGAGATAATCACATTCAAATCCATACTACTCTGTAGCTTTTTGCAGCTTTTTCAGGCTTGTCGTCTTCCTCTCATTGGTCCACGTCAGCTGAATCTAACTTGGCTATATTCTTGATTTCTTTCCGAGTCTCTACTTGGCTATATTCTTGAGGATCTTCCGAGTCTCGGGGATCTTGATTCTATCTCGAGCCTTCAGCTATCCGAGCCTTCAGTTATCGACCCTTCAGTTATCTCGAGCCTTCGTGTTCTTCAAGAACCATCGAGTCTCGGGTTATTGATTTGAGACTTCTCTTGGCCGGACCTTGTGCGATCGGGCATATCGACACTCGGGCTTCATCGGAGTTCGATTCTCGAAGCCAGACATCGACCCTCGAGTCACATTGATTTCGGTATATCGATTTCTTGCGATCCGATCGGCTTCTGACCGATCGGATCAACATATCTTCGGGATCATCTTGAGGATAGCGTCGGTCATCGCATTAGGTTAGCATATCGGTTTATCATATCCGATCTCGATCGCGTCGATCTCGTCGGTCTCAATATCCTTTCATCTTCATCTCGATCTCGATTAAAGTCCGATCTTGATCGATCTCTTTTGCTCATCTTCGATCCGCAACATTTTCTTCGATTTCTTTGGCTTTAGCTTTTCTTCACATCTGATTTGCACAGCTCATCAGTTGACTCCGGAACTCATCTAATTCATCTGATCTCGATCACGACTCGTCTGCAGCCTCGTCTGATCTCGATCATCTTCTTCTGATTTCGTGAGTTCTCCCTCAATTTGTTCTTGCGTTCCCCCTTAACTTGTTATCTGTAGATTAGCTTGAATAAACAAGTTAATAATGTTTTGGCATAAATTATCAAAACTAAAATATCCCAACACAGTAGGTGTGGATGAACAAGGGCGTTTCCGAAATAAGAATGGTTTTCTTTCACAAAATGTATTGGCTGCATGCTCATTTGACATGAAATTTCACTATATTCTTGCTGGTTGGGAAGGCTCTGCACCAGAGATGCAACTTCTAGATTCAGCTCTGACTAGGCGTTTCAACCTGGAATTACCTGAAAGTACGTTCATTTCCTGCTCAAAGTATGAACACTAATTATCTTTTCTTTCAAGAGCACATTCTGTATAATCTATAGAATTGTGAATACATGATTCCTTCTGGAGTTAAAAAGTTATTTGTCCCATTGTCTACTGTCCAATTTTGTTCCCAAATAAGTTTACCTTTTCGATTTAGTCTCAAATTTACCCCAAAATCGCCTGAAAATTGAAACGGTTTCGTTTTATGTCATGGAAATGTCACGTAAGGATTTAATTTGGAGTGAAAATTGGATAGTGCACAAGTTATGGGCCCAAAATTGGGCATTCGCGTGGCATAAAACAAAACTATTTTCAAGTTTTAACCCCATTTTTTTTTTAATGTTGGGACTAAATTGAAAATGTTAACTTTTTGGAATAAAAAATGGAGAGTAGACAAGTTGTGAGATAAAAAAAACTTTTTAACTCATTCCTCTGTGATATCTCAATGAAATTATAAACTATGCTGCATGTTTAGTGTATCATGTATAATTTCAAGTAAATAATATCTTGTGAATACCAAATTTGCAAACATCCCTGGGTTCATTTCTCCATATCCTGGAGTATCTCATACTCATCTTGAAGATGCTAGGGAGCTCTTCAATCATCGACATTCTATATTGCACAATGTGACCGGTCGGACTTTGGCAGCACTGAAGGAACGCTTTCCCATTTTGATGTCTGCCCCTCCTTATCCTCTGGCAACACAAGTGAAGCTGGTCATTGCAGCTTGTGCCCTTCACAATTACATCCGAGACGAGAATCCTGATGATTGGATCTTCAAAATGTACGAACAAGAAGCTACGATGCCAGTGGAAGATCCGTTCTGAGCAGCTGAAACGCGACAATCAGACGTCGTGGATGAGGTTGAACATGCTTCCCAGGTGCGAGATGATATCGCTACTGAGATATGGAACGATTATATACGTGATTTTGGTACCGTTGGTGATGTCCTGTAGTTATGGATGCTTGTACTTTTGCCTCCATTTTGAATGATAGCTTTCAATAGTATGAAGTAGCTTAAGCTTTTCCATTTTAGAGGCTGATCATGTACAAGAAACAGCCATTATCACCAGAATTCAGTTCTGGATTTGTAAAAAAATTATATTTTGCAACCAAGTTGGTTTTGTAGTAGACATTGTATTTCAAATTTCTTGTATATCCACTGGTTAAGGAAAATAGTGACTTCTTATGATTTATTTGGTTCCAAATTTATAAATCTCATTTTTCCTGGGGAACTTAGTGGCGTTCTCTTACAAAATACTGTACAGTTTATTTTGATTTAATTGTCATTTAAATAATAATGCATATAACATAATCAAATCCGTCTTTCTAGAAATACTAAAAGTTGTTTAATAAATCAAAACAAATTATTTGGGGGTTAATTATAAAATATTGCGCAAAATCCGCCCGTGATTTGAAAATCGCACGATATCTCTCTTTGATTTAATAAATCAAGCAAATTATCCCTTTTGTCATAAAGGGGTTGACAACTTTACCTATTTTTTCTATTTTTCATGTTATTTCTTTTCACTAACATCTTTTGCGTTTTTTTATTTATTTCCCAAAAATCGTATGAGACGGTCTCATGCATGAGACGAAATACAACTTAGCCACAATTAACATTCATCCCTCTCAAAATGTTAAAGCGTCAATGCCCAAATTACACTCCATCCCATTGTGAGATGTCTCACGCAAGAATGCCTCGTTTCAAAATGTTACTGCAAATTTAAGCCGAGTTATACTATGCATATGCAAATTTTAGCAGCATGACGCCGAGCAGGGGCTTTGTCGCACAAATCAACATCTGCTTACAACTTCTTGAAGCTTTTACCGAATCAAAATCACTCAAACAGGGAAAAATAATTCATCAATTCCTTCTCAAATTCACCGGCAATGATTTGGTCTCTCAATCATTACTCTTAGACAAGCTCACTCGTCTCTACATTTCATGCAAAAGGCCTCATCTTGCGCATCGAGTCTTCAACTCAATCCCAATTCAAGCAAGAAAAAACAAGACCATATTGTGGAACCAAATGATTAGGGCCTACGCGTGGAACGGCCCCTTTGAGAAAAGCCGTCGATTTGTACAATGAAATGGTGGATTTTGGGGTTAAACCCACGAATTACACGTTCCCTTTTGTGCTCAAGGCCTGTTCTGCTTTGCAGGATATGGAAACTGGGATACGGATTCATGGGGATGTGAAAAGACTTGATCTTGATAGTGATGTTTATGTTTGTACGGCGTTGGTTGATTTTTATGTTAAGTGTGGGTGTTTATTGGAGGCACGGAAGGTGTTTGATGAAATGCCTGAAAGAGATGTTGTGGCGTGGAAAGCGATGGTTTCTGGGTTTTCGTTGCGTGGGATGTATTGGGATGCAATTGGATTGGTTTCGGAGATGCAGCGGAAGGGAGTGGTGCCAAATTCGCGGATTTGTGTCGATTTTGCCTGTGATTGGTGAGGCGTGTAGGTTGAGGGAAGGAAAGGCTTTTCATGAGTTTTTGCTTGAGAACGGGTCTTGATCTTGATGTTGTCGTTGGGACGGGGTTTCTTGATATGTACTGGAAATGTGATATCTTGGTTTATGCAAGGAGGATTTTCGGTGCACTGGCTTTAAAAAATGAGGTAACTTGGAGTGCTATTATTGGAGCTTGCGTTACGTGTAATTCTACGGAAAATGGCTTGGAATATCTTGCGAAAATGAAGATGGAGGTTCGTGAGAGTCCTTCGTGTATTATACTCTCGACTGTTATCCATGGTTGTGCTAAGCTGAATGATTTGAACATGGGGCGGCAGCTTCATTGCTACGCGATTAAGTTGGGTTCTTCGTTAGAACTTATGGTGGCGAATACACTTGTTTCAATGTACGCAAAATGTGGATCAATAAACGAGGGGATGACATTCTTCGAAGAAATGGCAGTTACAGATTCTGTTTCCTACAGTGCTGTAATCTCTGGTTGTGTTCAAAGTGGCTATGCAGTGGATGCCCTTCAAATGTACCAAAAAATGCAGCTTGACGGCGTTGCCCCCGAATTGGCAACCATGATGGGCTTGTTACCAGCTTGTTCATATCTAGCCTCGCTGCAACATGGAGTTTGTGCACATGGCTATTCAATCGTTCGTGGATTCACATCAGATGTCTCAATTTGTAATGCCCTAATTGACATGTACAGTAAGTGCGGTAAGATGGGAGACGCTAGGCGTGTCTTTGATAGGATTTACGATAAGGATGTCGTCTCATGGAATGCAATGATTGTGGGTTACGGAATCCATGGAAGGGGGAAGGAAGCGCTTCTGCTCTTTCACGATATGCAGAATCGAAGCTTCAAACCGGATCAAATAACCTTCATTGCTCTGCTATCAGCTTGTAGCCATTCAGGGCTTGTTAAAGAAGGAAAGCATCTGTTTTCTCTTATGAGTCAAGAATTTGGTATTGTTCCAAAAATGGACCACTATTTTTGCATGGTGGATGTATTAGGGCGTGCTGGTCTTTTAGACGAGGCGCACAAGCTCATTACCACGATGCCATTTGAGCCTGATTCGCACCTATGGAACGCCTTGCTGTCTGCCTGTAGGGTCCACAAAAACGTAGAACTTGGAGAAGAAGTTTCCGTAAAGACTAAAGATCCAGGCTTTGGGGCATTCGAGCCCTGAAAATTTCATTCTCATGTATAATTTACACACCACTGCTCAAAGATGGGACGACGCTGCAAATGTTAGAATCCAGCAGAAGGAGCTGGGCTTCAAGAAGAAACCGGGGTGCAGTTGGATGGAAGTGAACGGGGTCGTTCATGCATTCGTTGGTGGGGATTGGTCTCATCCTGAATCGTTGATAATATACAAGAAACTCGAGGAACTTGTTGATGAAATGAAGAGATTAGGCTATGCTGCTGAATCTGATTTTGTGTACCATGATGTTGAAGAAGAGGAAAAAGAGAAGATTCTTTTGTCTCATAGTGAGAAGCTTGCTGTTGCATATGGGATTATTAGCCTTAAGCCTAATAAACCAATTTTGGTTACAAAGAATTTGAGAGTATGTGGTGATTGCCATACTGCTTTGAAATACATTACAATTATAGCTAAGAGAGATATAACTGTTAGAGACACAAGTAGGTTTCATCATTTTAGCAATGGGATATGCAACTGTGGGGAGTTCTGGTGAGGACATATATGATTTTGGTTACGAATATATATTATTTGTTTCACGTGAGACGATCTCATAGAACTGATATATGAAGTCGAGAGCATGTGAAGAAGTTCACATTATCCCGATTTTAATCGTACACACGACCAGAATCATTTGAGGGAAATGCATTTTAATTTTTGAGTAGTTTACATCAGATGAAAACTCATATGAGACAGTCTAATGAACAACAAACAATATAAAGAAAGTGACATAATTCAAGTTTAATTTTCAGCCATGAAGGTCCAAAATTTGGGCCCAAATTTTGTGGCCCAAATTCAGCAAATAATGGCAGCCCATAATTCAGCGCACAAAAGATAATCAATTAGGCTTAGCGTGGACCCCACAGGATTATCACTTAGGCGCATAAAAGGTCAAATTTGAACTCAATTTAAGTTACTATTGTGACTCTATAAGAGTAATGGTATCAGTTCTTTATTGTGACTTTATAAGAGTAATGATATCAGTTCTTAAATATAGTGGTATGAGTTTTATATTATGAATAAGTTTTACAGGAGATTTTTTTATTTTTAAAAGCATATCGGCCTTTTTAAATTTATCCAAATAAGCAGTCACCCTGACAAATTACTGAAAATTTAAGCAAAATCTTAAAACAACAGCATCACACGAGAAAAAAAATCAATTTAATTTAAATAATAAAAATGAAAACGTGAAATCTGAGTACATAATAATGAAGAGAAGAATAGGAAAAACAAAGTAAACATCAACAAATCCAGCAACCACTAATCTCATTTTGCTCCGAACCAAAACCATCCCCATGACCAGAATCATTTGAAAGAAGTGTATTTTGAGTATCATGAAACAAATAATATATGGAGGATGACATATTTCAAAGATTAATTTGTGCACTCGACCCAACGTGGTTTATCTATTAATTCATGTAGTCAACGCCAATTTTTTGGAATTATTAAAGGCTTAGTTTGTTATTAGGGAAGAAAAAAGGCTTGTTTGACTAGCTATTAAAGGTTTGATTGTTCAATTCATTTATTCGATCCCAAAATTCACTAAGTTATATACAAAATTAGCTATAGAACTTAAAATTTTATTATCATTGCTCTCTCTCTCTACATATGTCTAATTAATTAAGTCTCTGTTTGTCTTCAAGATAAACTCAAATTGGATTATTTTTTATGTGTTGGCATGAATCACAAACATGATATATATACATTAATGGTCTATTCTTCTGTAAACGCTATAAATAGTTTCTGGTGGGCGACAAACCATGAATATCCCAATTAAGGTTTAAGTTCTAGGCACATATTTTATTTTTTCTTCAAATTTAACACATATTTTCACCTCACTTGATACTTAAAAATATCCCGAGTCGTATTAAAAAGATCTCATGTGGACAGCCATAAATATTAAATTTATATTGACCATATTTATATTGATTCGTTTAGGTCGGTACAATTTAATTTTTACATATCTTTTTAATATTTACACGTCAGCAAAATAAATGGATTTCATCTGATAAATTTTGCCGGAATTAAACTTGGAAGGGAGCCAGCATTATGTTATACTCTCTCCGTCTTAAACTCTTTTGTACAATTACTGTTTGTGTGGTATTTAATGTAGAATTATTTATTAGTATTTATGATGATAAAATGATAAAATATTTAGGTTATAATAGACCATTCAACTTTATTAAATTATAGAATAATATGTATTAATTTAAAGTGATAAAGTGTTCAACGTATGAGTAACAGAGTAAGTGATATATGATAAATATATTATGTTTGAAGGGTATGAGTGAAAATGAGTTTTGCCATTTATAAAAACATACAGAAGAGTTTGGAACCTATATACGTTCGATTAAAGAAATGGTATTCGTAAAAAATCCGTCTTAATTCACTTCACCTCATTAATGTTATATCTATCCTTCAAAAGTCAATCATTGATTCATTAATGTGTTTTCACTTCTCTTGATTGTCGTCTACGTTTTCCTGGTGCGTGGCAACAGGCAACGAAAACCCTTCGGCACGTGTCTCAGTTACCAGACACGTGTGATCGTCTAGGGTTCCACACGTGTTGGGTTCCACACGTGTTGCCAAAACCAGATTCATTGTCCTATATATAGGGTGTACAGTAAAAACCCACGTATATCTATTCTTCCATTTTTCTCTCTCTCTTCTCTTCCCCAACCGGCTCAACCCTCGTTCCTCTATATTAATTTCTCTCTCAAACACGGAACCTGTATCTCTATCTCTCATGTTGTCGCGGCTGTGGCTGCCACCCACTCCACGCTGCGGCCGCGGCCATCCGCTCCACCACTCTCCCCCGCCGCGCGCAGTCCCATCCAAACCGACGCGGCCTCCCATCCCCCAACCAGAAACCGCCGCACGCAACCAACCACCGTGCACCGCCGCCTGCAAACACCAACCTCCGCGAAAGCCTCCACAATCAGATTGCTTCGTCGATTAGCGGGCTGTCCGCCGAAGGTCTTCAGGCTTAAAGTTGAGCGCTGTTCTCAGCGACAAAGGAGTGCTCTTCCGATGAAAATTCCAGGTTCCACTTTTCAATGTAAATCAAAGTATTATTCAAATTTTTGGGTTCTGGTTTCTGATTTTAATACGTTGAGCCTCTTCTTCAAATGGGTGTTCACAATTTTGGATTCGAAATTCAGTATTAAAATTTTTTTTTGATGAAATTTGTTGAATCTACTTGTTTGGATCTGATGAAAAATTGATGAATATCTGGATTATTGATATGGAAGTTTTATGAAGATTTGAAGATCCATTTATGAAGATCTGGATTTTGTTAATTTATGAGGGTGAGGATCTGAAATCGAAAATGTACCTGTTCATGTATTTTATGAACATGTTCATGTTGTGATGAAGACGAGGATATGCCATTTTTTTAATTGTAATTGTAGGTTTTAGATATGAATTTTTCATATGAATTTTTCTGTAATTTTTATAATTTTTCTGTAATTATTATATATGAATTTTTCATAAGAGATTGTAATTGTAATTTTTATAATTTTTCAATTTGATTTGGTTGTAATTGTAATTGTAATTTCTGTAATTTTTCAATTTGATTGTAATTTTTATATGAGACGGAAACTACAATCAGCAAATCCCTTTTTTTCATCAATTTTAATTTGGTTGCATAGAGACGGAAAAAGATTGCAGGTGAAATTTGGGTTAAGATTGATTCAGTTTGCAGAAAGAAATTTGGTTAATTTGATGAGAAAGGAACAGAGAGAAATTTGATGAAAATGAAAAAAGGACAATTTGCAGAAAAATAAAGTAAGGATGGTCAGAGTTAAATAAGGATATTGTAACCCTTTTAGCTCTATTTTTGCACCTAGGCATAATTTTAAAAAGGAATTGGACTTAGGAGTAAGTTACAGTGGACTTTGGACAGGGTGAGCCACTCTAACCATTAATTCTTTCACTCACCTCATACTGCTCACACGTGCACCCTCCATAATACATACTTATTCTCCCTCCTTTTTTTTTTGTCGCTGCAACATGTTTGCCTTCGGCATTATCTTTCTTATTCTCCTAATTTTACCCCAAAAGTAAATATATATTTTTTGATGCTCAATAATAAATTGTACTTAATATGTTATTTTTCTCTTTCATGTTAATTAATGCAAGAGGTACGTAGGTCTCATGTGCTAATGTGAATCAATCAGGTTCACCGTGGAATTCAAGTGTATTTTTATAAAATGCAACTTTTTGCATTGAGTATCTGTGAAAATAAGTAGTATGTTTCTGTGTAAGCAAGTTGAGTTGCATATATTAATAATGCGCTTAAATTACACAATTATTTTGTTAGTTCTTTATTACTTAATTGATTTGTAATCGGCAAGGTTTTCTTTTAGTTTTAGACGACGTCGTTTTAGGCAAGAAATTGTTGTGAGAGCCATATTCGTGTCGAATATATATTTAACTTAACTACGTTGATGTTATTAGGTTTCAATTTTGTTGATTTTGTGATCTTATAATAATTGGTGAATTTAATATATTTCTATTTGTTTAATAATGCAGGGGGATAAACAACATGGCCGTGGGGATAAGGTCAAAATAATTACATGGCCCACCAAAATCAACATAATCAGGCCAATCTCATTATCAATATTAGTAGGAGGCCCCACCAGATTACTTGCAAAATTCTTGTGTTGACCAGTGTCATTCACCCAAGGGTCCAACATAATTATAACTATTAATATTAAAAACTATTATTGTTGAGAGGCCCATGTTCCTTAATCAGGACTAAAGGCCCATTGTGGAGTGTTAGGGCGGCAGAATGAAACTGGCCATCACCAAGCGGCGTTGCGAAATCGAGAAAGCGCTGATTTGAGAAAGCGCTGAAGCGCTAAAGTTGCTTTCAACTATTACGGGATGTTTTAGAGCTCAATTAGAATAGTGAAAAATATTTTTTTTTATTTTTTAAGTTGGTAAGATTCAACAATCTTTTTTAAAAAAAGGGGCATCTAGTGTCCCAAAAAGTTTCAAAACACCACATACATGATGTAACCCTTTGTTCTGTATTTAAAATCTTGAGTTATTTATTTTTTTTGGCAACAAAATTAATAGTTTGGGAATTGCCTTGTAAAAATCGAAAGTTGGATTCTCAAAGTGTAATAAATGGAAAAATTAAATTCTATTTCTGTAATTTGTCCTAATAAGAAAGGTAAATTGAGGAAGTGGTCCCATGTGAATTTGCTCTCATGAAAATGATTTTTTTTTTTAACAAAAATGGTCCCATAAGATTTTACAGGCAAAAAACAAATGAAATTTTGGGACAAAAATTATTTTTTGACAATTCTCTTGGGACCAAAACTATTAAATAAAAATAAAATTGGATCATTTCTGCAAAAAAAAAAATGAAAAAAGAACATTAGACTAAAACTGCAGACCAAAAATCCACATGAGACCACTTCTGTAATTTACCCTACTTGAACCGCGGAAAAATAACAATAGTTAAAAGTCGAGAACACAATAAAAAATAATAAACACAAACAATATGGAGGTGAAACTCCACTTAGTTAAATAGTAAATCGTATCCCATCAATAGGGTTCGGAATTGAAATCGCCAAGCAGTGTAGTTTGTTGACGTCAATTTCAGAGGTAATTGTGTCGTAGTATTAAAAACGACGAAGCCGGGAAGAGTGGTGGTAGAAGGATTCGCCATGGTGGTGGCTGAATTGGAGCGTGTGCAGCGGAAAATTAGGCTAATTGATTTAGGAATTATGCGTGAAAAAAGAAGAGGCAATATATGTGTTCTGCAAATATATATGGGGATATTATGCAGATGGTATGATTGGCCAAGCAATCAGGGATTTTGAATTAAGGAAGAGAATAAGTCAACTGCCGTGATTGTTGACAGATTCTAGGAAGTATTTTTGTGATCATAAGGATCGAAAAAAAGCTTTAGCCAAATTTGGCTCTGATACCATATAAGGAATATTGGAAGGATATTTATTTACATTTAATCACAAGAATAAATACAATTACATAGGACCAAGGAGTTCACATATACTCGATGTGGGATGGAATACTAATACATAAGAAAGTATATACAACATATATATCTTAATATAAACAAATAAGATATTAAAATCTTCCTTGTAATAAAGTCGTGTAAATGAAAAAGAATGGACTTTATCTTTTTATTGAAGTAAGTGATGACTTATGTCTTGAGCTTTCTATCATCACATGAAGAATGCATATCAATGACACGACTATTTTTTGTCTTGATAACTTTTTACATCTCCACATGAAGGGTTGATTCATGGGTTGTAATCAACAAGTTCAATTACAAGATACTCTCTAAACATAACATGAACCTTTTCTAACTTGTGAGATTGATTTATTATTAAGCTTCTATTTTCTTCAAAGACTCCATATTAAAATGTCCAATACACTAAATTAGTGTGTTCAATTATGTTGATGTTGGTAGTTTGTTGTACATTTTGTTGGACAACATTTGTGACAACATCTGAATTAGTAAAAAATGAATGCAAATGTTTGGATAAGATTAAATTTCACTTTTGATCTCGACATAACACGTTATCTTACGATTTTGGTCCCAAAATCCACCACTTTGATCCCAAATTCATTTTTTTTACACTTTTGGTCCCAACGTCTAAAAAATCCTCCAATTTTAGATAGAAATCTGCACGTCCTCTCAAGCGCCCGTCAATCAACATTTTTTAATTAAAAAAAGAGAAAAAATTAATTAATTAATTAATTAAAAAAAACACAATTTTCGTGCTCCCCCACCTCACCTCACCTCATTTGAAAAAAAAATCATATGAGACCGTCTAATGAACAACAAACAATACAAAGAAAGTTGACATAATTCAAGTTTAATTTTCAGCCATGAAGGCCCAAAATTTTGTGACCCAAATTCAGCAAATAATGGCAGCCCATAGTTCAGCGCATACCGAGTTACATTCTTTTGGGATTTTTGAATTACAAATTAAAAAAGTCAAATTTGAACTCAATGTAAGTGACTATTACGAGGTTATAAGAGTAGTGGTATCAGTTTTCAAATACAGTGGTATGAGTTTTATACTATGAACAAGTTTCACATGAGACTTTCTGATTTTTAACAGCATATCCGCCTTTTAAATTCATCCAAATAAGCAATCACCATTGACAAATTACGTAAATTTAAGCAAAATCTTAAAAGAACAGCATCAGACGAAAAAAAATCAATTTAATTTAAAATAAATAAATAATAAAAATGGAAACTTGAAATCTGAGTACATAATATGATAATAATGAAGAGAAGAATAGTAAAAGCAAAGTAAACATCAACAAATCCAGCAACCACTAATCTCATTTTGCTCCGAACCAAAACCATCCCCATGACCAGAATCATTTGAAAGAAGTGTATTTTGAATATCATGAAACAAATAATATATGCAGAGTGACATATTTCAAAGATTAATTTGTGCACTCGACCCAACGTGATTTATCTATTAATTCATGTAGCCAACGCCAATTTTTGGAATTATTAAAGGCTTAGTTTGTTACTAGTGAAGAAAAAAAGCTTGTTTGACTGGCTATTAAAGGTTTGATAGTTCAATTCATTTATTCGATCCCAAAATTCACTAAGTTATATACAAAATTAGCTATGGAACTTAAGATTTTATTATCATTTCTCTCTCTCTACATATGTCTAATTAAATCTCTGTTTGTCTTCAAGATAAACTCAAATTGGATTATTTTTATTTGTTGGCATGAATCACAAACATGATATATATACATTAATGGCCTATTCTGTAAACGCTATAAATAGTTTCTGGTTATTAAGGCTTAAGTTCTAGGCACATATTTTCTTCTTTCTTTAAATTTAACACATACTTTCACTTCACTTGATACTTAAAAATATTCGAACATAATTGACAAGATCCGTCTCGTGTGGACACCAGAGTCCACTTATCTTTTTCTGCTGATGTGTAAATATTAAATTTATATATATAATCATTGGTCATATTTATATTGATTTGTTTAGGTCTGTACAATTTAATTTTTACATATCTTTTTAATATTTACTCGTCAACAATACAAGTGGATTTCAACTTGGAAGGGGGCGAGCATTATGTTATACTCCCTCTGTCCCAAATTTTTTTGTACAATTACTGTTTGCGCGGTATTTAATGTAGAATTGTTTATTATATAGTATTTATATATGGTGATAAAGTGATAGAATGCTGAGATTATAATAGACAATTACACTTCACTGAATTATAGAATAATATGTTTTAGTTTAAAGTGATAAATTGTTGAGCGTAGCATATGGTAAATATATTGTGTTCGAAGAGTTTGAGTTAAAATGAGTTTTGCCATTAAACCGTGCAAAATAGTTTGGGGACCTATATTATATACGTTCGATTAAAGAAGTGGTATTCATAAAATATCCGACTTTATTCACTTCATATCATTAATGTTATATGACTTATATCCATCCTTCAAAAGTCAACCATTGATTCATTAGCAGCTACCGTCGGGGCGGGGATAGCTTGCTTCTTCACAAGCTTATCCCCCACAAAAAACCGACCCTGTTGAGCTAGCGTTTCGCCCCCAATTATGGATAAACCCGAGTAGGTGCTAAAACGTTGGCTAAATAGCCACACATTCCCTTCTCTCCCCGGTATCGTCCCACACAGAAAGAAAGAGAATAGAGACCTGGCCCGACCTGTAGGTTCGCTAACGTAAAGCGAGGAGTTGAGCCTGAACTAGCGAACCGAAGTCACTTTCGGAACCATAGGTTCAATTCCTACTGGATGCACGCCAATGGAACCCTCCAATAAGTCTATTGGAATTGGCTCTGTATCAATGGAATGGACCTTTTTCTTTGATTTTCAGCAAGATTTTGTGAATGTGTTTCCACTTCTCTTGATTGTCGTCTACGTTTTCCGGGTGCGTGGCAACAGGCAACGAAAAACCCTTCGGCACGTGTCTCAGATACCAGACACGTGTGACAATCTAGGGTTCCACACGTGTCGCCAAAACCAGACTCATTGGCCTATATATAGTCAACCTTCAACCATCAATTCTTTCACTCACCTCATACTGCTCACACGTACACCACTCCATAATACATACTTATTCTCCCTCTTGCAAGTTGCAACCATGTTTGCGTTCGACCTTATCTTTTTTATTCTCTTTTTTTTTTTACAGAAAAGTAAAAGTGTATTACTTAAGAAATTGTAGGCTCACGCCTTACATCGTTGACCACAAGGCCAAAGCAACAAGCAGGGATTTCACTATACCACAATCTTTCAAAATTAACGAAAAGACCAAAATTAGATAAAGTGTGAGCTACCTTGTTAGCATTCCTTCCTACAAAATTATAGCTCACACTGCCCAAGGAAGAACCTAAATTCACAATGTCCTGCACAATCACCATAGTATAAGTTTCCACTTCAATCTCTCCCTTGATAGCCAAAATGAGGTTCCTGGAGTCAGATTCCAAGATAATGTTGCTAGCACCACTATCACACAACTGTTGCATGCCAAAACGGAGTGCCAAGGCCTCAACGAGAGTACTGTTACTTGCATCTGCCATACATCGCCTCACACCCGCAAAAGCCACCTCCCCACTACCATTCCGAACCACAAAACCGAGACCAACAGATTTATCCTTGAAAACCGCCGCATCCGAATTAAGCTTGAGAAAACTCGGGGGCGGCCGCTGCCATTGAGCATCTGACACAGCCTTCGAGCGACCCCGTTTTCGAATGCTCACCTTAGCACTACATTCTGTCGCAAGACGAATAGCCCGATCCAAGATTTGGGAAGGGTCCGGCTGCTGCTGATCGAACTGAAGGCTGTTACGAGCAGTACTTATAATACTTGGAAATTAATAGAATGTGTTATTAAGAAACTATCATTGTAATTAAAATGTTATAGTATATAGGCAACTACCGCTGTAATACATGTATAAGTATAGATATATAAGACGGCATCTTTTTCTTGACTTTGTGTAGAGGAAATTAATTAATTAATATTAGTGCGTATTAAACAACACCGTAGAAATTGCTAAGATCTTAATATCATCAAAAATAAAAATAAAAAATCAAATTAGTTTATTTCCTTAGTTATAAAGTGGAATATACTGACCAACATATAGTGAACCAGTAGGTAGTATGTAAAACAAAGTCCAGGGGCCAGTAATGAACTGCAGGCCCAAGCTAGCCTTCAGCCCAGTACAATTCAAAATATATTTGTATTATCCCGGCCAAAAATTTACTCTTCTTTTTTAATTTTAATTGTAAAAATAAAGGTCAACAAATAATTATACCCCACAATCCTAATCAGCTAGCAGCCAAAACTAATGACCAAAAAACATTTTCTCCTCAAGATATTACAGTTTCCCGCTTCCTCCTTTTTCTTTTGTTTTTTAGTATCCACCAAAGATTAAAGTATTGATCACTACAAGATCAAATTTCTTGGAATTTTGGATTTGTATCTTGAAAATCTTCATCCCAATATTTAAATACGATCTATCTAACTTATAATCTAAAATTAAAATATTATTTTCTACTTATTTGCAAATATTATGTATCTTGTATTTGAATTCTTTAAAGAAAAAAAATGAGTGAGAGAGGACCTCCTAGGTGTAAGATTTATGTATGCATTAGGGTGGGGGAGAATTGACTTTTTAACTTGTGGGATAAAAATGAAATTGCGCAATTATATACCTGGGGGAATCAGGAATTTTGCTCCCTCCCTGAAGGATAATAAGATAATGATCATTTGTATGAGACGGTCTCACGGTGAGACGGAGTATAATTTGAGTATTGTCGCTTTAAAACATTGAGAGTGTGAAAGTTGATTTGTGCTAAGTTTTACCCAATCTCATGTATGATATCATCTTATATGAGTTTTTATCTAAAAAAAATTATATATGAAAAGAAGGCACACTGTGAAATTAGTCAAAGAGTGAGTCTCTTGTGCACCAAGTGCACCGTACACTCAAGCACAGGATGACCCGTTTAAAAAATGGGTCGCGCTCAATAGAGTAATTACTTATAGTATCGCTTCTTTTAAATAGTTGGATGTTGGCCTAGTGGCCAGGGGTGTAAGTGAGTCGAGCCAGCTCACGAGCTACTCGTGCTCGACTCGTAAAAAGATCGAAATCGACTCGATAATAATCGAGTCGAGTCGAGTTCGAGTTACTCGAGTAGCTATCGAGTTCGAGTTCGAACTCATAAATACTCAGCTCGAGAGGCTCGCAAGCCTAATCGAGCTTGCACTATAATTACTATTATGCCATTAATTTTACTAAATGTATATATATTTATATTTTATTAATATATTTTATATTTAATTTTATAAAATTATATAGGTAATCGAGTCGAGCTCGAGCCGAGTTCGAGTATATCAATTTTTTGTCATTAATTTTACTAAATATATATATTTATATTTTAATAATATATTTTATATTTAATTTTATAAAATTATATAGGTAATCGAGTCGAGCTCGAGCCGAGTTCGAGTATATCGAGTTTCTTCTCGAGTCGAGCTCGAGCTTAAAAAATAGGCTCGACCGAGTTCGAGTCGAGTTTTGAGCTTCGAGTATTTTAATCGAGTCGAGCTCAAGTTCAGCACTACTCGACTCGACTCAGCTCGTTTACACCCCTACTAGTGGCTGAGCTTACCTCTTTTCGTGTAATGCACTTGGGTTCGAATCCCATGGTTTTTTTTTTATTAGGTCATTGTTCAAACATGGACAGGTGCACGTTCTTATAGGAATATTAATTTTTTGGTGATCATAAGTTGCACTTATTTCTTGTAGTGAGTTGCATGTTTTAGATATTGATAGTTGCACGTTTTTATAGGAATATTTATTTTTTGGTGATTCATAAACAAAACAACTTGCTTTCTTGCCATAGGTTGGTTCAAACTCTGCAGATTTGGTAGAACCAAAAGTCCTTAAATCATCAAAATCGACCTTCATTTCATTTTCATCACTAAGCACCTCATCATCAAAAACTTCAGTACTAACATTCTTTTGGTCAACATGCAACTATGTATAATAGAAGCATGCAACTACTTATAATAGAAGCGTTCAACTACTTATAACATAAGTGTGCAACTAACATAAGCGCACAACTAACAAAAGTGTGCAACTAACAGAAGCGTGTAACTACTTATGACAGAAGCGTGCAACTACTTATAACATAAGTGTGCGGCTACCTATAACCAAAACAAAGTCCTAGAAATCACTCCAATCACAGAAAACAAAGTCCTAAGCAGTATTGTATACCACTAATACCAATCTACATTGAATAGCAATAACAAATTTGTTCAAATAAATTTCTGGCACACACTTTGAAGACTTATTCAGAGCAATTTTGAAAGAATTTTTATAATTGGAAAAAAGAATACATCCCTTGGCACACAGTTTTGAACAAATCTAAGCTTGATTCCCAATTCCTTTTACATGTGCAAGCAACAAAAAGAACATAGACGTAGGAAGAACAAAAAGAAAGAAATTTTGGCAAAACATAAATCAATATCAAAAGATTAAATTAATTAAGGCGAGGGAGGCAGAGACGGCGTCGATAGCTCCAAGAAGGTCAGGCGGCGGCCGGTGGCGCCGTCGATGAAGGCGATCTTGCCGTGGTGGGGGCGGCATGAGGTGAAATGGTGAATGTTGCGGCCTAGTTGGAAGGGAGAGCTAGGGATTGAGTTGGGTTTACTATAGAAGGTGGAAAAGGAAATTATAAATGACCCGAATGTAATAAGTTGGATAGGGTCGGGGCGAGTGCACGGATCCTAAATCCGTGCACCAGTTGCATATGAGACCTTGCCTTAGTCAAAAACTCTAACTATATATATATATATATATATATATATATATATGATACCATATTAACATAAGGATCGTGCAAAGATCTATATCAATAGTATCCTGTGGATCTTTTACAAACACGGATAGGAAATTACTGAGAAATTCCATAGTCCATGAGTTAACCTGAAAAAAGTTTTTACACCCAAAAACGTCTGCGCCTATTCATCGGCAAAAAGGGCTAGCCCACATGGTTAACTCATGAATATCACTGGAAAGCTCAAACCTATCGTTTAAACCAACTCTACCTTTGATATATCAAATTACAGATCAATATAGGAATATAATTCCAAATGCACATGATAGTAGAGTATAGTTAAGTCAGGTCATGATTCAATACAAGTAATTTAGCCGACCATTGAGGCGGCAATCATCAGAAATAAAAATTTAAAATACAGAATTTAAATAACAATATACCTTTAAAAAAGCCACAATCAAAAACCAGTTTATGAACAATAATATTACAAGGTTACAAGGTTGCACACAAGAGAGGGATTTAGAGAGAGAAAGAGGGGGCGAGTCTAAACTCGAGCGTGCCTCTGAAAAGAAAATACAAGTCTATTTATAGATGAAAAGCCGGACATCAAACCCCAAATTTCAAAATAAAAAATAAATAGTGCAAAAAAAACAAAGCCACAAAAAGAAAAAAAAAATTGAATAGTAATTACTATTCATGAAGCAAAGATTTTGTCTGCCGATGCAAGAATTGATTTAAATTTGATTTTGTTCGATACAAAGAGCTACATTTTCTTTGAAATGTGCTAAATCAAAGTCTTCTCTAAATCGCCATTAGTGAAGCTTGTTTCTTCAGAAGAATTAGAGTCTTCTTAAATCCTTTTAAGGAATGAGGATAATGTCTTCCTTCATCAATATCATTCCTGTATCTCATTTTTTCCAAAGACAGAATACATATTTCAAGAATCTTAATTTTCTTCTTCAGAACTTTGAGATAATTTTTATCTCGGATTTCATTATTATTTTCATCAAAAATAACATGAAAAGGGACCTTCAAGATATTAGAAACTGACATTAGTTTGGAGCTATTTAGATATAATCTCCAATCTTCCATTAACACTTTCTTTCTTTAAGTTTCTCTTTAAGAGATTTTCTCAAAAGATCAAAACTTTCGTGAAGAGAAAAGTCTTGATAGTCTTCATTTGGGGTCCGAGCATCTTGTAATTGTAACCAAGAAAATCATAGAGACATCTGATTTTGAATCAGAAAAATCAATATCATTGAATAAATCTTTCTTGATATGATCCATATAAAGATCCATAATTTTTTCCTTGGGAAATAAACCAACATATTTCTTAGAATATTCAGAAAATGAAGAAAGACTATTTGAAGTCTTTTCACCAGAAGACTTTTTATATTCTTCTATTTTAGATTTAATCCTATTGATATTTTCCTGCAAATGTGACTCATGGGAGCCAGGAGTAATAACATTTAAGTTATTCCAAAATCTCGTAGTATGGATCCTCCATAAACTTGGTATACCATCTTCAGTATAACTGAATTCTGGTCTCCATTTCCAGACCCATGGGATTTCGGAATCAACAAAAAAAATAAAAATAGTTTTACTACTTGTATTATGAGTTTTTAATGAAGAAAAATTAATAGAATATTCTTCCAATAGAGATTTAATCTCTTCAGGCAAAATATATGTCATAGTACCAAAATTTCCCCACCAGGAGAAAAGCCAATTAGGAATTTGATTCCTACTGATATTATCACAAATTTTTATCAGTCAAGTGTGAGAATGTTTAGCATTCTGATAAAATAAAGTTTTATAAAAACTTTGTAGATAATCCCAATAATTGTATTGGTAAATTGTTTTAGCGACTTCATTAGTCATGCTTCTCTCAGCAAAAGGAGAAGTACCCCATTCTTGGATGGAGATGATTTTTTTAATGATAAATTTAGAGTAATTTATCGCTTTAATCTTAGGAGGAAAATGTTGAATATCAACACTTCCAAGGCTAATGAGGATATTCTCATAAAATCCTCTAGTCTTATAAGTTTCCATATTCCAACTATTAGCTGGAAAATACTTATCCATAAGAATCCATGGGGACTCTTTGAATTTTTCATCATCATCTTCGATGACAAGAATCAATTCTCTCTTAGGAGAATCAAAGAATTTATATTCTTTCTGAGCGACTGAAGAATATGACTCCTCATCATCAGGTTTTGAAAGATTGTCCTGAACTTGAATATTCCTGCTCCGTTGTTTGGGAAATTCTTGAAATTCCTTGTCAAAATTTTCTCCTTTTGAAGAAGAACCAATACAAAAAATGCTCTGATTGTAAAGGGATTTCTTCCCTTGTTGTAAAATAGGAGATCCTCTGCCTCCCCTTCCTCTATAAGAGGAATAACTTCTTCCAGACTGGCTCATAACTGTCACGAGTTAAAAAATCTGGGAGATGATTATCTTTCTCTTGCTTATAAACAATATCAAAATCAAAATAAGCAAGAGGAGATTGACATCGGGTAAACATTTGTTTAGAAACATTATGTTCAAAATCTTTGAAGAGCATAAAAGTAGTAGCTCTGCAATCAATTTTAATAGTAAATTTCTGATTATATAAATCATCCTGAAATTTAAGGACACATTTGACAATAGCAAGAATTTCTTTAGCTGTAGCAGAATAATTTTTCTGACTATTATTCCATTTACCGGAATAAAATCTAATGATATAATCATTTTTATTATCAGGATTAATTTGTTTTAAAATACCTCCATACCCCAAATCTGAGGCATCAGTTTCAACAATTTTTTCCCAAGAGGGATTAGCTAGCATAAGACAAGGAATATTTTTAACCTTTTCTTTTATCCTGATAACAACCTTAGTATGATCATCATTCCAAGGAGAATGATTCTTTTTAAGTCTATCATATAAGATAGTGGAATCTTCAGCAAGATTCTTAATATAAGAAGACACATAACTAATGCTTCCTAAGAATATCTGTAACTGAGTTTTACTAGTTATAACACCAGAGAATTTATTACCAAATTCAATACTTCTTTGAATTGGAATAATATTACCTTTATCAATAATATGATCAAGAAATTTTACTTTAGTCTGGAATAAAACCATTTTAGGTTTTGAAATAACTAAACCATTTTTAATGACTAAGTTTTTAAACATATCAAGATGTTTAAAATGTATTTCAATAGCTTTAGAAAATACAAGGATGTCATCAATATAGACAATAATAAAATCACTATAAGGATTAAAAATATCATTCATAATTTGTTGAAATTCTGAAGGAGCATTTTTAAGACCAAAAGGCATAACAGTCCATTCATAATGATCAAGTGGAACATTAAAGGCAGTTTTATACCTATCAGGTTGATTAATCTAAATTTGCCAAAAACCTGATTTTAAATCAAATTTAGAGAAAATAAGAGCATTGACTAATCTGTCAAGATGATCTTTTTTATTAGGAATAGGATGTCTAGTCCATTTTAAAACCTTATTGAGAGGTTTATAATTAATAACCAATCGAGGAACTCCGCGTTCCTGCTCAGAATGTTTATTAACATAGAAAGCAGTACAAGACCAAGGAGACTTAGAAGGATCTATAAGCTTCTTCTGTAATAAGGAAGATATTTCCTTTTTACATAACTCTAAGTATTCAGAGTTCATTTGACAAGGTCTAGACTTAGTCGGAATTTTATTTTCTTTAAAATCTTCTTCATAAGGAAGAGAAACTATATGTTTCTTTCTGTCCCAAAAAGCATTGGAAAAATCATTACAAATTTCAATAGAATTTTTTTTGATATGATCCATGTCTACTTATTATTATAAGAGACCCACTCCTATGGATGTTCTTAATGAAGAACGGAAAAACTTTTTCAATAATTCTCATTCTGGAAAAGGTATTTATGAATGGAATATTGATGGTGGAAGTGATAATCATATTTTCACTCAATGTCATCGCATGTTTATGTATAGTTCTGCTTGTCAAACTTGTGGTAATAGTGATATTAGTACTGCACAAGCTATTACTGTTGGTTTTATTGGTCAACTTAAAGGTTGGTGGGATAATTATTTGACTCCCCAAAATAGAATGTAAATTTTTAATTCTATTAAAATTGAAAATGGTGAGACTAAAATCAATGCGGTTTACTCTTTGATTCTTACTATTTTGGATCATTTTACTGGTCAATATACCAATAAATATGAAAATACCGTAACTCTTTCTTTTTAAATATGAAGTGTAAAACTCTTTTACCGATTTCGGATGGTACAAAGATACTTTTTTTTGTCTCAGATTTATGAGATTCCCGATTGTAATCGGGATATTTGGAAGAATAAATTTGTAGATGGTCTTCCTAATCTATTCTTTGAAAAGAGTTAAGAAAACTCTTAGAAAGGATTCTGATTCAATCCATTATGGGTCTTATACTTTTGGTCAAATCATTAATGTTTGTGTCCAGGAATGATTAAATCTTTGTAATGAACTCAAATTAAAAAATCAAATTAAAAAGGATAAACTTATGGAAAGAAAAAAATTAGGTCAATTTTGTGATCAATTTGGATTAGATAATCCTAATTCTAAAAATAAAAATAACTTGACTAAAAATAATAAGAGAGATTATAAAAGTAAATCTACTTATAAAAAAGAAAAAACATAATTCCTCAAAAAAAAAAAAAAAAAAGATCATGAAAATGATAAAAGTAAAAGAAAATCTTTTAAAAAAAGAAGATATGATACAATTATTTGTAAAAAATGTAATAGGTCTGGTCATTATGCTAATCAGTGCTATGTAAAAGACAAGATTAAAAATCTTGATATTGATGAAGAGTTAAAAGAAACTCTTTTTAAAATTGTTATGAGTCCTAATATTGATACGTAATCGAAAAAGTCTTATAATGACGTTTCTTCCATTGAATCATCTTAGGATGATGATAATTTCATTAAAACCGGATAAAGAAAAGTGCAATGAATGTGTACTTGGAAAACCTTGTCTTAATTGTATCAAGAATATCGATAATACTAATAATATTGATAATGAGTTTTATAAACTCATGAGTCAATTTCAAGATATGAATATTAGTGTCTTAACTAATAATAATATTTTAGAATTTCTTAAACATATAAAAAGATTCTAGTTTAAGAGATAAAATCATTAAACAATTTCATGATTCTTCTAAGAATGAAGACAATGATAAAACTAGTCTTTCTAAAAAGATTGATGGTAATTATTATAATATGGGTGAATTAGAAAGACTTCTTCGCCTAAAAAATATAAAAAATAATCCAGTGACTATAAATGATTTAGTTCATGAGATTAATAATCTCAAAACTGATGTGAAGATTCTTCAAAAAGCAGAATACGATATTTCATTCATCTTTCTTTTATTGAGAAAGGTAAAGAAAAAATTGAGGATAGTGAAACTAACTATAAAGCTCTTTCACAATACTTTGAAATTGATGACAATGTTAATATTGAGAAAATTATTTATCTACCATTAATATGATTATATCACAGAAATGGTATACTAAGATTTCTCTTCTTATAAATAATTCTTATAAGAAAGATTTTATTGCTATGATTGATAGTGGTGCTGATTTAAGTGTCATACATTTATGAATAATTCCTACTAAGTTTTTTGAAAAAACTACTCATTTACTTTCTCATGCATGTGGAGGATCTTTAAAGATTAATTGTAAGCTTAAAAATGCTTATGTTTGTGTAGATGGTTGTTGTATTTCTAACGACTTTCTTATTGCTGAAGACATCACTAGTCAAATGATTATTGGTCTTCCTTTTCTATTTAAAATATATTCTCTTACCTTTGTTGGTGAAAAATGTATTACAGGTACTTATAATGGTAAATCTATTACTTTCAAGTTTATCACTAAACCTATTCATAAGGTTCTTAATTTGATTAAAGATCAAATTAATAATAAAAATTGTCAAATTAATTTTCTTAAATATGAGCTTAATTCTATTACTATAAGTGATAGATTAAATAATCCTAAACTACAGGATAAAATCAAATTTTTAATAAATAAATTTTCTATTTAAATTTGTAATGATTTTTTCAATGCTTTTTGGGACAGAAAGAAACATATAGTTCTCTTCCTTATGAAGAAGATTTTAAAGAAAATAAAATTCCGACTAAGTCTAGACCTTGTCAAATGAACTCTGAATACTTAGAGTTATGTAAAAGGAAATATCTTCTTATTACGTAAAGTTTATAGCTCCTTCTAAATCTCCTTGATCTTATCTTTGTTTTTCTATGTTAATAAACATTACGGCGAGGAGAAATTGGAGTTCCTCGATTGGTTATTAATTATAAACCTCTCAATAAGGTTTTAAAATGGATTAGACATACTATTCCTAATAAAAAAGATCTTCTTGACAGATTAGTCAATGCTCTTATTTTCTCTAAATTTGATATAAAATCAGGTTTTTGGCAAATTCAGATTAATCAACCCGATAGGTATAAAACCGCTTTTTAATGTTCCATTTTGTCATTATGAATGGATTGTTATGCCTTTTTGGTCTTAAAATGCTCCTTCGTAATTTCAACAAATTATGAATGATATTTTTAATCCTTATAGTGATTTTATTATTGTCTATATTGATGACATCCTTGTATTTTCTAAAGCTATTGAAATACATTTTAAACATCTTGATATGTTTAAAAACTTAGTCATTAAAAATGGTTTAGTTATTTCAAAACCTAAAATGGTTTTATTCCAGACTAAAGTAAAATTTCTTGGTCATATTATTGATAAAGGTAATATTATTCCAATTCAAAGAAGTATTGAATTTGGTAATAAATTCCCTGATGTTATAACTGATAAAACTCAGTTACAGAGATTCTTAGGAAGCCTTAATTATGTGTCTTCTTATATTAAGAATCTTGCTGAAGATTACGCTATCTTATATGATAGACTTAAAAAGAATCTTTCTCCTTGGAATGATGATCATACTAAGGTTGTTATCAGGATAAAAGAAAATGTTAAAAATATTCCTTGTCTTATTCTAGCTAATCCCTCTTGGGAAAAAAATGTTGAAACTGATGCCTCAAATTTGGGGTATGAAGGTATTTTAAAACAAATTAATCCTGATAATAAAAAGGATTATATCATTTGATTTTATTCCGGTAAATGGAATATTAGTCAGAAAAATTATTCTGCTAAAGCTAAAGAAATTCTTGTTATTGTCAAATGTGTCCTTAAATTTCAGGATGATTTATATAATCAAAAATTTACTATTAAAACTGATTGCAGGGCTGCTACTTTTATGCTCTTCAAAGATTTTGAATATAATGTTTCTAAACAAATGTTTGCCCGATGGCAATCTCATCTTGCTTATTTTGATTTTGATATTGTTTATAAGCAAGGGAAAGATAATCATCTCCCAGATTTTTTAACTTGTGAATTTATTTCTTCATGACAGTTATGAGCCAGTCTGGAAGAAGTTATTCCTCTTATAGAGGAAGGGGAGGCAGAGGATCTCCTATTTTACAACAAGGGAAGAAATCCCTTTACAACCAGAACATTTCTGGTATTGGTTCTTCTTAAAAAGGAGAAAATTTTGATAAGGAATTTCAAGAATTCCTCAAACAACGGAGCAGGAATATTCAAGTCCAGGACAATGCTTCAAAACCTGATGATGAGGAGTCATATTCTTCAGTCGCTCAAAAAGAATATAAATTCTTTGATTCTCCTAAGAGAGAATTGATTCTTGTCATCGAAGATGATGATGAAAAATTTAAAGAGTCCCCATGGATTCTTATGGATAAGTATTTTTCAGCTAATAGTTGGAATATGAAAACTTATAAGACTAGAGGATTTTATGAGAATATCCTCATTAGCCTTGGAAGTGTTGATATTCAACATTTTCCTCCTAAGAGTAAAGCGATAAATTACTCTAAATTTATCATTAAAAAAATCATCTCCATCCAAGATGGGGGGTACTTTCTCCTTTTGTTTGAGAGAAGCATGACTAATGAAGTCACTAAAACAATTTACCAATACAATTATTGGGATTATCTACAAAGTTTTTATTAAACTTTATTTTATCAGAATGCTAGGCATTCTCACACTTGGCTGATAAAAATTTGTGATAATATCAGTAGGAATCAAATTCTAATTGGCTTTTTTCTCCCGGTGGGGAAATTTTGGTACTTTGGCGGAGATATTTTTTCAAGAGATTAAATCTCTATTGGAAGAATATTATATTAATTTTTCTTCATTAAAAACTCATAATACAAGTAGTAAAACTATTTGTATGTTTTTTGTTGATTAGGAATCCCATGGGTCCGAAATGGAGACCGTAATTCAGCTTATCTTTCAAGATGATATACCAAGTTTATGGAGGATCCATACTACGAGATTTTGGAATAACTTAAATGTTATTCCCGGCTCCCCATGAGTCACCTTTTGCAAGGAAAATATCAATAGGATTAAATCCAAAATAGAAGAATATAAAAAGTCTTCTGGTGAAAAGACCTCAAATAGTCTTTCTTCATTTTCTGAATATTCTAAGAAATATGTTGGTTTATTTTCCAAGGAAAAAATTATGGATCTTTATATGGATCATATCAAGAAAGATTTATTCAATGATATTGATTTTACTTCAAAATCGATGTCTCTATGATTTTTGGTTCGAATTACAAGATGCTCAGGACCCAAATTAAGACTATCAAGACTTTTCTCTTCAAGAAAGTTTTGATCTTTTGAGAAATTCTCTTAAAGAGAAACTTAAAGAAAGAAAGTGTTAATGGAAGATTGGAGATTATATCTAAATAGCTCCAAACTAATGCAAGTTTCTAATATATGGAAGGTCCCTTTTCATGTTATTTTTGATGAAAATAATAATGAAATCCGAGATAAAAATTATCTCAAAGTTCTGAAGAAGAAAATTAAGATTCTTGAAATATGTATTCTGTCTTTGGAAAAAAACGAGATACATGAATGATATTGATGAAGGAAGACATTATCCTCATTCCTTAAAAGGATTTAAGAAGACTCTAATTCTTCTGAAGAAACAAACTTCACTAATGGCGATTTAGAGAAGACTTTGATTTAGCACATTCCAGCAAAATGTGGCTACAATGATCGTCGACAAAATCAAATTTCGTCATTCTTTGCCAGATCAGCAGAAAAGATCGTTCATGAATAGTAATTACTATTCAATTTTTTTTTTTTTTTTTTTTTTGCTTTTGTTTTTTCAAGACTATTTTTTTTTTTTATTTTGAAATTCGGGGTTTGATATTTGGTTCTTTTCATCTATAAATAGTTTGTATTTTTTTTTTTTCAGAGAAGACGCGAAGTTTAGACTAAATCCCTTTCTCTTTCTAAATCCCTCTCTTGTGTGCAACCTTGTAACCTTGTAATACTATTGTTCATAAACTGGTTTTTGCTTGTGACATTTTAAAGGTATATTGTTATTTAAATTCTATATTTTAAATTTTTATTTTCGATGATTCCACCTCAATGCTCGGCTAAATTACTTGTATTGAATCATGACCGACTTAACTATACTCTACTATCATGTGCATTTGGAATTATATTCATATTGATCCGTAATTTGATATATCAAAGGTAGAGTTGGTTTAGGTAAGAGGTTTTAGCTTCAAATGATATTCATGAGTTAATCATGTGGCTAAATTTTTTTTTGCCGCTTTTTCGATGAATAAGCAGCGCTTTTTGGTGTAAAAACTTTTTTCAGGTTAACTCATGGACTATGGAATTTCTCAGTAATTTTCTATTCGTGTTTGTAAAATATCCACATGATACTATTGATATAGATCTTTGCACGATCCTTATGTTAATATGGTATATATATATATATATATATATATATATATATATATATATATAATATACATCAAAATTTTCAAGTGGGTCAGGGGCCCAACTACCTTCTTGGCCCCATATAGTTTCGCCCCTGTTAATATAATTAAATTTGTATTTTTTGCTATTGTATTAGATAAATAAATGTGTTTCTCGAAATAGAATAGCTCAAATGTTCATCATTATTTATTGTCTCGGGATTATGCGTTATATTAAATTTATTTTTATTTATTTTTTGATTTTATACATGTTTATAACATTGACCTTTTTTTTAGTGAAATAGGTTAATTAGGCAAGCCTATGCATAGATGGTAGGAGGTTTAATAATACATGTCTGTGCAATTAATTGTATTTTGAAGTCTTGAAGAACACAACTCAAGTGAATATCAAAATAATTTATTTTATATAAGAAAATTTCATTTTTGATTACTAAAGTTGACTTTTTTTCCAAATTTGGTGATCCACTTTTACTCATTTTTTATATTGTTTACCCAAGTTTTTTTTTTCTCACATTAGGTCCTGTCGTTAGTTGACCCGTCTTTGATTGGCGGGGTCAATGGGAAAAAACGCGAATTCATTTATAGTATCAAAAAAACACCACCAAAATTGAAATTTCATACTCTGTCTTTCAAGAGATTTTGGGTGACGAGAAGGAAAAAACTTGGGTTTGCACCACAATGCGGTAAACTTTCGCTTATTGCTTTAGTTGCTCAATTTTCCTCTTCTTTTTCTTCATTGTCTCCTTGTAACTCTCTCTCTCTCTCCCCTTTTATGCGTTCTTAATTTGATTGAATTTTGTTCAGATGTAGATTGAAAGAAGTTTACAATTTTTTTTATTAAATGGTGTTTCGTGAAGGATGTTTTGAAGTCATGAATATAATTATGTAGCCATATAATTATGAAGTTTACAATTTGCTTATAATTCAAGTCCCCTTAATAAAACAAAGCTTGAATAAGAGAAATTCTTTACCCAAGATGCTTATAAACAATAAAACTTACTTTTGATTGCAAATACAAAGTTTGATTAGAGAGAAATCAATGTAAATTGAAAGAAATAGGGTTTCAGGGAAAAAGGAAAAATAGGCTGTCGAATTTGGAGTCGATCTTTATAACCCTAAATGAATTCGCGCATTTTCCCGTTGGCGCCGTCAGTCAAAGACTGGTCAACTGACGGCATGACCTAATGTGAGAAAAAAAAATTGGGTGACCAATTTTGAAAGTGAGTAAAAGTGGGTGACTAAATCTGAAGAAAAGTAAACTTTAGTGACCAAAATGAAATTTTCTCAAAATTTAACATGTCAAAATGTTTACTCATTCGGTTCGTTCCACTATTAACCCCGCATCTATCTTCCGTCGCTCATTACTTTTTTTTAATGTGAAGTTTATTTCGAAACATGAGAATATATGAAAAATATTACATGCACAGTAAAAACTAGCATTTTACAAACAAAATGTTAATTCGTATCAATAATAATAATAATAGTAACTCACGATAAACATAGTGCAGATAAACATGATACACATAATATCATATTATGAATATAATTAATATTAATAAAATAAAATAATATAATACCCCTTCCACCCACACTGCTACTGCTTGGTCAAAAATCAAAATCACAGAAGGAGTAACTGCGGCATCAATCGCCAACCATATGAAATAGTGTGGTGTGTGATACTAAAAATAAAGAATCAAGAAAACATCTTTGACAAATAATTCGAATTTCTGCAAAAATGGGATCTTTGGGAAATGGTGGCATATGGGGAATGGGGCCCTTTCACGATAGCTTTCGACGGCGGAACAGCAAGAAGAGAAACACCAGTAAAAATGAATCAAAGCCCTCCAATTCTGTCGATTCCAGCGGCGGCGGCGGCGGTTACCGGTTCCCTCTTAAGCAAGCCGCCACCGCCGCCTCCCTTTGCCTGACCGGAGACACCATTGCCCAGCTCCGCCACCGTTGGGTCAAAAACAAAGCCCATTCTGATGATTTCAAGGTCAGAATATTAATACTGTGTGTGTGAAAGCTTTTGTATAATATATATGAATCATTTTTTAACTTAGGGTTTAAGGCGAGTGTAAATATGCTAGTTTTTATTGGTTTCAAATTTTCTGGGTTCTTGAAATTCTGTTCTTATATAAATTTTTTGATTGCTGACTGTTGTGGAATAAAGGCATCATAATTAGGTAAAAATATTGATTAATTGAAGGGTTGTTTTCCCTTTCTTTGCTTCCATTGATTTCAATTGAAGAATCATTGGATAATATGTAGATTCTAGTTCGAAATTCAGAGCATGGTACAGCTCAATTTAAATCTTGCTAAGTGGTTCTGGATAATTAGTTGTAAGTTACCTGGATTTCAATTATAATTATGTGTGTGTGTGTTCATACTATAGGATTGTGAAAATCCTTGCTTTATGTGCTCAAACATTGTCAAAACTTGATGGGATGTCGATGCGTGTCTCGATTCTATCTATTTGATTTTCGAAATACAGTCAACAATTAGGGGGTGCTTGGTTCAAAATCTTCAATTGGAATGATGATGAGAATCATGAATAGAGAAATGGGGATAAAAAAAATGAATATTGGTTGAGGAATTGTGAAATGGTTGAAGAAAAATGATTATAGGGTAAACAGTAGTTAATCAAAATGGGGGTAGTGATCAACTTATTTTGAGTCTCGTTACCTCGTGGAATTGATCATCTCTTATTATCATTCCCGTTGAAGAATTACGAACCAAGCGCCCCCCCCACCCCCTAATTTGTCCATGAATTACACTCTGTTTGAGGCTGTATAATCATCACACTGCTCACCCTTTCGACCTCAACTTGTTCGGCCCAATTTTTTAATTTTGTGTTGCTATTTCCTCTTGAATAAACGATTTGTGTTATCATTAGGGATATCTCTGCACATTATTTCTCTAGAGGCTTCATGCTTGTTCAAACTCTTTGCATAAAAGAGCGAAAACTACTTTTGCAGGATGTCTTAAGCATAGTTTTGTCTGAACATGACTATATTCGAGCCCTGCGAATGAGTTCATACGGCTTTCTGCTGTATGGTCCTGGTTCATATGCATGGTACCAATTCCTCGATCATACTATGCCGAAGCAAAATGTTCAGAACCTAATGATGAAGGTAATTTATTAAGTTAGGGATCTTTAATCTTATAAATGATTTCTGAACTCTTTATTCTGGCTCCTTTTTCAGGTTGTATTAAATCAAGTTGTACTAGGGCCGTGCGTAATTGCTGTTATTTTTGCGTGGAATAACTTATGGCTAGGGAAACTTTCTGAACTTCCTAATAAATACAAGAACGATGCCCTCCCTACCTTATTAACCGGTAAAGTCCTTTATCTAGTTTTGTGGTTACTAGTTAGTGTTCACATTCCTTACGTACTTGTATTATCGTGCAGGTTTCAGGTTCTGGATTCCAGTCAGCATTTTGAATTTTTGGTACGTTATTCGTATTCCAGTCAGCATTTTGAAGATACCGTGGATATGGATTTTGTCTTGAATCGAGCAGTTTCATACTCTAAAAAAACCCGTGGAAACAAATTATAAATATGAACATGATGTTTTCTTGAAATGGTTTTCGGTAAAAAGAATATGATAAGGATAAGGAATAGATTAAAGGGTTTAGCAGGTCTAGCTGTTGCGTTCCACCCGTGAATGAATGATATTTTGAAATTTCCAGAATTCAAATTGATTTGAAAATTAACTCTCTTAAATGCACTTGATTGGATTATAGGGTGGTTCCTCTTCAAGCCCGCGTTGGTTTCATGTCGATGGGGTCCATATTCTGGAACTTTTATTTATCTTCAACCATGAGCAGGTGACTTTTGCTAAAAAATTATATGTACCCAGAAGTGATGATTTTAACCATCAGGTGAGGTGTTGTTCTAATATAACGATTCGTGATTTTAATCCTTTTGTTATGCCATTATGTTTTTTGATATTAATCCCTATTTTTCTAATTTGTAGGCCTTGAATCTGGTCGAACGTATAATCACAGTTCTTTTTCACATTAACAAAGACTCGAAACATTGCACGTTAGATCAGTGAAACGGTGCTACAGCTTTTGGTGCGTCCGCAGAACACTGGGTTCTGAATTCTCGATTTTTCCTTCTCCAAGTTGTAGAATTTCATGTCTTCATTAATTATAACAAGTACACGAGTTCATAAATCATAATCTATTCACTAGTTTTGTTTTCCTCCATCTATTTAACAATTTGTACGATGAATAGACCTGTGCGTATGTTTGCACGTGCTCGTTTCTTTTGCACTAGATTTCCCTCTTGCATTCCATCTGGTAACTCTGGTTTAGCCAAAATTTTCTGGAGAGTAGGCTATAATATAATCTGCATCATTACCTCTTCTGCTTATATTGGCAGATAATGTGTGAAATAAACCATTCTAGTCTCGTATTTCATTTCACGTGCCAGATTATCGTGGTCGATGGATTTTTCTCTCAGATTTGAAAATTTAAACGAACAAAAATGAGCAGGAAGTTGCTGAAAAAGTAATGTGCAATAAGGTATAGGATAAGAAAAGAACCATTCCTCCCAATTAAAAGGCTTGTGAAATGAACTATGAGACGTCAAAAAATCAATAAAAATAACCATAACAGTGAAATGGAAAAGCATTCAACAGTAGTATGAAATGAAATACAAACATCACACAGAATCAAATTCCTTGCTTTCACTTGCAGTGATGAATCTTCTTATCCTGCACAAAACCATAACTTCAAATAGACAAAAGCACCTTTAAATAACAAGAAAAAGATGTCCTGATAGCATGAAAAAAGCAAGAAAATTCCCACAAGGTGATGAATAAAACTCCTCCCCCCTAAAATTTTCATTTCATTTCACTGGGGGTGCGAAAATCATTGGGACGTCGTACCACCATGAGTGGAAGCTCGCAGCAACATGGACAAGACTGGATTTATACGCTTGCAGATATATCAGATTTTCCTCCACCAATTATATCAGGCTTTCCCTTTCATCCAGCTGGAAGATCTCCGGTTTGTTCTTATATTTTTTACACACACATTTGCTGTGAGTTTTTTTTTTTTTTTTTTTTTTCACAATTTTGTTTCTTGATCTGTATTTAGAATCCTGGAGGAAGAACAAGAGGTCCCTGGTTGTTGGTTGAGGATAGATTCATTGGAGGGCATAATCATGGCTTACCAAGGTGATTAAATTTATTTAGATTCATTTCTTGGCTTTCCTAATCTGTATAATTCTATGTCCAAAAGGTCGTGTTTGTTAATCCCTCCGTTTCATAATAAGTGTCGTTTTAAAGATTAACTTTCGTTTCTAATTAATTGTCACTTTAGTCATTTCTCCACATTTCTTCCAAATTTACGTCATTTGTATCCCGAAAAGATGTATTATGTTGCGATTAAGGATGTCTCTTAAGATATATATAAAGTTGATTGAGGGTAAATATGTCAAAATTTCATGTTTATTAATTTAATACAGATTTTTAAAACGACACTTATTATGAAACAAGTAGAGTATAAATATGTTTGTTCCTATGCAGTTTTCCACCTGCACAAACCCCTCGTCCTTCGGCACCGTTGGTACTCTTTGACACATATCAGGGCAGGCCCGACTCCCCTCCGACGTACCACCAACCGTGGAATGACCAGGGGTCTACGGCGGTGGAATCGAGGCTGAGTCCGGACGAGCAAAAGCAAGCAGTTAACAGGCTGAGGAAACAACTCTACAGCCCTAATATAAACAGTATAATCAGGAGGTTAGGCACCAAGTCCAGTAGTCCTGGAGGATCTCTCCAGGGCGACGATGCAGGGAAACGGTGTGCCGTCTGCTTGGAAGATTTCGAGACCAAGCAGTTCGTCACGACCACTCCCTGCAACCACATGTTTCATGAAGAGTGCATCGTTCCGTGGGTGAAGAGTCAGGGGAAATGCCCCGTTTGTAGATTCGTGATCGCTGAAAAAAGTCCGCCTCAACGGAACAGAAACGACGTTGCATCCAGCCGCGGTGGAGCCGGGAGGAACGTGATCTTTTAGGAGAGATTGTGTATGAAAAATAGCATTTCTTACCTTATTTCACTGTCACAATTACACTATGATGTAATTGATGTACGTATAGTGCATTGTTGGAATATATTATGAAACATTGGTGAGAAATTCCTGCATAACTACTCCAATAATATAAATATTATCTTTACTTACTAATACCTTTCTGTTATATATAGTAATATCTTTCTGACTTTCTCTTCATTCATCAAGTTCCATTCCAAAATTCAGTTGTAACGAACTCATTCACTCTCAATCCTTCAATGTTCATCTTCGTTTCAATTCATGTATTTCCCCATGAATTTCTACATAGGGGCTATATATATTATTATAATTATTAACTGAAATAACACGGACATAAAATTGGGATATATAGAAAAATGTAAAATTAAGAACAAGATTTTTTATTTTTTTCTGTCAAAAAAAAAAAAAAAAAAAGAACAAGATTATTTTTTCAATCAGCTTATCAAGATATTGATTAATGAAAGTCGTTGCATGCTGATGTTGTTTTGTGATTAGTGAATTTTTAATTTGAATTTATCTATTCGGTGTCAAATGATCCTCATCATAAATTCATACTTGTTCTAAATACCAGAATAATATTTGTTTATCATTTTCTTGTGTGGACCACAAACTTCCTCGTATGGACCATATGTGTGTTACATAATTTCAGAAAGGGATGTTATCGAATTTGAAATTTGCACGCCAAGGTTATTAATAATTGAACTCAACATTTTTATTTTATTCATACAATATACTCCATTATATATGATTTTAACATTTATTTTTAATGGTAGTATACGAAATTCAACTAAAAAAAAACACTTTCTTTAGACGATTTCATGATAAGAATGAGCATAACACAGACATAACGCATTAATACTTTAAATAATAATTTATTTATCGTCTCAGGTCCTAAGACAATGGGACGTTTTTATCGTAAAAAATTGCCGCACAAGAGTAAAATTTATTTTAAACGATTTTTCTTTTAAGAACGGAAAAATAATATTTTCAATCGCGCCTGCCCTTATTTTTTGTTTAAAGAAAAAATAAAAGACATTTTAAAGAAAAGAAAACAAATCTTTGAGGAATAGTCAAAATCCCACTAGAAAAATATAATAAAAAGGTTATAGCCCAATCAGCCATTGGGAAAATTCCACGTAGGCTATTGGCACCCTCTAATTTACTTCTTCCACTCCACTCCCCATCTTCATTCCTCCCAACCCCATTAGCTTCTTTCTCGCTCTACACTCACAGCACCTCCTCTCAGGTATGTTTCTTCATTTCATAGAGCCGAAATTTTCAGCTTTTCTGCCTTGTTTATCTTCAAATTTTAATGGGTTTTGTTTCAAATTAGTAATTTTACTCGAATTAATCTCATTCGTTGGTTTGAATTTGAAGAGCTGGATGATTTTAGTTTGATTAATTACATGTGTTCTTGGTGGGCTTTGCGTAATTCGTCGTAAAACAATAGAATATATGATTGAAACAATCGCCTATTTTCATTTTTTTTTTTTTTGTGGTTTATTAGTTTTAAAATGACTTTCGAGATGGAGTGATATTGATGCTTAAATTTATTCAGATTGATTTGTTTATTAGTTAAATACTTATGTGTTTGTATGTGTATATTCCTCTTTTCTACTCCAAAAACAAAGTTTTTTTTGGCTGCTGACTGAAAATTCTCATCATCTTGACTAAATAAACTGACCTTTTTTCAATTCCTCCTTTGTTCCTCAGAATCTTCATAATATTGTCAATCATATGTATTGATCTCTTAAACTTGTCTAATTCCAGAGGAATATAAAAATGGCAACCTCATCTGCTTGTATCAGTGCCTTGTCTGCTGGTAATACCAGAAAAGATTTAAGCAAAGAAATATACGGGCAGCAGTTTATCCAATCGTCGAGCCTTCTGTTAGGAATTTAAGCAAGCAATTATGGGAGAAAATAATGGGAACTGCGGATTAAGGAACAAAACAATTTGATTCTTGGTTGGTCAAACCGACTACATTTAAAAAGACTACTAAAGCCGGAGATATTTACTATATCTTATAAGATAGTCTGCAAAGTAGTGCGAGATACAATGGGGAGTCGGGGGATTTATACAAGAAATCTAGGTTTGACCCATCCTGGCGCAAAACCCTAAAAGATGAAAATCGGGCCTCCACAGGGCCTCGGAACCGCTCGACCTCAGCCCTAGGTCGAGGGGTTCGCCGATCAAGAACCTTGCTCGAGCACCTTCTCACAACAAAAGGGGGGACGCCGACAGAGCACACTGCCGACCTCGAGACCGTCGGCGCCTCCCGCCCCTGCATCCTGCTTTCACTCGAGCTTCATAACCCAACAATCTCCCACCGAGGCTGAACACGAGCCCGACATGGAGCGGAAGTGCACGACCTCAACTAGGTCGAACGTCTTATGCTGACACCACAGCGGAAGTGCACGACCTCAATTAGGATGAACGTCTTGTCCTCACTGGACTCATTCCGAACGTCTTGTCCTCCTTGGACTCATTCCGAACGTCTTGTCCTCCCTGGACTCATTCCGAACGTCTTGTCCTCCCTGGACTCAATCCGAACGTCTTGTCCTCCCTGTACTTATTCCGCAAGTCTTGTCCTCCCTGGACTCATTCCGAAACTCAGACTCCAACAATCCCAACAATCTCCCACCTGGAGACTGACTCCAAGACGTAACTCGTCTTCCCCATCTCTCATTTGCATCCCCTCTCCGACTCAAGCATAACCCAAGTACGTTCACATAGGGTCCTGTTCATACGTTATGTCACGCCATTCTGCTGTGGGGTTCCTCTCACGATTTTCTCCATTCGGATTCCATTTGCCTCACAGAATCCTTTGAACTCACGGAGCTCGTACTCTCCACCATTATCGAATCTCAAACGCTTCACCTTGAGATCCGTTTCAGTTTCTACAAGAGTTTTCCATTTCCTGAAAGCATTAAAGGCATCAGACTAATTTTTCAAGAAATAAACTCATACCTTATAAATAGAGTCGTCAATGAAAGTCATGTAATATGATGCTCCACCAAGGGATGTCACTTGTCTTTGGACCCCACAAATCACTTTGTGAACTAACTCCGGTTTACCGCTTCAAAAGCCTCGCCTCCCTTCGAAAAACTCACCCTTTTCTGTTTTTCGAATACACAATCCTCACACAAACCAATGTCAACTGTCTTGAGGTCTGGCAGTTTACCCTTCGAGCACATAACTTTCATCCCCTTTTCACTATGTGGCCAAGGCGACAATGCCACAAATTTGCATTCCCTTTTTTACTTGCAAGAGCAATGTTATCCCGAGTGTTGTCTGTCATATACAACGTCCCCTCTTTATTTCCACGAGCCACTACCATGACACCTTTGGATATCTTCCACGAGTTACACCCAACGGTCACCTTATAACCCTCGTCATCAAGTTGTCCAACTGAAATCAAATTCCTCTTCAAACCAGGAATGTCTCACATCTTTCAATTGTAACACAGTCTCATTTGGTGTCTTAATCCTAACATTCCCCTTCCCTTTGATTTCCAGAGGCTCATCATCAGCTAGATAAACCTTCCCAAAGTTCCCGAAAGTGTACTTTTCCACTACGCCAAGATCAGTTGCCACTAATGAAACGATGCTCCGTAATCTAACACTCACGACTCAATGGATCGCTTACACTCGTAATCAATGCATCCCGAGTCCTCATCGATGACAACGTTATCGAGTTGTCATTCTTCTTTGGTTCATTCCCTTGTGCCTTGCACTCACTTTTGTAATGACCAAGTTCATGACATTTATAACACTCAACTTTATTCTTATCCTTCTTGGGTTTATCTTTGTCTCTTCGATCTACCCCGATTTGGCTCCCCTCGATTCAGATCTCAGCCCGCTTCCGCGACTCAAAAGCAGATCCTGTGGGCCACACCCAACTCTTTTCTGCGAATTTCTTCACTCATGACCGGATCCTTAACCTCATCAAATTTCGTTTCACTTTACCTCTTTGAAGCACTAACAAACCAATTATCGTCCCACTCCAACTTTCAGGTAAAGAAGACAACAAAATAAGGGCTTGAGCCTCATCATCAAAATCAATCTCAACCGAGCTCAATTGGGCTATGATCATATTGAACTCGTTGAGATGATTGGCTACCACGGTATCCTCCGCCATCCTCGGGTTGAATAACCTTCGCATCAAATGAACCTCTTTTTTTGCGGTGTTTTTTCATACATCTCGATCAATATCTCCAAAGATCTCCTTTGTGGTTTTTGCTTTCACCGTATGTAGGGCGACGTTCCTGGATAACGACAGACGAACCACACTCATCGTCTTCCTATCCAGCAACTTCCACTCGTCATCCTTCATCTCTTCAGGTTTTTCACCCAACGGTTGATGCAGATCTTTACCGTACAGGTAATCTTCGATCTGCAATTTCCAGAATCCAAAATCCGTTCCATCAAACTCTCAACAGACGATCCCTTCAGCCATCATAATTGCTCTCCACATATCCCTTTAACCCGATGCTCTTGATACCAGTTGTTAGGAATTTAAGCAAGCAATTATCGGAGAAAATAATGGGAACTGCGGATTATGGAACAAAACAATTTGGTTACCCAGTTCGTCAAACTGACTACATCTGGGGGCACTACCAAGCCAGGAGAGATCTATTATATCTTATAAGATAGTGCAAGTAGTGCGAGATACAATGGGGGAGTCAGGGGGTATTTATACAAGAAACCTAGGTTTGACCCATCCTGGCCGAAACCCTAAAAGATGAAACTAGGCCTCCGCGTACAGGTCTCGGAACCGCTCGACCTCAGCCCTAGGTCGAGCGGTTCTGCTCGATCAATAACCTTGCTCGAGCGCCTTCTCACCGCTGGGGGGGGGCGACCGAAGCAAGGTCGGCGCCTCCTCGCGCCACTCGCATCCCCGTTTCACTCAAGCTCCATAACCCAACACCTTCCACTATTGATTAGTACATCTAAAGTATCACATGTCAAAGCATCACTTGATCAAAAGATGAATGAAGGAAGAAGAGGCTTTCTAAAATTGGTGCTTGGTAATGCTGGATTAGCCATACCTGCATTAATAGGCAATGGAAAAGCTATTGCAGACGAGCAAGGTGTTTCAAATTCAAGAATGTCTTATTCTAGATTCTTGGAGTATCTAGACAAGGACAGGTTAAAAAGGTTGATTTGTATGAAAACGGGACGATTGCCATTGTTGAGGCTGTATCTCCCGAGTTGGGTAACCGAGTTCAGAGAGTTCGTGTACAGCTTCCGGGCCTCAGCCCGGAGCTCCTTCAAAAGCTCAGAGAGAAGAGCATTGACTTTTCTGCTCACAATGGGCAAGAAGACTCCGGTTCCTTATTGTCTAACCTAGTGGGAAACTTGGCCTTTCCTTTGATTTTGATTGGGGGTCTTTTCTTTCTATCGAGACGTTCCTCTGGAGGAACGGGTGGGCCCGGAGGGGGTGGATTCCCCCTCACCTTCGGTCAATCGAAGGCCAAGTTCCAAATGGAACCAAACACGGGTGTCACTTTCGATGATGTGGCTGGAGTAGACCAAGCAAAGCAAGACTTTATGGAAGTGGTGGAGTTCTTGAAAAAGCCCGAGAGGTTAACTGCTGTGGGTGCTCGTATTCCTAAGGGAGTTCTTCTCGTGGGCCCACCTGGCACCGGAAAGACATTGCTGGCGAAGGCGATTGCTGGTGAAGCAGGTGTCCCGTTTTTTTCGATTTCGGGATCTGAGTTTGTTGAGATGTTCGTTGGAGTTGGTGCCTCACGAGTGCGTGATCTTTTCAAGAAGGCGAAAGAAAATGCTCCCTGTATCGTATTTGTTGATGAAATCGATGCTGTTGGGCGTTCAAGAGGAACTGGTATTGGTGGAGGAAATGATGAAAGAGAGCAGACGCTGAACCAGCTCTTGACTGAAATGGATGGTTTTGAAGGGAATACGGGTATAATTGTAGTTGCAGCTACCAACCGTGCGGATATTCTTGACTCTGCCTTGTTTAGGCCAGGAAGATTCGATAGACAGGTAAATAATCTATGGTGTATTAGTTCGTATGATGAACAGTATTAGAAATGATCCTACCTTCTTATCAGTAAAGAGAGAGTAAAAGAACAAGAAAGAATCTAATACTTTTCGACGTACAAACTAATACTTTTTAACATACAACTTGTATTTTCAACGTTGGATAAATACGTTTCAAAATGCTTACCAATACCTTTTAGCATATGAACTAATACTTTTCAGTATAAAAACTAATACTGAATTTTTACGAGAAATGATATTACTTTTTTATCAGTAAATTAGGAGAGGATAAAAAAGAGAAAAAAAAGACTTCTAAATATATAGATGATTGTATGTATGTAATCCAAATCTTTCTACAGGTAAGTGTTGATGTCCCTGATATTCGTGGAAGAACCGAGATCTTAAAGGTTCATGCCAGCAATAAAAAGTTTGACTCTGATGTATCACTTGAAGTGATATCTATGAGGACACCTGGTTTTAGTGGAGCAGATCTAGCTAATCTCTTGAACGAGGCAGCTATTCTGGCTGGACGTCGTGGAAAGACTTCCATCCCTTCGGAAGAAATTGATGATTCAATTGATAGGATAGTTGCTGGAATGGAGGGAACGGTCATGACAGATGGCAAGAGCAAGAGTCTCGTGGCTTACCATGAAGTTGGCCATGCAATCTGCAGGTATGTTCAGATCTGAGTTAAACAGTCTTTTAGTCCCATAACTTGTTTACAGTCCAGTTTTGGTCCCAAAAAAATTAACCTTTTCGATTGAATCCCAATATTTTAAAAGAAAATTCCATTTTTTGTCCAAACCGACTGAAAATAAAAAAGGGTGTAATTTTATGTCACATGAGCATTTAATTTGCGTTCAAAATTGGACAATGGACAAGTTATGGGGCAGAAAAACTTTTTTAACTCTGCAGATGTCTCTATCTGGTTTATTGCTCAGCATTTGGTGCAATTTTCATCGTTGCTTGTTTTATCGTGCAGAACTTTAACCCCGGGGCATGATGCCGTTCAGAAGGTAACCCTACCTGGTTCATCCCTGCAGATGATCCAACCTTGATATCAAAACAGCAACTTTTCGCCAGAATTGTTGGTGGGCTTGACCTGGTTCATTCGGTGAACCAAGTGACAACTGGCGCAGCTGGTGATTTGCAACAGATCACTGGCTTGGCCAAACAGGTAAACTTTCTAATCTGTATATTGCAATCTTTGACATCTTCGCTCTTTTGTCTACTGCAGCCGGTCCACTTTAACTAACCGTTTAAAAATGTTTCACGCGAATTAATTGGACCTTAATTATTGCCTTTTTGTTTACTTATTCCTAGTTCATACTCCCTCTGTGTTTCATATGAATTACATGTGGTAAATTTGCTTATTTTATGCACACAAGTAAAGGACCTAATTGGAATATAATATTTGATTTTCATAGATTAGTGCAAAAATGACAATTATTTCAGGCCAAAGATTTTTCTCTAGAGAGACAATTAAAACGGGTTGTAGGAGTTTAATAATCAATCACAAAAAATAAGTAGAGGGGTAAAATTAGAATATGATCATTTAATTATCTTTGGTATGCAAAATGACAATTATATCCTCTAGAAAGACCATTAAAGTGGAACGGAGGTAATATTTGATTTTCAATTGTTCGTTACGAATTCACTGTCGCGTTTCGTGCGTAGATGGTCGTCACATTTGGCATGTCCGATATAGGACCATGGTCGCTAATGGACGCATCGAGTCAAAGTTGAGATATGATCATGAGAATGATGGCAAGAAATTCAATGTCGGAAAAGCTAGCCGAAGACATTGATTCTGCGGTCAAGAGGCTTTCAGATGATGCGTACGAGATTGCATTTCGCCAGATCAGAGAAAACCGTGAAGCTATAGATAAGATTGTGGAAGTCCTTCTTGAGAAGGAGTCGATGACTGGAGATGAGTTCCGCGCAATCCTTTCAGAATTTGTCGAAATTCCAGCTGAAAATCGACTTCCTACACCATCCCCCATAACTGTATAATAGCTTGTATTGCAGTGTCGAATTTGACTTCAGATATGTAATTAATTGATTTAATTTACGTGTGTAGTTGAACTGAAACTATGTTGTGTAAAGATAGTATACACAGACAAATGCATAAGTGAGTAATGTATAGTTATTTAGCCATAAAATTGGGTGTCGTCTGAAATATTCAAACTCTAGTCTTTTATTTTATCAATACATGCCAGGATAAAGTTCACCTTTAGGGTGTGTTTTTTAAAAACAACTAAAAAGGTAAAAGTGATTTTTTCCTCAAAGCTAGAGCTTTAAGAAAAGACACACTTTTACACACTTGGGTTGTGTTTTAAAACAGGCCCTTAGTCTTTAAAACACTACGGCAAAATCATGAAAAAAGTCCTGTCTTTGTAAGTAGTTACAAAGATAATTCTAAATTTAGCAATTTTGTATTGTATTAGGGACAAAAATCAACAATTATTCTGTAACATTAAAGGTTTACGGAATGCTACCTCTTCAATAAGATCCAAATCCAAAATAATATCATCAAAAAACCATAGCATGCTTATCAGTACTACCACTTAGAAGCACGTAAACCCATATTTATACCACTAAACATAACATTAGAAAATGGAACAGGAGTGACCAAATCATCAGAATGGCAACGAGACAGGTCTGAAATGATTTGGCCTGACCCGAAAAACATATCATTGTTTAATATATTATTTAGTGTTTATATAATACTTAAAAAAACACATTAAGTCTATATATGCACGAGCCTATATTAGTGTATTATATATATATATATATATATACATATGTGTGTGTGTGTGGTGGGTGCAAAAATGGGTTCGCGGGGGTAAGTTTTAAACATATACAACCCGCCACATGTCCGCTCGGGTCCAAACCCACCTTGGGCGTGGATCCGAGTTTAAACCCGTCTAATTACCGTCCTACCAATCACTCAAACACAGTTGCACAGGTGCGCGCCATAAAACCCGAATAAACTTGCACCAAGTAGAAAATGCCTAGCAGTATCTACTTGCCCATCTCAGATGAGAATTATAAGCAGAAAGAAGCAAAGGCCAAAGAACGGCAATCTAAATGCCAAGAAATACAGTTAATTTACAAATTAAAGGATCCTAATGGGGGTGGGGGGATATTACTTGCAAAAAGATGGGTGCATACATCTGCTATTGTTGCTTGCAATTATGGACCCCATATTCACAACTTCAATGACACTCGCCTAAAGAAACTAAAGACGAAACGCTAAAAGAAATCGTACCAATCCGTACTGGGAACATTGAACAGAAAAGGCCAATCTGCCACTTTACACGCCACCAATTCTACTTCACTTCAAGGACCAATGATCATGAAACATCTTAATTTCCCCATCTAATCGTTCAGCATCGCCTATAATTCTACTTCAAGGATTCGAAATTTAGGATTACAGATCTGATTATAATCCATTTAGATTTTCAGCGAGAGTCCGTTGCTTTCTTCCAGTAGAAAGTTCCAGAAAGACAATACAACTCTTTATTGTTTCAGAAAAATCAATAGGATGCCAAAAGTTCAGTCAATCAGATCAACTCATCCTGTTCGCTTTAAAATAAAACCATCAAGGCAGTCCAGATTATAGCATAGCATACTCATTCCATCAGAAGAAGCATCACATATCATAAACAGGGAAACGAGTTCTGAATTTGGTCCAAATTTTCACTTGATCTCAGAGTGCTTCTTTCAGAGAATTAGGAACATTCAAAAAAAGAAAGGCGACTAACCCTTGTAGGCAGACTATCAGTTTCCTCATCAGAAGAAACTGGAGAATCAGAAGCCTCAGCAAGAGATTCGAGCATTGTTATCACTTCAGACGAGTCGTCCAGATAATACTTGGCCTTGCTTGGTTTTTGCCCAACCGTGCAAGCAAATACTTCGGCGTTGTACGAAAGAATACGGCTAGAAACTGCAGTACCAAGTATTTCAAACATGTCCTCATCAGATCTGTCGTCACCTATGCAAAGCACAAAATTGGCTTGTTTCCTCTTATCTGTCATAGATGAGAAAATCTTCTCTGCAACTCTGCCTTTGCTAACACCCTGTATCAACAAAAATGTACCCATCCTTAATATCTTGTTTAACTAATTCACATTAACATATTTCCTTTTTTTGCTGTCACATTAACATATTTCTAGCATACAGTATTCGGGTGAAATCTCAACTTCAAATTAAATGGGGAAAAAATGGAAATGAGAAAGAAAGAAAAAACAAATAAAGAAAAGGGGAAATAGCATTTTAGTCCTGTAAATTATCCCTATTTTGAGTCTAATCCTGTCGACTTTCACGAATGAAAACAGTCCTGCAACTTTCAATATTTGACATTTTGGTCCGGCATCCAGTTGTACGAGGTGAAACACCTAGTTTACACTAATGTGGCTGAGTCTGATTTGTGCAGGGCAGTCTCTGATTGGTCAACTGTATGTTTCAACTCGGTTGCCGGACCAAAATGTCAAAAAAATGAAAGTTAAATGACTATTTTCAATTCATCAAAGTCGACAGGACTATAAACCGAAACAGAGGGATTAAAAAAATTATTTTCCCTAAAGAAAAGAACCAAGGAGATGAATCTAAACAGAGAATTTCAATGTGGAAATTGGTGTTAAGGGAGAAACTAACTGAAAGAACCAAAAAAGTAGAAGAAGCTGAATGGGGAAAGCAATGAAAGAGAATAATTATCCCCTTATTAAAACATGCCTGAGGTTTCACTTCCACAATAAACTGCCCACTCTTCACAGCAACGGGCTCGTTTGCTAAAACACTCTCTAGATGATCCAGCATTTCCTTGGCTTGGGAAAAACCAAATCCTGGGTCTGCATCATGATAATGCCAGACTAAAGCGCTTTCCTTTCTCTCTATTCCAGAGCCATCAGTAGCCTCAGCATATGATTCCATAACAGGTTCTGCAATTTCCATCCAATCAAATTCCACACTCTGGCCATATGTTTCCCATTCATCACGTCGTGGCCACCTGGCAATAAAGTTGAAGATTAAAACAGGAGATTTTCATTATATGCACAGTGAAAATGACCAACAGTGCCTGCGTCCATACTCTCGGGGAGGAGAGAGAAAGTTAATGTTTTAACACCATCGAGATATTAAATGTTAACAAAAAAACACATCAATAATTCTGGCATATAAAGTAATGAGGCTCATCAACATCCTGAGGGTGGAAGAAAGTGAAATGAAACCCCCATCCATAAAAAATGTAAACTGCATAGACATTAAGTATCAATAAGAAAACACGCAGTGATTCTAGTATAAACAACAAAGAGGAGCTCAGATTGCAAAATTTGTCTAGTGGAGAACTAATGTAAACTACTCATGGGAAATTGGATTACACCATCTCCATACGCGGTACCTTTCCAAGTATAAATGTGAATATGCATCTCAAATATTTTTTTTTCTTGCAACATCACCACCATGAGGTATGTTTAGTTTGCATGTAAGTAGTTTATACAATATTTTGGTTTCTGTGCCATGTATCCTAATTAACTTCACTAAACTAAAAACAAATGTAAGTTATTTCCCGTAGATTCTACTGGAAAATATCATCCAACATCAAAAGAGGCCAGAAACACCACCACTTTTGGTTGTGAAAGTAACTACTAAACCACTGAAATATCAGCTAGAAAAACAATACCTCAAGATCAGTAGGTAAGTACATAGAAACATTCTATCAACTCACAAGCTCTTAGCTGGATGATCTCAGTACCTTAATAACCCATCTATATTCGTGTTAAAGTCACAGATAGGAGCAACTACAACCAATTATTCAAATCCTTAATGCATATAATTATTAGCAAAGAGGATTAGCTAAATCTTGATAAGGCAAACAAATAACAGAACGTACCTTAAAAAGTAGCCATGCTCTGCAGCAAGTCCCAGCTTCTTGCAAGGAAGAAACCACTTGCTTAAACTGTCCCTACCTCTTCCACTCACCATGAAAACTAGATTTTGGGGATCACCAGAAAGCCTGTTCAAAAGAGACAGAACTTGGGCACTTGGAGTCTTAATAATCGAATTCTGAGGCATAAGTGTGCCATCATAGTCCAACAATATAGCCCTGTTTTTAGCCTTGCAGTAAGCCGACACAATATCATCTATTGAAAGCTTTCTAAAACTCGGGTCAAGTGCCACTACCCGAAACCCAAACCCAAGCCCGATTGCCCAGCATCTTTTCCGGAAATGGTCAGCACAAGTTCTCTCCATATCCTGTAAGAAGCTTCTCGACCAAAATGCCACATCATGAGTGCTGACATATCGATAATGCTTCTCATGACGTAATTCCTTCTCTGGTTCAGCTAATGATATAGCCTCATTCATTGCCTCAGCAGTTGACTCGATATTCCACGGGTTGACTCGTATTGCACCACTTAAGGAAGGGGAACACCCGATGAACTCAGACACCACGAGCATGCTCTTCTTGGGCCCACTCAATTCTGACCCAGGCTCTGCCCCAGATACTCCTTCTCTACAGACAATGTATTCATAAGGAGTCAGATTCATCCCGTCCCGTACAGCTGTCACCACAACACATTCAGCAATACTGTAATAAGCCATTCTTTCACTGATTGATAAAGGTCGATGAATAAAAACAATAGGTTGATAACCAGGTCTCCCGAGCTCGTTATTAATTCTCTCGCAGCTTTCCTCCGTTTCACGCTGGATTTCCTCAAGATTTATTCCTTTTCCTCTAGCGGGATTCGCAATCTGGATCAAAACAGCTCTTCCTTGCCAGTTTGGATGCTGCTTAAGCATGTGCTCCATAGCTAAAAACTTCAAATTGATACCCTTGAATATGTCCATATCGTCAACTCCAAGCAAGACGGTTTTGCCTTCAAACTGTTGCTTTAGCTCTTCGACCTTTAGCTCTTTATCGGCCTGTCTCATTACTGATTCGATATGACCCATGTGTATCCCAACAGGCATGATTTTTATTCCTACAGTCCTTCCGAAATAATCCAAACCTATGTAGCCTCTTTTTGATTGATATTCCAAGCCTAACATTCGACTACAGCAGGATAGAAAATGTCGAGCATAATCGAAGGTGTGAAAACCGATAAGATCGGAATTGAGTAAAGCCTTCAGGATTTCTAGTCTAACAGGAAGGGACCTGTATAGCTCAGACGAAGGAAATGGGCTGTGAAGGAAAAACCCCATCCTTAACCGAACAAAGCGCCTTCTCAAGAACGTGGGTAAAACCATCAAATGATAATCATGAATCCAAACGAAATCATCCTCCGGGTTCAAAACTTCAATCACTTTCTGGGAGAACATATTATTCACAGCTACATATGCTTCCCACATTGAGCGGTCAAACCGACCTCCATGATCGCCTGAAAATGGCAGCATATAGTGAAATATTGGCCACAACTGCTTCTTGCAAAAACCATGATAGTATTTCTCCAAAAGTTGAGGAGGTATAAACGCAGGAACACATTTAAATTTCTCCAAAAGATAGTTGGCTACATCATCCTGCTCGATTGGATCAACGTCAACAGGCAACGATCCAACGTATAAGACCTCCATGTCCTCAGGAAAGCCATCCTTAACCCTCAACAGCAAGTTATCCTCATTCCAGCTAAAGCTCCACCCCTTATTATCTGGCCTTCGCTTTGCTTTCAGAGGTAGAAGATTTGCCACAACAATAATTCTATCTCCAACAACTGTAGATTGATTCTCCGATGTAACACTACTAGCCTGTTCATCATCTAGCTCAAGAATATTCCCAGGGACTGTCATAACCCTTGGGAAACGCTTCCGTTCTTTCTCCCTACCCGCTAAGGGCAAATTTCCTGATGCTAAATCCAATAGGTTGGTATAAGATCTTGACATCATCTTCACAAGCTTTAATAGGTATCTCCTTGAAAAATCAGTAAATACTTTCCTCAAATCTAGCAAACCCCAAAAACCAAATCCGGATGATCTATCTCTCTTCAATCAACTGCATTAAATTTGGGGAAAATAATTCTATAAATGAACTAAGCCAATTTAAGAACATGCCACCCAATTTCCTCATTTAATAGCTCCAAATTACTGAAAATTCACAAACTCAATATTCAATTAAACAATGAGATATCAGTAAGATCAGTACACACACCAGAAGCTCCACTATGAACTCAGCTAAGTGACTTAGCCAAGCCCAGAAATTATTGAATCGTTAGGAAAACAAAAAACATAAAAAACCCTAATTCCCAACAGAAGAAAACTCAGAAATTGAGGGTTGAAAACTGACCTCAGCGATTGAATTGAGTCAATATTTGGCATCTTCCGCTGAAACGACTCGATCTCCGGCCTGAAATTGGGGAAATGATTCTAGGGCTCGACGCCAAACTTTAAAAAATATAAAAATCTTAATCTGGTTTACAATAATCGCAATGCGGGAGGGAACGATCGAAAACAGCAAATACAAGCAAAGTCATGGATGTGAATTGTGAATATTCAAGCGAATAATAATCAATTTAATTATTATTTGGAAATTAGGTCAAATTGTAATAAAATACTAATTTCTGCCTCAGAAACAACGCGACAAAAAATAAAAGAATCACTAAAGTCGCCACTCACCAACACCTTTGGTCCCATACCTCACCAAATAAATAAAGAGGAATCAACTGAAAATGAACTTTATCTTATGAAATATTAATTGAGAATTACGAGTTACATAATTTTTATTTCAATTATTTTGTGTAAATGGTTCTAGTTGGTCCTATATTATATAGAGCGTTTATTATTTGAATTTAGAAGATGATGGAGATGAAGCCACGGTAGTATTAATAGATAAGTTTGATCGATTTTTAATCAATATAGTCAGATTTGATAAATTCATTAAATACTTATTAAATTCTATTTATTTAGTTATTTAATTTTATTTTTTTGTAGTTTTGAATAAAATAAAAATATATTGAGATTTATTCCTTCTTCGTGTATTTTAATTGTTCTTCTTTTGGTATTGTATCGAATTAACAAAATTAAACATTAATCATATTTATGTATTCATTTGAGTATTTTAAGGATTAATGAATAATACGTGTATACCCTTCCGCCACTACATCAGAAGAAAAGGTGGGGAATCTTCAGATTTTGGCAATTTGGACCAAAATTCCTATTCGAAAGTATTGTGTTGGACAATTTAAATACAAGTTATTAGAAATTTGGGACTTAAAATTGATGTCATTTCATTTTCTAATGAGAACATATACTATTATTAGTAATTTATGGTATTGATCTTATAAAGTATTTGTCTAGCTTCAATCAGTAATTGACTACGATTATATTCATGAGCAATATAAAATACACGTATTCAATAAATATTTTAGGCCTATAAGGTTCAACCTCGTATGCTACACCTACACAAGGTGTGTGTGTCACTTAGATATACATATAAAAAAAATGTAAGTCTCGTGTGCATCCAGGTGCGTCGTGTATTCATGATATATTTTAGAATCATTCAACTATTTTTTCATATTAATAATTGCACGGTTCAGTGTAAATAAGTTGCATCTTTCAATATAACAAATTATATAGTCATAAAATGTATTATGACTGCACAACTCATCTGGGTGCATATAGCCATATAAGAATTAGTCATAAAAAAATTGTAAATTTGTAGTATAAGAATTAGCCATAAAAAATTGTAAATTTGTAATAATAGTCACCGCACCTGATGCACAATAATTCAGCCATTGGTTCAACCGATCAAGTGAGCTCATGAAAAGTATTTTTTTAATATATGAAAAAATAGTGATATTTGTGCAATTGGATTGAATTTTATGGGGTTTTGCATACTCTAGAGAGGGGATCAAAATCACTTATTTTAGAAGTTGCCCTCTCTCAACTTTTTAAATTTAGTAGTGATTTTCACTGTTTAGTAGGGTTCAAAACACCCATTTAGTTTGATTTAACCATACATTAGAATTTGGGTAATTTCACCCTCCATTTCTTTTTCCATTATCGAACCATAAACCCTGAACCATGATACCTAAACCCGAATCCTAAACCCTAAACCATGAGCCCTGAACCCGAAACCTGAACCCAGAACCATGAACTAAAATCCGAACCCAGAACCATGAACCCAGACCCAAACCATGAACCATTCGGGTCTGATTGGACCATGTCAGGTGGGTTGGGGCGGGTCGGACTCGGGTTGGGTTCGGATTTTATTCGAAAGTTGAAATATAGTTTTTTTTTTTTTTAACTCTTGAAATCTAATTGCGCGAATTCTAAATTGGGGAAAATGGTGCACACAAGTATTTGCAATGAAAAAATTTGCAGGATTTTGTAATATTATTTTTAATAAATGATTTATTAAAATGTAATGATACAGTAACTCATAAAAGTACTATTATGTTGTATATAAAATGAAATGATTTCACTAAAGTCTTTCACAATAATATCATATGCATGAGCTGATGAGCATAATAAATATAGGAGTGGTGGCTTGGGCCTTATGGGCAATATAACAATAAGGCTGGGAATTGCGATGTATGTACTTTTTCATTCTTTTTTCGAAAGGGATGTGTGTACTATTTAGGTTGCCCAATTAATTGTGCTTTAAAAAATTATTTAATCAACTTTGTAACTGATGAAAATTAATTATCTCACTTTACAAATAAGGTGTCACTAGTCTACTGTCAGCTTATTACGCGGTTCTTTAATTAAAACATGCAATATTTTTAGTAAATAATATATTCAATAATTAAAAATATAAATATATATAAAAATGCATTAAACATGAATTAATAATCGTTTAAGGTGATATTAGTAAACTTGCTTAAAATCTTGGTATAAAACTATTATATTAAATATTATTTATCTATTTTAATATGAAGTTGAAACTTGCAAATCAAAACAAAATAAATTGATAAAGAAAATTTTAAAAAGAAAAAAAATGTTAAAAAAAATAGTATTAATATATTTATTAATATTTAATAATGAAAAAAATTGAAAATGAATTAATTTAAATTATAATATAAAATAATTTTGTTACATAAAATAAATTAAGATATACATAAGAGAAATTATAAAATAAAATTAATCATTAAAAATTAATATTTAAATATAATTCACATTAATATAAAATACTTTTAGATTGAATATTTTACATATATTAAATTAACTAAAAAAAAGATAAAAGAATAATATAGTAAAGTTAAATAAATAAAATACAAAGTAATAAATATTAATTACACATTTTATAAAATTCACCCACAATTTAAATACCTAAATAATTAGAAACTAATTATATTGTGATTATCATCATTATCTATAAACCAAAATTATTATCTATGTTTTACATAATTCTCACTTCTTATTTAGACGACAAATCATAGAAATGCACAATAATATGACATGTAAGCAATAGAAATTTCATATTAGTGGGCTTGAAGAATGGTTAGAAAATCGATGTATGATAAAATGATAGATATAAAATGAACATTAATACAAAGAAGTTAGTGCTCAATAAAATAAATATTCAAGATATTTATTTTTTTTTTTGAAACAAAAGATATTTAAATATTTATAGATTGACTTAGATGGTAAGTAACATAAATATTTTTTTTAGGGAAAATTGATTTTTGCAGCAATGTTAAAAGCAGAATATGAAATTTGTAAAATACTACTGAAATTTGCAGATTAACAACCGATTTTGCAGATTCAATCTTAGGGATTTTGATTTTGAAGATTTAGGATTAGGGTTGTTCTGCGAATTGGGGTTTGGTTTTAATCCACTGCCGGGTTTCATGTTTTGCGGGCTTCAGGAATTAAGTGTTTGCAAAGGGGGGCTTCCAAAATAGGGATTTAAGTGTATTTTTTGCCACCTGTGCATTTTTTTTTCATTAAAAAATAAATAAAAAATCCACATCAGATTTACCTGAAAAATCACATTTGATAGCAGGTCATAGGACCAAAAAGTTAAATTTTACAAAGTTATAGGACGAAAATCAAACAGTCAAAGTTACTAGGATCAAAATCAAAATAGGTCGAACTTACAGGACGAAAAAATCAATTATCCATTTTTTTTAAGAGGTGCAAGGTTCAAAAATCAGTTATTGCAATTTTTTTATTAAACTACACAATAAAATGTCACATAGATACAATATATTAACTACAAATACAATAGAAAAATAATACATCAATACAATAAAATGTGACATCAAGATGAAACATCATTTAAATTAATCACAAGATGACACATAGAAAAAAAAATTATTTACTAGTATAAAGGTGGGTAATTTGATTTAGGATTGACATAATTAATGTTTTATGGAGCCCAAAAAATTGGGTGATTTGATATATTTATTAAATAAATTTAACCTATAATCTCATTGATACAAGTGATCTATCGACCGCAATTTTTCAACTCTCCGAAAACGTAGAGCTTCAAAAAATCCACAATAAATGGCTATCAAGAAACTGATGCTCTGCCCAAACAAACCCTATTGATGATAACCGCCTCTCACTCAAGAGCTTCTGGGGCCTTTTTCTTATTTGGGGGATCGCTTGTTTTCTTGCTTTAGTCGTCTTTTTCTGCAGAGTGTGTTGGCAGTTCAGTCGATATAGCATGCATGGCGAGCACCATAACGTCGAGGCACCTCAACCATATGTTAGGATTTAAACAGCAATTATGGAGGAAATAATGGAAACGCGAATTAAAGAACACACAATTTGATTACCCAGTTCGTCAGGAATGACTACGTCTGGGGGCACTACCAAGCCAGGAGAACTACTATTTTCGTGTAATATGAGTGATGATGTACAAGAGGCAAATACAATGAGTCAAAAGTATTTAAATATGGAGAATGGACCTCAAACCCTAAAATCCGCGTGCAGGCTTCCGAATCCGCTCGACCACGGGCCTTGGTCGAGCGGATCTGCTCGAGCTCGTCCATTGGTCGAGCGCCTTGACACCGCTGCAAAGGGGGGTGCTCGACCATGAGCACTGGTCGAGCGCCTCCCGCGCGCTACAACCCCATTTCACTCAGGCTCCAACAATCCCAATAAACTCCCACCTGGAGACTGACTCCACCTGTAACTTGTCTCCTCTGTTTCAACGGTTTCTCTCACTGGTAGTAGTGTCGGGCCTTATCCTCAGTTTCCAAGGCCAGTTGAAGTCATGCATAACTTCAACTTCTCTAAGGTCACAACCTTAGTCAACATGTCAGCAGGATTCTCACTACGTATAGCCTCTGCATAACATTCAGGTTCACCACCATCAGTTAACAATAAATAATGAAGAGAAGGTGAATACCTATCAGGAGATCTCCGTTCTCTCGTGGATCTCCGCAGCGGAATTGTTAGTGGTGGTGTACTTGGTTCTTCCTCAACAATCACATGATCATCTAGAACCTCTTTGCTCCCACCTGAGTTCGAAATGTCTAACTCCACAACCTGAGTCTCAGAACCACCTTCTTTGAATATCCCCAACCTGTCTTTGTACAACACCTGCTCATTAAATATGACATCTCGACTATGAATTATCTTTCGGTTTTTCTCATCCCAAAATCGATAGCCAAATTCATCACCGCCATATCCAATAAACGTACACTTTACAGATTTAGCATCCAACTTACTTTTATTCATAGCATCAACATGAACATATGAAACACACCCAAATACTCGAAGAAACGACAGATTTACCTCCTTACCCGACCAGGCCTCCTCTGGTATGCCATTTTCCAAGAGAGTTGAGGGTCCTCTGTTTATCAAGTAAGCTGCAGTGTTAACTGCCTCTGCCTAAAACATCTTTGGCAGCCCACACTTCAATCTCATGCTTCTAGCACGTTCACATAGCGTTCTGTTCATACGTTCTGCCACACCATTCTGCTGGGGGGTTCCTCTCATGGTTTTCTCCATTCGAATTCCATTCGCCTCACAGAATTCTTTGAACTCACAGAGCTCGTACTCTCCACCATTATCAGATCTCAAACACTTCACCTTGAGACCCGTCTCAGTTTCTACAAGGGCCTTCCACTTCCTGAAAGCATTAAAGGCATCAGACTTATTTTTCAAGAGATAAACTCATACCTTCCTCGTAGAGTCGTCAATGAAAGTCATGTAATATGATGCTCCACCAAGGGACGTCACTGGTGCTGGACCCCACAAGTCATTGTGGACTAACTCCAGCTTCTGCTTCTTCAAAGTTATGTCTCCCTTCCAAAAACTCACCCTTTTCTGTTTTCCGATTACACAGTCATCACATAACCCGATGTCAACTGTCTTGAGGTCTGGCAGTTTGCCCTTCGAGCACATAACTTTCATCTCTTTCTCACTCATGTGGCCAAGACGACAATGCCACAAATCTGCATTCCCTTTTTCACTTGCAAGAGCAATGTTGTCCCGGGTGTTGCCTGTCATATACAACATTCCCTCCTTATTGCCTCGAGCCACTACCATGACACTTTTGGATATCTTCCACGTGTTACACCCAAAAGTCACCTTGTAGCCCTCATCATCAAGCTGCCCAACTGAAATTAAATTCCTCTTCAATTCAGGAATATGTCTCACATCTCTCAACTTCAAGATGGTCTCATTCGGTGTCTTGATCTGAACATCCCCCTTCCCTATGATTTCCTAAGGCTCATCATCCGTAAGATAAACCTTCCCAAAATTCCCGAAAGTGTAGCCTTCCATTACGTCAGCACTGCTGCACGAATGAAACGATGCTCCAGAATCTAACACCCATGATTCAAATGGACTGCTTACGCTCAAGATTAATGCATCTGAGCCCTCATTAGTGGCGGCGTTTGCTGAGTTGTCATTCTTCTTTGGTGCATTCCCTTGTGCCTCGCACTCCCTTTTGTAATGACCAAGTTCATGACAATTGTAACACTCAACTTGACTTTTGTCTTTCTTGGGCTTATCTTTGCACCTTGACTTTGATCTACCTCGATTTGGCTTCCCTTTGGATTCAGATTTGCCTTTGTTTCCCGCACTCAAGGCTGATCCTGTGGCCACACCCAAATCTTTCCTGCGAATTTCTTCGCTCATGATCAGATCTCTAGCCTCATCAAATTTTAGTTTCACTTTACCTGCTGAAGCACTAACAGTCGTCACCGTCCCACTCCAACTTTCTGGTAAAGAAGACAACAAAATTAGGACTTGAACCTCATCATCAAAATCAATCTCAACCGAGCTCAATTGGGCTATGATCATATTGAACTCATTTAGATAATTGGCTACCACAGTATCCTCTGCCATCCTCAGGTTGAATAACCTCCGCGATCGATGAACCTTGTTATGCGCAGACGGTTTTTTCATACATCTCGATCAAAATCTCCAAAGATCTCCTTTGTGGTTTTTGCTTTCACCGTATGGAGGGCGACGTTCCTGGATAACGACAGACAAACCACACTCATCGCCTTCTTGTCCAGCAACTTCCACTCGTCTTCCTTCATATCTTCAGGCTGTGAACCTAAAGGTTGATACAGATCTTTACCGTACAGGTAATCCTCGATCTGTAATTTCCAGAATCCAAAATCCGTTCCATCAAACTTCTCAACAGGTGATTTTCTTCAGCCATCATAATTGCTCCCACCAGATCCTTTGAACTAGATGCTCATGATACCAGTTGTTAGGATTTAAACAGCAATTATGGAGAAATAATGGAAACACGAATTAAGGAACACACAATTTGATTACCTAGTTCGTCAGGAATGACTACGTCTGGGGGCACTACCAAGCCAGGAGATCTACTATTTTCGTGTAATATGAGTGATGATGTACAAGAGACAAATACAATGAGTCAAAAGTATTTAAATATGGAGAATTGGCCTCAAACCCTAAAATCCGCGTGCGGGCTTCCGAATCCGCTCGACCACGGGCCTTGGTCGAGCGGTTCTGCTCGAGACCGTCCATTGGTCGAGCGCCTTGACACCGCTGCAAAGGGGGGTGCTCGACCGAGCACAAGTGCTCGACCATGAGCACTGGTCGAGTGCCTCCCGCGCGCTCAAGGGCGGATCTCTTCATGGGCTGGGTCGGGCTGTAGCCCGCCCTATTTTTGGGGAAATATATAAATATATATATATATATATTAATGTGCAACCATCAAGAATCGAACCTACAACCCTTCACTATAGGCAACAAATAGTTCACCATCAAACTACCAACATTTTTGTTAATTAATTGTAAAATATAAATACATCAAGAATCGAACCTACAACCTCATTTTTCTGGTTTAGTCCGCCCTAATTTTTCATCCTAGATCCGCCATTGTGCGCGCTGCAACCCCGTTTCACTCAGGCTCCAACAATCCCAACACCATAGTAGGCGTACCTTATGCACGCCCAACTTCAAGGACTTGATGGTTTTCGTCGACAAAAAAAGAAGCTGAAATCAAGGAAGCAATGAGGAGAAAGAGTGGGGATCATAGTCAAGTTTTGGACAGGCCGAGGATTTTCGTGTTTCAATCTCATATTTCATTTCAATGATGCACGTTATGTGCATTGTTTGGATTTGTGTATGTGATTGGAATGTTGTCAATCCCATATTTCATTTCAATGATGCATGTTAAGTGCATTGTTTGGATTCGTGTACGTGATTGGAACGTCGTATAAAGTGAAGGATCGATCTTGCAGGGCAATCATCCTTCTCCATGTTAATACATAAAATACTGGTTATAGGGCTGAGGGAGAATTTGTACAATATAATAATATGTATATATAGGAGAATATTGAAGATAAAATTTTCAACATAATTTGTACTATATTTGATAATTTTTATTGTTTTATTACTTGTCCTAATTGAATTGATGCAGCTACACTGAGATTGGACAATGTAATACCCATATTTTGGTAAATGTAGAATTAAGGGGGTGCTTGGTTGGTGGGTTTGAAATAAGGGAATGGGTATGGAATGAAAATAATGTGTTTGGTTAAGGGAATGATTTCTTAAATAGTGTTTTCATATCTAAAAATTTGAGAATGAAAGTCATAGAATGCTACCTTAGGTTTTTGGTAGGAATGAAAGTCATTCCCTCCTTAATTCATGTTTACATTATTTTTATTTTTATTTTTGATTTTTTATCTACCAAACAAGTAATTATTATTACATTATATTATTTTTAAGCATTTTCTTTAGTTTATAATATTTTTTTAAAAATAAAAATAAATTTATTGTAATTTTATTTTAATTATATTTTCTACACCAAACATCATCAATGGTAATGAAAGTTATTCCTATTTTACCAACCAAACAACCCAATAATAATTAGCATACCCATTACTATTCCTCACTACTATCAAACACTTTCTCATTACCATTCCTTTCATCAAACCAAGCATCCCCTTAGATATTCAGCTAGAGATATAGTGAAAAGTTATATTTAAATAAAAAATGAGAAATGAACCAAATCATTACACATTGTTTGTATCATGAAGCTTGTTTGTTGTTCTAATTCTATCATAAGTTAAAATGTAACGAAATCACATCAACCTATATGATTTAGGAATAAGTCTTGTGTGTTATACGAAGCATAATTTAAAAAATTTAACATTTTAAAAGTGATGCGTGTTAATTTATTTTAATTTGTGAAAAGTTTTACAAATAACACAAAATTTTGCCATGATTTAGATATGCATTAACATTTAATTCCAAAGTATGTCATGAACAACATTTATACACACACGTTATAGAGGTTTTTGGTATGTGAATGGGAATACTAAAGGGAACTATTGACTATTCTTCGAGTCTCTACCGTAAATTCTCAGTATCGGCCTGTACTTGAGCTTTCACTTGGATCATTTTGGTTGGGCATCCGGTATTGCTCTGCAGGCTTTGCTTTCCACTATGTGATTCTTTTCTCAAGACAACGCACAATTTCGATCTCAGCTCCTTCAAGTTTTGCGCATCAATTGCGTCTTGCGCGATTTCGCAAGCCCGGTAGAACAAACAATAAAAAAGTAAAGTATCAAGTATCAACTGAGGAGGAGGTTATGTGCTAATTAGAAGTGATACCTTTCATTGTTATGTTTGACTACATAGTATAACTCAGAATAACTCTTTGTCAAATCAAGACGAAATGAGATATTAGGATTTGCTATCGATTTTGCAGCTAAATAGGCTTCTTCAGACTTGGTAAAATACTCTTCCACAATGTTAACCTCACAAAGACGCTTATACAAATCTCCTTTCCTGCAAAAAAAAAAAAAAAAAAAGAATAACTAAACTGAAATTAACAATGCAATTACAATAAACACTACTACTCACATCTTTTTGAACATTGCAATTTTATCTCGGTCAGTGACTAGGCGGTTCAGATCCCTATCAATGATGGACAAAATTGTTGGGGAATTAATTGTCCGGATCTATTCGGGTTAAATATTTAAATATAAATTTAATTCTAACAATTATTACTAGCATGAATTATCCTATATTAATTCAAATAATAATTCAACAATCAATCATGCATATAAACAGTTCACATAAAACCTACGCATGCGGAATTACTACGGGTTTACGTGAACTAACCTCTTGGAGTGACAACCGTTGAGAAGATGAATCTCGTTCACACAAACACACCAAAAGTCCTTCTCAAGTATTTTCTTGTCCTTGTTCAACAATCCGGTGGTAGGAACTCGCGAACAATTTAACAAAAGGAAAAATAAAATTATGTTGCACTACCTTTGTGGATTTCTAATTTTTTCAACACATGGAATTGCACTTGGGGATGAAAAATTTATCCCCTATTTATAATACTAGGGGGGGACGAAAATTTTGGGTGATTGGGAAATTTTTTTGTTTCTTCCTCAAGATACAATCTTGAATATATCCAATATATTCTATTTCCCAAAATATCTCCCAAATAAAATCTTCCTCTCCTTATGTTATGGTATTTTTCGAAAATATCACAACAAATAGACAAGTGTGAGATTTCTTGAATTTAATGAGATAATCTTGTATTCCAAGAATACTTATCCTCATTCCATAACAAAATTCAAAGAAAATATTTCTCCCTCTTTTATTTATGATTTTCAAAAATAATGAAAAATTAGGCAACAATAATTTATTTTATGTTAAACACCTTTTTCAGATATTGGACTTTATGTTTGGGCTACTTGAGGGGCCTTTAGGAGAATTAAGATTTGACCTTCTAATGGACTTTGAATATCTAATATTGAGCCACAATATTATTCAAGCCCATAAATATTAATTAATCCCACTACATAATTAATATTGCATTATCCATTTTAACCCATATTACTGTTAATATGGCTCCCGGTTATTATTTCCCGTGTTTAAGATTATCTAGCCCATTAATTAATTCAAGCCACTGAAATAGTTTTCCATTAATTAATATATTTTGTCCTTGGTCAAGGAACGGTTCAACATTTTTATCCATACCGAAAACAAATTTCACTTGCAAGATTTAGTATGATAAATCTCATGAACCTCCCAAGGGGGCAAATCAAACGAGTGTGCTCGTACATGATTCTTCGTATTAAATCTTAGCAATCGCATGTGACCAGTAATATTGCCCAAGATATAAAGTATTGAATCTCATTGATTCTCTACCCGTCATAAGTCAAAGCAATAATTACTAACCACACACGATCCTATTTAAGGGACGAAAATTAAGAAATAACGAACCACTGAGGTCTAATTCTTTCTGGTTCAGTGCTGAATAATTTATCCTCATGTAGGTCCTGTTCAGTGCATCAGTCATGCACTAGTGTAATCTCTTGGACAAGACAAGTCAATCTGAGTCTTACACTTCAACCTTTCACGATGGATTGTTCATTTCCATCTAGGTCGTGAACAGAGTACTTTTAGTTACAATGGGTTGTTAATTTAATCTTTTGTGATCTGGTATCACTAAATTAACTACAATGTAACACGTACTGTTTATTGAACAATTATGCAATAAATATATGTAATATTCAATGATATTTAAAGCATCAGTGATAAAAAATTTATTTCAGTAAATAAGACAGAAAATTCAGTTTGGTTATACAAAGTAAAAGCATACTTTCCAGTATAACCCCAACAATCTCTCACTTATACTCAAAGTCTGCTTTTAAGTATACTACAGCACATCTCGTGTAGTTCCTTATACGTGACATCTAATGTCACCTACACGAACCTAATAATATATCCCACTTATACTCAAAGCACATTGACAACGGTCTTGACACACATTCCTTCCACATGTCTCTCGAATGTATTCTGAGGCAGACCCTTTGTGAATGGATCTGCTAGGTTGTCTTCTGACGCGATCTTTGTCACCTCTATATCTCCTCTCTTAACGATTTATCGTATAAGATGGTATTTCCTTTCAATGTGTTTGCTGGCCTTGTGGGCTCTTGGTTCCCTTGAATTTGCAACTGCTCCGGCATTATCACAATAAATAGTGATTGTGCTGGGCAAATTCGGAACTACATCCAAGTCCACTAGGAAGTTCTTGAGTCAAACCGCTTCTTTCGTTGCCTCGTAAGCAGCTACATATTCGGCTTCCATGGTAGAATTCAACTATCTTCGCCAGCTGCGCGAAGTGAACAGATTTTTACGTTCACTAATTGAATCCGCATCGCCGATGAACTACCTGTATCTGGGATCGAAAACTGTCTTTTCTTGGTTGGCTTGTTAGACTTGCATTGTTCCTTTTTCTCCTTGAGCAATTTCAAATTGTCGAAGCTACCTTTGTACTTGATCCGATCACTATTGCTCAACGAAAGAAAATATGCATTTGCTCCCTTCATAGCTTCCTCCAAAATTTTCAATGTCATGTAGCACAAGAATATGAAATTAATTAGCAGAGGGATTTTTTATTATACTTTTGATAAGTTTTTTTGGATTCACTTTTGATGATCTTGCAGGATCTCGTAGTGGAATACTCCATAACTCAAGGCTACCTGCATTCGTATAACATCTAAAGGAGTTAAAGCCGCGTCCTTGAGTTTAGCCTTAGCCACCCTGCAACAAAGTAGGAAATAAGAAACAGTACTATTCTTTGCATTCTTAGATTGATTTAGCCCGTATTACTATATACTTGAACAAACAAATGATTAATACTCCCTCCGTCCCGTTCTTTAGGGTTTTCTGACTGTTCATAAGGATTTATGGGAATAGTGATAAAGTGATAAAGTGTTGGGGGTAGAAATAGTTGTTTATTAGTATTTTATGTGATAAAGTGATAAAGTGATAAAGTGATGGGTAGTTAGGGGTAGAAAGAGTTGTTTATTATTATTTTATGTGATAAAGTGATGTGATAAAATGATAAAGTATATTTCCATTTTAGGAAACAAACCTTAAAGATTGGGACAAAAAATGGAAAGAAAACCTTAAAGATTGGGACGGATGGAGTACCTTGTATGCTTTATTGGAAGCATTAGCATGTTCCGTATCATCTTTAATCTCAGCAAGATATTTACGAAAATCTTCTTTCCTGCAAAACTAGAGATTAATTAACTAACTCAATCTAAATTGAAATTACTCTGCTCACATCTTGTAGATTAACACAATCTCATTTGAGCCAAATTTTGAGGGATTGAAATGTTTATCGATCATGGGCGGATAGACTGGGATTGAAATGTTTATCGATCATGGGCGGATGGACTGGTTAGCTACAATGGGCTCAGTGCAAGTGTCCACCATTATCTATTCATATCATAAATATATAATAGGAGCTATTTTTTCTTTTATAGTTTTGGCGACAATCGTCCTCAGCCGTTGATCGTTTTTAGTGGATTAATCTTGATCGTCCATTATTTTGCATCAATTACTCATTTTATTTTTCACCACCTTTTTTTTTACCATTTTAGTTTTTGGTGGGAAACTTTGTGGGTCGTCGATCTATGAATTAACTTGATCTGAGTCGTTGAAATGATGAACATAAATTCCACAATTCATGACAATCAACTTAAATCACATTTAATTGCACCTCATTTTATCTTAGCAATACATTTAATATATAATTGAATTAAAAGTACAATTTATGAGTTATGAAACATAAATAAAAAAACACAATTTTGGATATTCTTGATATTTATGTCTCATAATTCAAGAATATCAAGAATATATTAAATAAAAATTCATATATTTTTGATATTCTTGATGTTCAAGAAACCAGGAACATGATAATATTTTAATTAACAAACTTATAGTGGATGGCTTAATAAAAAAACTCAAACAATTTGATTTTAGTTCTGTAGAGTGTATCATATGCTTTATTTTTTTCCATGTAAACAAGATGTGAGCAGTCTTTGGTTAACACAATCTCATTTGGGCCAGCCTTTGAGGGATTGAAATGTTTATCGATCATGCACAGAAACTCTCTACACCTGTCCATAATTTCACTCTCGAGATTCTTCATGTACTCGTTCACATATGCTCTTTCAAACTTTTTTCTTCCTCCTCGAGTCCTAACAATTTCCTCCACAAAGCCATTCGAGGTTCAAAATGCTAAGATGTACCCTCGCATTAGTATATTTAACTCCACGTTTGTTAAATCCTCCTCCATCTTTTCCACTTTAAGAATTTCTTCAACTACGTCTGTCACAATTACCACAAGTGAAGAAGATCTAAATATACTCAACAATTCAAACATACATAAAATATATTTGGATATACAAGTTGCAGTGTAAGATTTACCGTCAAAGCATTTGGCTTCAATCACTAGCTTAGCAATGTAAACGGACTTTGCACGGCAATAACGGGTGTTCCTCGTTGGCGATCCGGTAACTGAAGTACAGCTACTTTCTGATCAGAAACGAGATTGAATTATGCTCAACAATTAACAAATTTGGGGAAAAATGAAACCTAACATTACACATATGTAACTAGAGATTAATTAACTAACTCAATCTAAATTGAAATTACTCTGCTCACATCTTGTAGGTTAAACAATCTCATTTGAGCCAGATTTTGAGGGATTGAAATGTTTATCGATCATGGGCAGATAGACTGGGATTGAAATGTTTATCGATCATGGGCGGATGGACTGGTTAGCTACAATGGGCTCAGTGCAAGTGTCCATCATTATCTATTCATATCATAATATATAATAGGAGCTATTTTTTCTTTTATAATTTTGACGTCAATCGTCCTCATCCGTTGATCGTTTTTAGTGGATTAATCTTGATCGTCCATTATTTTGCATCAATTACTCTTTTTTTTTTTTTTTTTTTTTTTTTTTACCATTTTAGTTTTTTGTGAAAAACTTTGTGGGCCGTCGATCTATGAATTAATTTGATTTGAGTCGTTGAAATGATGAACATAAACAATCAACTTAAATCACATTTAATTGCACCTCATTTTATCTTAGCAATACATTTAATATATAATTGAATTAAAAGTACAATTTATGAGTTATGAGACATAAATAAAAAAAACACAATTTTGGATATTCTTGATATTTATGTCTCATAATTCAAGAATATCAAGAAATATATTAAATAAAAATTCATATATTCTTGATATTCAAGAAACCAGGAACATGATAATATTTTAATTAACAAACTTATAGTGGATGACTTAATAAAATAACTCAAACAATTTGATTTTAGTTCTGTAGAGTGTATCATATGCTTTTTTTTTTTCCATGTAATAACCTACAAGATGTGAGCAGTCTTTGGTTAACACAATCACATTTGGGCCAGCCTTTGAGGGATTGAAATGTTTATCGATCATGCACAGAAACTCTCTACACCTGTCCATAATTTCACTCTCGAGATTCTTCCTGTACTCGTTCACATATACTCTTTCAAACTTTCTTCTTCCTCCTCGAGTCCTAACAATTCCCTCCACAAAGCCATTCGAGGTTCAATAGCTAAGATGTACCCTAGCATTAGTATATTTAACTCCACGTTTGTTAAATCCTCCTCCATCTTTTCCACTTTAAGAATTTCTTCAACTACGTCTGTCACAATTACCACGAGTGAAGAAGATCTAAATATATTCAACAATTCAAACATACATAAAACATATTTGGATATACAAGTTGCATTGTAAGATTTACCGTCAGAGCATTTGGCTTCAATCGCTAGCTTAGAAATGTAAACGGACTTTGCACGGCAATAACGGGTGTTCCTCGTTGGCGATCCGGGAACTGAAGTACAGGAACTTTCTGATCAGTAACGAGCAGAAACGAGATTGAATTATGCTCAACAATTTACAAATTTGGGGAAAAAATGAAACCTAACATTTTGTTCTTCTATACTAGTATCTTAACAATTCACAAACGATGAAAAACTAACAACTAAACAACGCCAATTTTCAATAATTAGAATCATATGCTCCAAAATTTTCAAATTACAGAGCAGGTATTTTAGCAGATTTAAAGTCCTAAAAATCAAATCAAAATGCAGGTATACATTTCTTCAAATTTCACAAAATCGATACAACATTACACATATGTAACGAGGAATGAAGAGAAGATCGAATCACACTCAACTATTTCGTCGGTACCTAAAGATATTTGGATATATATATCCAAATAATTAAACAACGCCAAATTTCAATAATTGAATCAGGTATTCCAAAATTTTCCAATTACAGAGCAGATATTTTAGCAGATTTAAAGTCCTAACAAATCAAATCAACATGTAGCTACACATTTCTTCAAATTTCACAATACCGATATAAGATTCGCACTCAACAATTTCGTCGATGCATAAAAACATTCACATATACAAGTTGTGGCTTAGGTTTTACCATCATAACGTTCGGTTTGTTCTCATAGCTTCAGAAACCAACAAATCAAACCAATAACCACCAAAAAACAGAGCATGTAATGTCATATTGAAGTAGAAAGTCTAAATTCCAAAATGATAACAAATCGCAACTAAAAAACTTCCCAAATAGTATCAAATCTAAACCTCATTGCGCAATTAAAAAACTCAGCTCCATATAGGATATATAGAAGGTAGCTCAGGTTTACCGACGACTTTGTGGGGCCTCGACGAACTGTTCCTTGTTAATATCACCACAGAGGTGCTCTTAGACATTAAATCGCCGCAAGAAATTGACCGTCGCTGAAGCCCGACTCCGCGTTTCCGAGCCCGAACTAGAAATCGCACCGCGCCATATCACCCGGATCGGACGCCACCAAGCCGGTCCACAGCGAATCGCCGCCGCCTGAATCGAATAAACCAGCGTCGCCGCACCACCGGGTCCAAGGTCCGAAGCCTCTCTTCGCGCGGCCGTCGATTCAGGAGTTGGGTGTCGAAAATCATCTCCACGCCGCTGTTGAAGGCCGTCGCCATCGCTCGGATCCGCCAGGAGGTCGTCTGACTAAGAACCGCGCACGAACCCACATCGATTTTTGCTCCATTCAACACTGCAACAAGAGGTGGGAGAGAACGAGGGAGGAGTGTGAGAGATAGTGGAGGAAAACGGTAATCTGGGTTTGTATGAAGAGATAAGGTTTTGAAAAATGAGAATTGGGGATGGAGTGACTGTGACATAGAGATTCAAAATAGGACTATTTTTTATTAATAAGTCCAATCAATTCTTTTTATTACTATTTGAGGTGCAAAATGATCCTTAAAAAGATAAAAATATTTTTATTTTTTTTAATTTTTTTATTTTTAAATTTTGTCATTTTTCTTTATGTCACATTTTTTATTTTCAAAATTCTTCCCCTCAAAGGAGTAGATAGAATTAAAAAATAGGAGGATATGCATATGTGCATCTTGGGACATTTATAAATTAAAATTTTCATATTCAAATTCAAATTGACAAAAATATCAAATATTTACATTTACATATCTAAAATTCAAAATATTTACATACACAAGTCTTCCAAAAATGCATAAAAATTACAAAAAAAATACATATTTAAATCTAAAAAATTACATATCATTTTCTAATACTTAAAATTTGCATATCTTTATCATGCACAAATGCACGAATACATAAATATATGCAAAAAGTTATGCATCTATTCATGAACATATTCATAACTAAAAACCCATATACCCCCAAAAATCCAGCAGAACATTTCTCTTTTCCATAGTCTTCTTCCTCCATAGTCTAGCTTGCAGGAATACACACATCTAAACAGAAAATAACACATATTAAACATAAATTTGGACACAATTTTGAAAACACGGATTAAAAACATCAAGAAGCAGAATTTAAACCTATTAAACACAAATTAAACACAAATTTGAAAAACGCATATTAAACATCAATAAAGGAACATAATTTACGCAGATCATCGCAAAAAAAAAAAAAAAAAATCAAATCAAATACGACTAAAATAAAACGACATGCACATATGCATATTTTCTTATGCATAGGTTCATCAAAATGTTGAATCTATGCATCTCAAAATTCCAGATCCATCATCCTCCATTTTCAAAAAATCAAGTCTAGATCCATCATACTCCATCTTTAAAAAAAAATACAAGAATATTCCTAGATTCAAGCAAAACAACCAACCTGTACATCATCAATGTTGTCTCGATTCCAAAGAGGTAAAAAGAAGCGATTTGCAAAGTGAAGCACACTTGCAGTGTTATAACTGATGCGAGAAAGATATAAAAACGATAAATAAACCGAATAAATCGACACCGAAATTTTACGTGGTTCACTAACAATTTGTTAACTACGTCCACGGGCAGAAGAGGGGATCTCGTATATTATTCAGAATCGATAATAATATACAATTCAAATGAAAATATAAATAATAATCATTAAATTAATAAGCCCAAAACCGAAACTGACTGATGCACTTATATCAATGGGAAAAAATAAAATTGTGTGGATTTCTTCTTGTTATTATGACATCAATCATTCATTTCTTTCTCACTTTTGAAGGCTCAATTAAACATGTTTTTACTCATTGTTTTTATAATTTTTTCTCAATTAATTTTTTTTATTATTTATTTTGTTGAATATCATTCATTAATATTTGTCTTTTTCTCCTGATGAAGATACTTAAGTAGGTTATATATAAAAGATAGTTTATAACAAATTTTATATTTTAAAGTCTCGTCGAGCACAACTTAATAACTATTATATTGTATCTTAAAGTTATTGACCAATTTTTTTTAGCCCACCCTACTATCATTTTCTGATTCGCCACTGTTAACAAATATAGGAGTGGTGGCTTGGGCCATATGGAACATATGATGATTAGACCTCAAAAAGCAATTGCGATGTATGTATCATTTGGGTAAAGCCCAATTGATCATCATTTGTAGAATATAATTTTTGTACGCTTCTAAACATTTCATTCTTTCACTTTCTTTTTCTTTTTTCCTTTTTATTTATTTAAGACCAATATTTGTATCATCGTCGGAACTTTAATTATTAATGAATCAGAATTTAAAATGAACTCTATTTTTAAAATATTATTATGATACGAAAAAATTATTATTATTATGTACAAAAATTATCACTAATTTTTTTAAACATTGAGACTTGATTCAGTACTTTTATCGAAAAGAATTCTTAAAATAAACAACTTCTGCCCTTTTCTCAACTTCAAATAATGTTGCGTTCATATACTTTTATACCGTGCAACACTCATCAATATTGATGGTAGTGAAGTTTAAATTTTAAATGAACTGATTGTAGTTGAGTTACTTATAGTGATTGTAACAAAATTATTCCGATCGTTAACATAATTCAAAACTAATTAATGTATTTGGATTTGCGTATTTTTCTTTATTAAATGAATTATAAGATGGCGAATTCAGACATTGTTATTAAATGGTTGGTATTCTTTACAATTGTAAAATTTCTTCTCTATTTTTTTAATACAAATACGCATATTATGAGAAATTCTTCTATTTCCACTTATATTTATGTATGATTTATGTTAACCACATTAATTTATTATTAGAACACTTAGGTATCAGTTATATTTCGTTTCCAGATTCCAAACTAATCACTTTTGAAGTTTGTTGTACAAGTTCAAATTATCCACACCAACACAGACCATGCAATCAATAATATAATATATTATTATATCTTTAAATATACAAATATGCATTTTCATTTAAGATTAATAGACCTCAAATAACTATAAAATGGAATTTACCCCGAAGATATAAAATAATGAATAAGTTGAATTTTTCTTTGTCCGTTACATAAACATCTCAAAAACTCCAATTCAATTACACATTTATCCAATTGCCCCCACGATTTTTCAACTTGATATATATATATATATATCAATTTCGATGACTTGAGTTGCCCAACTACTTCAATGATTGAAATATAAAAGACAACAATACTTTCATATACAATCTTGAAGACTAACAAGAGAATGACATCATGAACATCATCATCATTAGTATCTTGTCATCGAAAATTTGCAAGATGACAATCAATGACTTTTAACATTATCGAATTTTAGAATCTGAAACAAATAACGGTATGAGCAAAGATATCTAAAGTGGATTAAAGTGGGTTGAAAAAAAATGGAATAAAATAAGGGTGTTGTGAGTGTATTAATATTATATTTGTTTCCATTTTGAGAGTGTTCAAGTAATGTTGGGACGTCCAAATAAGACAAGTATTCAAGTAATGTTGGCACAGAGAGAGTATAAATTAGGAATAGATCTAACGTGCACATTATACTTTAAATGTATTTTTGAGCATGCAACTTGCTATATCGAAATATGTAATTTATTTCAGCGAAAATAAATTAAATATTTCAATATATAAAAATTGCATATTTTAAAATTTTCATTTGAATTGCAAGTAACACTCCTTGTGACCCAACTATATATATATATATATATAGTAATGATATAGAACCAACTATCTGGTTTTTTATGGAATCAGATTAATGATGTGTCATGCTAACTATTCTCTAAACCATGAACCATAAACCCTAAATCATGAAACCATTTGGATCGGGTGAACCATGAATCACTTTCGGGTAGGGTTTGGGTCGAAGTGGGATAAAAAGAAAAAATTGAATATTTGAAAAAATAAAAAAGCGTAGAAAAAAAAAATGACATTTTCTTTTACTCGGCCCGGACCCAACTTGGCCAGAACTGAACCCGGCCCGAGTGGTTCATGGTTCACCTGACCCGAATGGTTCATGATTTAGGGTTTATGGTTCATGGTTTAGGAAATAATTTGCATGACACGTCATTAATCTGGTTCCAAAAAAAAATCGATATTGGTTCTATATCATTATATATATATATATATATATATATATATATATATATATATATATATCAATTACACAAATCTAATTACATTAATTAAACTATCACGATTAATTAGTTTTTGCACATATTTTTCTTTATAAAATGAGTTCAAAACTATCACGTTTATGGAAAAAAATCACTATTATTTTTAATTTTTTAAATAATACTTCATTCGTCCCACTATAATTGTCTCGTTTTTACTTCTTTTATGAACATTCCACTATAACTTTCTCATTTCATAAAAGAAAAAAACAAGATCACTACCCATAATTTTTATCCTAATTTTTCACACAATATTATAAAAAATGTCACTCATTACTCCACTCATTACTTCACATACCTTTTTTATCCTCCCAATATTCAAAACTACGATTCATTTTTATTATTTTATTATTATTTTTTAAACAAAAAAAAAAAAAAATAAAACAATTACATCATGATGGAAAGAATAATATTTTTTATGTAACATTGATAATAAAAAAATCGAGATTATGATAACTCGAATTCCCATAAATTTTTAATTTGAATTGCAGGATTCACTCAGTGCATCGAATAACTTGCCATAAAACAAGAGCTTGACATAATTTAGTCAATTTTTAATCATCAACTAACTCTAGAAATATCCCTAATTATATGCGCATCAAATCATACTTATGAATCACAATTCAAATCCTCATTATTCAATTTTATCGCTTTCACTTCTAAACTTCTTCAATTACTTCTCTCTCTCTCTCTCTCTCTCTCTCTCAATTCAAAAGTAAAAAAATATGGAAGCTGAGGAATTCATGAAGCTATTCGATTCCTTATGGTTCGGTTCAAAATCCGAAGAAATTCCAACCACAGCCATGTTAATGTTCCAAAAAATCGACGAAACCGAACACCTCCAAATCCGATCGTTCAGATCTGAGAGGTCGATGATCGTCAAGCCGAAGCAGCTGCAGAAAATTTTATCAGAAAAGAAACTAATCGCAGACGAAAAATCGCGGAACAAAAGACAGAGAGAGAGAGGTGAAAAACAGGGGAAAGGATTGAGCCGAAGCTTATCCGCGCTGGAATTTGAGGAGGTGAAAGGGTTTATGGATCTAGGGTTTATATTCGACGAACAGGATAAGAATCAACGCTTAATTTCGATAATTCCAGGGCTTCAGAAATTGGGGAAAATTGAGGGCGATGAAAAGGGGGAGGTTTGCAGGCCGTATTTGTCAGAAGCGTGGGTGGTTTTGAATGAGAGAGAGAGTGGGGTTATGATGAACTGGAAAATGCCGTCCACGAAGAACGAGATCACTATGAAAGATCATCTCAGGTTTTGGGCTCATGTTGTTGCGTCAAATGTTAAATGAATGAATGAATATTTGGAAATTGATGGAGATTTTCAATTTTATTTTTCTTCTTTTTTGTTATGTGATTATTAGTTTAGATTTTGTTGCTTGATTTGATTTGAAAGATGAAGTTTGTAACTGTATATATGATTTGAAATAGATTAGCTTTTTTTAGCTTGTTGGTTTTTAATTCATTGAGAAACTCTTGTATTAGTATTAGTATTTGTTTTTAAATAACAGTGTTACTTATTTTTATTAAACAATATTAATTGGGGAAATGGTTCTGATTAAGTATTAAATGGATTGACCCTTGGTGTTTGTGAACAGCTTAATTTAAGATAGGGATATATAATATTCTCATTCCCTCTAATAATTGGAGGCTTTCCATATTTTTGGAAGATAACGCAATCCCAAAATAATTGCGAAATTTGATCGTTTAAAGATATTACTCCCTCCATCCCATAAAAACTTAAACATTGAAAATGACATGTAAACCAAGTAAAATAGGTTTTAGTGGGTTTAAATGAAATAAAATAAGAGTGTTATGAGTATATTAATATTGAGGCACACTTGCATGAGACCATCTCACAGTGAGAGAGGTAGGTGTGATTTGTGCTTGATTGTATCCGCTCATATATGAGACCGTCTCATATGAGTTTTTGTCATTAATATTATATTTGTTTCTATTTTGGGAATGTTCAAATAATGTTGGGATGTTTAAATAAAATAAGTGTTCAAGTAATATTAAAACAGATGGAGTATTCTTTTTGGATAAGATCATAGTCAAAACTTTAAACATGCATAGCACAAAACTTATAAATTAATACTATTATATTTATTAATTGATATTATTACAAGTATGTTTTCAACTTCTTTTTAAACAGTTAGAATCGGTTTTTTTTTTTTTAAAGCATATGAGACTCAATTTTTTAAATAAAAAAACGCTTCTATCCCCATTTTTAGAGTTTGAAAACAGGGTCTACACTTATAAATTGAGATTATAACATTAAATATTATAAGTATCAATTTATAAAAGTAGTGATATATCAGTTTATAAGTGTAATGTTATTAATTTTATAATATAAATAAGTTTCACATTAGAGTTTGTTTTTTATTTTAATAAAAAAATTTTTATTTTTTTTTCGCGAAAACCGTTTTGTCGAGAATTTAGCAAATTGTTCTGGGATTTATATATACTTCTTGTAAATAGACTAAATAGTTAATACTATTGGAATTTTTTATTTTCTTATAATGTCATATGAAGATTAATTAATATGTAGGTTGTTTAGTAATTTATATCTAGTTAGTGAGTTGATGAGGTATCGGTAGCAGAATTCAAAATCGATCCATCCAAATTCTAATGCAGCAATGCTAATATAAATAAGGTTCAGTCCAGATAATTAGATTCAAGACCCCGTAGCACTGATGTTTATTATATTAATTAATTAAATTGTATTACATGCATCATTTAAATAATAATAACTCGTATACCAACTAATATATATATATATATATATAATACTAGCACGTGACCCAGCAAATTTCGTGGGATTGAATAAAAAGTTATAATATTATTTTAAATTAAATACTTTAAATATTTAATTGATATAATTAATTCAATTATAAAGAAACTAATTACATGGACTATATTATATCTTAAAGCAATAATAAGAAATAAATAATACAAATGTATGAATATTCAAACCTATTAATTTTTGTACTTTTTCTGTATTTCGTAGCTTTGTGTCATCTAAACTCATATATGGACTTGAACATTTTACCTCCAAAATTATACATATTTAATATTTTAAAAAAAATATTAGTACAAATATAGCAAATGTTGCATAGATATGATTAGCTACAGCTATTTAAAATCCTTCAAACAATTAGATTTTTTTAGAGATTTTGTAAAATATATATTTGGCTGAAATTAAATATTAATAGATTTATAATAAATTTTTGAAAAAATATATATTGCAAATCTTGCATAAATATGATAAGCTATAATTCTTTAAAATCCTTCGAACAATTAGATTTTCAAAATATCTGTATAATAAATATTTAATGAAATTAGATAATTTTTTTAACAGAGATAATTAATAAACTTAGAGTAAATTTTTGGAAAAAAAATTATATAGATTTCTCAAAGATATATTCTTTTAAACAAATATAATTAATAGATTTATAGTAATTTTTTTAAAAATATATATAGCAAATTTTAATTTAGATATGATTAACTATAACTCTTTGAAATCCTTCAAAAAAATCAGATTTTTCAAAGATTTTGTATAATAAATATTTGGCTGAAATTAGATATTCTTTTGAACAAAAATAATTAATAAACTTTAAAGTAAATTTTTAAAAAAAATTACTATATAGCAAATTTTGCATAGATAAATAATTAATTATAACTCATTAAAAATGTTCAAAAAATTAGATTTTTAAGAGATTTTGTAAAATATATATTAGACTGAAATTAAATATTATTTTGAACAATGAGAATTGATTACTTATTTATACTTGACATGTGGGCATATGATTTATTGGTAAATACAGTGAAAATGAGATTTTTTAGGAGTCTTTTTAGGGATATTTTATGTAAAGTAATTAGATAAGAGTTTGGATTTTTTTTTTTTAAATCTTGATGATAGATCAAATATGAAGAATTTCTTAGCTTTCAAAAAGGCGGCAATCATATTATAAAATTAAGATTTTAAAATATAACCCACTAGTACGTAACCCCGCGTACTACGTGGATTGAAAGTAAAAAATATATTACTACCTCCATCCCATTTTTTAGGGTTTTTTTTCTTTATAAAGACGATTTATTTAATAGTGATTAGAAAGAGTTTTTATTGGGATTTTAGTGATAAAGAAAGTAGTTGTTTAAAAAGTAGTTGTTTTTATGTATTTTAATGTGATAAAGTGATGTGATAAAGTGATAAAGTGTATTTTCATTTTAGGAAATAAACCTTAAAGATTGGGACAAAAAAAATGGAAAGAAAACCTTAAAGATTGGGACGGAGGGAGTATTATTTTTTGAATGAATATTTTACATTTATTTAATACAAATACTGTTGTGTTGGGTTATTATTAAGTGGTGCTTTGTGCAATTTTTTAAAAAGTATTCAATTTGATATGAAAATATACATACGTGAGAATACTAAATTCACATATTTAAGTATGTTGTAACTGAATATGTTATTTTATTTATTTATTTTACATGATACTATAAACTTTTGAATAATGTAAAATACAAACTGATGCATAATTAACCCATTAAATTATGATGATATTATGATCACATTATTTCGAGTCTATTCAGTGCATAAACTATACGGCTAAATGTCAATTACGTATTATTTTTACGTAATTATTTTTAAATAACAATTTTTATAATGTAACTGACAGTGTAAATAATTATTATTCTGTTATTTTTTAGTAATAATATGGTAAAATAATTAATAAAAAATATTATATTTATATTGAATTCAATAGGTTGTCCTTCTACTATAAATATTATTCTCCATGTGACATATATCTTGTATTATACAAAATAAAATATTATATAAATAGCAAAAAAGAAAAATATGTACACAACAAATAAGAAAATCATGTAAAATATAATTTTTCAAGTAGGACCTATTCTTAATGATATGAAAAGTTACTATTTTGCATGATAGTGAAAAAAAATTCAGATTCTAAATGTATTATACATTACATATTTATTATGTTGATGCTAAAATATAAAAAAATTAAATCATAATATTGTAAAATTTCTTTGTATAGATTCAGTTGAATTCAAAATAACAATTTAGTTCAGTTGATCTTGATGTGGTGAATCAGGTAATTGAACTAATGAACCAAGACTTTTAAGCCTAAATAAAAAATTACAACTATCAGAACTAATATTGACATTAGATAAGAGGAAGGCCATATTGAACTAAATTACTTTGGAATAACACTCCTATGAACTAAATATATACATGAACTATATTATTGTTATGTGTAAAAATAGTCACTACAAAAATTTTAACTGTTAAAAAATATAAATTATTTTCTAAATAATGATTATTTTTGTGCATAATAATGATAATTTTTATGCATTACAGTGTTATTGAAAAAATCGAGTTCACAGTGAACTCGGGTTCACATAAATTTTTGTCATTACTTTGTGATTTTGTTAAAATTTTAGTCGGGATTTAATATTTGTAATAGATTAATACATTATTATGATAAAATAGAGAAATAAATTATTATAGTAAAAAAAATTATATATTTTTAGTATTGTTTAATATGAAAAAAATATACTATTAGTTTAAATAATATAGATTTCTTAATAAAATCTTTAGTAGATTATATAATATTCAATATTTTGTAATAGAGTAATACATTATTGTGGTAAATATTTTTACAGATTCTTAGGAAATTTCTATATATTTTTAGTATTGTTTAAGATAGAAAAATATATTAGTATAAATAATATAGGCATCTCAGTTAAATCTTTAATAGGATTATGTAGCATTGTTTAAAATGGTCTTTTCCGAAAAAAATGTGGTAACAATTATAAGTAACATTTATAAATTTACTTGCCTTGTCTATTTATATGTGGACAAAAACTTGTATGAACCCGAGGTCACCTTGATCTCGGTTCTTTTAGTATCATTGTTATGTAAAAAAATTATCACTGTTACGCATAAAAATTATCATTGTTTAAAGAATACTTTATATTTTTGAACAGTGATAATTTTTGCACATAACAGTGATATAATTCATATATAAACTTGATTCATAGGAGTGTTACTCTTATATGGATAACAACTGGTGCACGGCCAATAAAATTCAAATCAATAGGGAATTGATATTTATTGTAAATTGTATCTTTTGTTAGAAATGTCCGAGTAAATAAATAAGTGTACATCTTAAGTAGTCTCTATTTATCATCTTAATTACTAGTTAAATATTATAATCAAAACGTTTGACAAATTTAGATTTCTTTATTATTAACTATAGATTGCATTATTCCCTTTTAATTATTTGACAACTTCCTTCTTCCAAATTACAATCATGAAACGATCTCAAAAAATAATATCTCTAGAGAATTTAATTATTTAAAAAAAATTATGATTAATTATATCTAAGCATTATTTTTTTATATTCTTTAAATATTATTTTGCAAAAGAAAATTCAATTTTAGCCATATATATATATATATATATATATATTGCAATATTTTAAGATTTATGATTAATTATATCTACGTACGATTTGATATATATATATATATATATTATTAAATATTTTATCTTATTTCATATATTACAATATCTTTTAAGAATGTAATTGTTTGAAGTGCAATTGAGGTACAATTAGTATTATAACAATGTTTGCACCACGATAATATAAAAAAAAAAAAAAGAACTGATATAATTTAATTTTTTTGAAAGAAACGTGATCCATTTGCATGATGTTAAGGGGGTGTTTTGGATCTCATCTAACACCCAAGCACTTTGAAAAAAAAAAAAAAAGTTGGGTCACACCAACTTAAAAAAAAAGTGTTTCTCACTATTGAAAAATTGGTTCAAAACACCCCCTAACTACCAAACAAAGAATTTAAATTAAATAACATAATTAGAATTCAAGATTTGAAAACAACTGGTCTTCAAGCTCACATAAACTCGTGCTAAATTAGTAAATCAAACATTAGAAGAAGATACAAATTATTACACACAGTCAGAAATTCTAAGTTAAAGATTTAATTAAATTAAACAATTACAAAAAAATATTTATAATCAATTTATAACTCAAATTACTTACCTTAATACTCCATGCAATATACAAAATAAAATCATTAATTTAATTATACAATTGCAATAAACATTCATAACCAATTCAAAATTCAAATTACTTACATCAATATTCCCTACAAAATACAAAATAAAATTATTAATTTAATTACAAAATTGCAATAATCATTCATAACCAATCAGAACTCAAATTACTTACCTCAATACTCCCTGCAATATAAAAAAAAAATCATCAAATTAGATAGAATAGAAGAAACTCATTCATAACCAATTTATAATTCAAATTACTCACCTCAATACTCCCTATAGTATATAAAAAAAATTAAAATTATATTAACAAATTCATCAAATTAGAAAACAAATTACTTATCTCAATACTCCCTACAATATAGAAAATAAAATTATTAATTTAATTATACAATTGCTATAAACATTCATAACTAATTCAAAATTCAAATTACTTACTTCAATACTCCCTGCAATATATAAAATAAAATAATTGATTTAATTATACAATTGCAATAAATATTCATAACGAATTCCAAACTCAAATTCTTACCTCAATACTCCCTGTAAAAAAAAATTTTAACAAATTCATCAAATTAGAAGAATCGCTATGAACATAAAAAAAATCAGATTAACAAATTCATCTAATTAGAAGAATTGTTATGAACAAAAAAGAAGAAACCAATTCATAATCAATACATAACTCAAATTACTTACCTCAATACTCCTTGCAGTATACTAAATTAAATTAAATTTATCAAATTGAAAGAATAACTATAAGAAAAAAGAAAAAAATAATAAAATAATAATATATATATATATATATATATATATATATATATATATATATATATATATAAACGTGAGGGGTCGTGTAATAGTCTTTATAATGTGGATATCGAGCGTGAATATAATGAGTATTTGGGCGTGAATATAATGAGTATAGTATCTTTATAAATAAATAAATATGATAAAGTAAAATATTTGATTTAATTAGATAAATTAAAATTTTAATTTAAGTAACTTTTAATGAGAGTGCACGATTTTAAAACGAAATAATCTGGTTGAATTGAGCTTAACGTAGACTGACGGGGTTTCGTCACATAAATTAAATTAGGTTTACCAATATATAATATTAAGATTTATACGAACTAAGCAACTCCATAAGATGATATTATTAAAATAAATTGCATTATAAGGCCAGACGTTGCTTAGATAAAATATACGAATGTCAATTAAAAATAATTACGAAAAAAATAAATACAAATGCAAATCTACATTATACAAAATCATGCATGTACAAATTACTTAAATTAATATTCCCTACAAAAAAAAAAAATAAATAATATATATATATATATATAATAAAAAGATTAGTGATTGCTATATTCCCTGCAAAAAATAATATATATATATATATATATATATATATAATAAAAGGATTAGTGATTGCTATGAACAGAAAAGGAGAAACCCTAAATATAAGATTTAATTTAAGAGTGAGTTTCATGTGCACTCAGGTGCACCGTGCACTCATATTTTAGAAGCGTGCAACTATATAAAATAAAAATGTGTAACTATTTTAAACAGAAAAATGCATCTATGTTCCCATATTAACATTTGCACTTTTCTATGTAAATAAGTTGCATTTTTCAGCATAACAAGTTGCATGTTTCTAAAATTCACTATGAGTGCACGGTACACCCGAGTGCATACAAGACCTAGCCTTAATTTAATTACATAATTGCAGCAAATATTCATAACGAATTCAGAACTCATATTACTTATCTCGATATTCTCCACAATTTACAAAATAAAATCATTAGTTTAATTATACAATTGGAATAAACATTTATAAGCTAGCAATTTAGAATTCCAATTACTTACTTACCTCACTACTACTTGCAATTCACAAAACAAAGTCAAATTAATGAATTCATCAAATTAGAAGAATCGCTAAACAGAGAAAAAGAAACTCATTCATAATTAATTTGGAACTCAAATTATTTACCTCAATACTTTCTACAATATACATAACACAAAGATGGTTGTGATCGCTATGAACATAAAAGAATAAACCATAAATTAATAATCAATTCAAAACTCAAATTACTTACCTCCAAAATTCAAATTATTTACTTCAATACTCCGCAATATACAAAATATAATCATTGATTTAATTATACAATTGGAATAAAATTTTGTAATCAATTCAGAATTCAAATTAAATTAGAGAAAAGGGTGGTTAGATTACATTCCTCGACTGCAGATTTGACAAGACATGAAAGCATAGCCCTAAAAATAAAAAAAATTAGGCAGAAAATTTAACTAGATGGATATATTTATTTCAATACTCTATAAAATATAAAAAAAAATCCCTGTAATATATAAAATAATTACACAATTACAATAAATATTTATAATTAATTCAGAACTTAAAGTAATTACTTACCTCAATACCTTCTACAATAAAAATTAACACAAATCAAATTAACAAATTAATAAATTATAAGTGGGGTTGAATATATATATATATATATATATCATAAAGGGGCGAGAAAGAATTGTAATCCAGATAAATAACAGAGAGGGATTTGAGTTTTGGCAAGGAAGAATCAAAAGGGGCTGTGATCCAAAAATTTATCAAGCTCAAAACTCTCAAATTCGATAACGAAGATATTATAAGGGGGCGTGAATATATATATATATATATATATATATATATAAAATGATATATTGGTAAGTATATCTTTATAAATAAAAGTATTTAAATTATTAATTTGATTAGATAGATTAAAAATTATTTAAAATAACTTTTATTGAGAGTGTCCGATTGTAAAACGAAATAATCTAGTTGAAATGTGTTTTACGCAGACTGTCGTGGTTTCGCCACATAGTCAAAACCAAGTTTACCAATATATAGCATTAAGATTAAAATATTAAGATGTGTCAAACAACAATATATGAAAAAGAAAATTAATCAACGTGGTGGCGTACATGATCGGGTGTGAAGTTTTTTTTGGGTCGGTGGTGTGTGCGAATTGACCAAATAATTGAAAAATCTTCAATTTTAAAGGGATTGTTATGCCTCCATGCTGATTTCAGTGAAAATTCGAATTTTATTAATAAAGATGACAAAAATTAATATCTGTATTATTAAAATTGAAAAAGTAAAAAATTATAGGACGAAAAATAAATTCATCCTAAGCTACAAGACTAGTTTTAAAATTTCCACAGCTCACGCTTAAATCAACATACTCACATTAATGCAAAGCAAATTTAAGATTTAAAGACTCTTATATATCGAATATTAGAAAGCGTCTATCCAAACATAAATACTAAAGTGGAGTATTTCACACAAAACTCCCCCTGTACATATAAAGTAACAATAATTAATGTTCATTTCGATATAATTCTTGGAATGCCGCATCTAATTACAAGTCAAATTTGTCGAAACCTAAAATCTTGTTCATTCAATACTGTGAAAATTCAGCTTCTTTAATAACTACAACAATTTTAATACCGAAAAAACCATGGTATAATAAAAGCAAGAACGAGGCAGCTGAGCACGACTTTGTATAAAGATTTTTTACAACGTCGTGCTCGGCTGCTCTCGTCATAACCATCGAGAGTAGCTGGTGCCAGTCTCATCTCATTCCACTCGATCATGAATACTAAAACATCTTCATCGTCGTTGACAACTATGTTTCTTGCCGTCTTTCCACATATTTCACATAATCTGGTAGACAAGAAGTTAGTCTTAATTTGAAACTAATATTGTTAAATAAAAAATAATTGTAAATTAGGTACATATATACACACAAGTTTGCATTTTGTTCCATGCGTCTATTTGCAATATGGTTTTACATATTTCACATGTGACGTCATGAATCAATGGTAAAATTACAAACTAGATCAATATTAGACAATTATTAGGTTATTGAGTGAGATGAGTAGGGGTGTGCAAAATTCGGTGAAAATCAAGTTAACCGATCGAATCGAATTTTATAATTTGGTTTAGTTATTCGATTTCGATTCGGTTACGGTTTTTAATTTTATAAATTTCGATTTTCGGTTCGGTTCGGTGACGGACAAAATCCAAAAAAATCGAAAACCGATATATAATTATTAATTTATTACATAATTAATATATTTTTTTATTACATGATTAATTGATTACATTGCGTTCGAGTATATTTGGTAGGACTTTTATTTAATGATCTTGTGGGTTGTTGTTATTTAGTGCATGAAATTTATGGATTATTCTTTTATATTGAAAATTTTATGTTATTTTTATTCTTGTACGACTTAAAAAGTAAAAAAAAAATATCACAGAATTTCGGTTAAAAATCAAAACCGAAACAAAAATTTCGATTCGGTTACAATTCTATTTTCACGATTATTCGATCGGTTCAGTTACCAATAATAAAATTTTGATTTGATTAGATTTTACTTATTCGGTTCGGTTCCGTCATGATTAAACCGAAACCGATGTTCCCCTAATATTGAGTGACATATATTATATTTTCGTAATATTGTAATCTTGAACACTATTCAACCTCGTCACAATTTTAGACTTTAAAAAAAGTGAAAATATGCAAAAATAGTCATTTTTGGAATTTATACTTTTTTTTTTTAATATCTTGTAAATCGTATATTGGTTTTAGTCATTTTTATTAAAATTGGCCTCAAATGTCAATGTGACACGAGCCGGCGAGGCACTTACTAAGGGCAAGTCAATATCATTTTTAAATGATATTAATTGGTTTCACAATAAAATATTCATTATGCATTAGAGACGAAGTTACCTGTTTCCCTTCTGCGAAAACCATGCCTCGGCGCAATTGTGATGCGAAAGTCCAAGCTCTCCTCTGCAATCGCAGCCAAGCGGGACGAGCTCTGAGCCCGGCCCGGATGAATCCCCGCTGCCAAAATGGCAAATCCTGCAAATTTTATCTTCTTTCGGGCTTTCACTATTTAAATCCATTACAACCTCGCAATTTAATGCCTTATTCGCAGCACTTTCTTTAGCTCTTGATTCTCCATTTTCTACTTCTTCTGGATTTCTTGAACCACCTTCATATAATCCAACTTCCATTTACAATTATTTTACGTACCTTTTAATAATTGGCCTGCAATTATTTTTTTGGATCTCCAAAATTCTTGAACTCTTGAATGCAAGATTATGTATCTTTACCAATAAAAGAGAAGAAATTATTGTAAATGAGGAGATAAATTGTGTTTTGTAGACTTGTGCAAACTATCAAGTTGACTAAATTAATTGGTGTACTAATTCCCATCGATTTGAAGCTTGTAAGAAAGAACCAACCAAAACATGGTCAGAGTTTTTTTTATTGGAAGAAAGGTACATTATCTTATCTATGTGCATGCAAGTTGTAACATTATCTTATCTATAGTCATATTTTATAGAAGAAAAACCAAAAGGTAGGTGTTAATTAAAATCAGTAAAGTCTTTCTAGGTTGGTTTAATGTTTGATTAGTTATGATACGAATTCAAGCTGTATGTATTTTATTTTTATATTTATAAATTCAATTCACATTTTTTTCCTGGCCAATTGATTTATTTTAACCGCCTTATGAACTATGGTATCCTATTGATAGGAATTGGATAAAAAATAAGTAGTAGGTACAAGAAGAATTCATGAGTTGAATTAGAGAGTTATTAATTTATTTTTTTTTGACAAGTGAGTGTTATTAATGTTTAAATGGCTATCGGATGACCCTAATTAAAATACATCATTTAAACCATGGTTTTTCTTGCAAACAACAAGGCAATACCAGAAATTTCTAAGTATTCTTTTAGAGAACTCTGAAAATGAAATGTTAAAAGAAAAAATAATTAATTCATATTCATATATATATATATATATATATATATATATATATATATATATATCAACACAAGTTTGCATTTTGCTCCATGCGTCTATAAAAAAATTTAAATGCTCATCTAAACGATGGGATTTTGCGAGGAGAGATGTGAAATTAATTTATTTTTTTAATTTCCATAACAGTCTGTTTGCAATATGGTTTTACATATTTCACATGTGACGTCATGATTCAATGATAAAATTATACACTAGATCAATATAGACAATTATAATTAGGTTATTGAGTGACAATATTATATTTTCGAAACCTTGTAATCTTGAAAACTATTCAACCTCGTCACAATTTTAGACTTTAAAAAAAGTGAAAATATGCAAAAATAGTCATTTTTGGGACTTATACTTTTTTATAATATTTTGTAAATCGTATATTGTGTTTAGTCATTTTTTGTTAAAATTGGCCTCAAAGGCACAATGTCAACGTGACATGAGCCACTTTCACCAAAAGTATGGGTTATATTTGGTTATTTGGCCAATGGCTAAAAACATAATATAAGGACAAAATTTTGTACCGAGTAGGTGCAACGTGGAAGTCATATTTTTAAATAATATTAGTTGGTTATATAATAAAGTATTCATTAATTATGCACTAGATAAATTTTTGGTTCCAGTGGGCATTCATAATTTCGCAAAAAGAATCGAGACGAAGTTACCTGTTTCCCTTCTGCGAAAACCATGCCTCGGCGCAATTGTGATGCGAAAGTCCAAGCTCTCCTCTGCAATCGCAGCCAAGCGGGACGAGCTCCGAGCCCGGCCCGGATGAATCCCCACTGCCAAAATGGCAAATCCTGCAAATTTTATCTTCTTTCGGGCTTTCACTATTTAAATCCATTACAACCTCGCAATTTAATGCCTTATTCGCAGCACTTTCTTTAGCTCTTGATTTTTCATTTTCTACTTCTTCTGGATTTCTTGAACCACCTTCATATAATCCAACTTCCATTTTCAATTTACAATTATTTTACGAACCTTTTATTAATTGGCCTGCAATTATTTTTTTGGATGAGAACTCTTGAATGAAAGATTATGTTTCTTTACCAATATATAAATTAAAAGAGAAGAAAATTATTGTAAATGAGGAGAGAAATTGTTTTTTGTAGACTTGTGCAAACTAAAATCAAGTTGACTAAATTAATTGGTGTACTAATTCCCAACGATTTGCAGCTTGTAAGAAAGAAAGAACGAACCAAAACATGGTCAGAGTTCTTTGATTGGAAGAAAGGTACAACTTTGACAAGTAACCTTAATGTGCATGCAAGTTGTAACATTATCTTATCTAGTCATATTTTATAGAAGAAAAAACATAAGGTGGGTGTCAATTAAAATCAGTATATTCTTTCTGTTGGGTCTTTTTCCCACTCCTATTATGCACACAGAGGGACACGGGCTCAGGTTTCCTGATTGTCGGAGACGGAATGAACGGTGTAAGAGGGAAGACTCAAAGATCTACTAAATATCGGTAGCATTCATCACTCTTTGTCTCAATCTCAGTTGTAACGTCCCAGATTTACAAAGAAGGAGAAGAAGAGTATAAATGAAAGCTGCCAACACACCTAGGGTTTTAGTTTGGGAGGGCCTCAAGTAATGTGCCAAATGGCCAAAACCGAAATGGGCTCAAGCCCAACAAATTCTCCACCTTTTTGGTCATTCACACGAAACATTCCGAAAAATCCGCAGGAGTTCATCATCACCCAAAAACAAACACACACCAGCCACCTGCAAAAGAAAAATACAAAGTTTAGAAGAGGGAAATAATAGCAAATACAAAGGTGCTATTAAGACAACACATAGTTTTAAAAAACATGCAGGACACAAGTCTTTCAAGCAAAAAACAGTTTTGACAACCAAAACACAACCTTAAAAAACAGTTTTGACACACAAGTCACAAACAAAACAGAAAAAATCAGACCTAATCAATATAATCAAAATTCAAAGTTCTCATGCAAGACCTGAATTTTTCTACCGAAAGACATTTGGTACCCATATCAGCAGGATTAAATTCTGAAGCAATTTTCTCAAGATTAATAATGCCTTTTTCAACAATATCACGCACAAAACGGTATCTAACATCAATATGTTTGGTTCTATCATGGAATACAGGATTCTTACACAATTGTATAGCAGATTGACTATCAGAAAACACAACAACTTCACCTTCAAGGAAACAAATTTCTAAAATAAGACCTTTTAACCAAATGGCCTCTTTAGCAGCCTCAGTAATCGCAACATATTCATATTCAGTAGTGGACAAAGCAACAATATGTTGTAATTGGGATTTCCAACTAATACAAGTACCGCATAAAGTGAACACATAAGAAGTGGTAGATTTCTGATTATCTTTATCATTAGCATAGTTAGAATCCACATAACCAACTAACCTCACACCATTTGCAGATTTTGAGAATTTAAGACTTACCTCCATCGTACTCTTAAGGTACTTAAGAAACCACTTCAAAGCCTCCCAATGAGGCATACCTGGATTAGACATATATCTACTCAAGCAACTAACAGAATAAGCAATATCAGGTCTAGTGCTTACCATGAGATACATAATAGATCCAATTGCGTTGGAATATGGCACGTCTTTCATCTCATCAATTTCAGACTTAGTCTCGGGGGACTGAGTCTTACTTAGCACAAAATGGGCAGCAAGAGGCACATTAACAGATTTAGAGGACGACATGGAAAACTTACTCAAAACCTTATCGACATATGAAATCTGATTAAGCAAGAGAGTAGGCTTTTTCTATCTCTTTCAATATTCATGCCTAATATCTTCTTAGCATTACCAAGATTTTTCATGTCAAATTTATCACCAAGGCATTTCTGAACATGCTCAACAGTTTTAATGCAAGGAGTAATAAGAAGCATGTCATCCACATATATGAGCAAGAATAAAGGAACAGATGCATCTTTCTTGAAGTAAAAACAATGATCAAACGAACTTCTTTTTAGTTTCAAAGACATCATGCATTCATCAAATTTTTTATTCCACTGTCTCGGTGATTGTTTCAATCCATACAAAGACTTATTAAGAAGACACACATGCTCAGGATAATTAGAATCAACAAAGCCATCAGGTTGTCTCATATAAATCTTTTCATCCAAATCACCATGCAAGAAAGCAGTTTTTACATCCATCTGTTTCAATTCCCAATCAAAATGAGCAACAAGAGCAAGCATTATGCGCACAATGGTAAATTTCACAACAGGAGCAAAGATTTCAGTGTAATCTATCCCCTCCTTTTGAGTAAAACCCTTAGCCACTAATCTAGCCTTAAATCTTATACATTCAGTTTCATCCTTAATCTTGAATAACCACTTACAATCAACAACAGAGCAATGCATGTTGGGGAATGAGTTGCACAGATCTATTCGGGGTGAATATTTAAATACAAATTTAATTCATTAATTATTACTAGCATGAATTAATCCTATGTTAATTCAAATAATAATTGCAACAACAAATCATGCATATAAAAAGCCAAGTAAAACCTATGCATGCGGAATCTACGGGTTTACGTGAACGTACCTCTCGGGATGGCAGTGAATTCGGTTGGACGGACTAACCAAAAGGACTTCCCAAGTATTCCCTTAGCCCTTGCTCAACTATCCGGTGGAAGGACACTTGTCGAACAATTAACAAAAGGAAAAAATAAACTTTGTTGCACCACCTTTGTGGATTTCTAATTTTTTCGGCACATGGAATTGTACTTGGGAATGAACTAATCATCCCCTATTTATAGGAGAGGAGGGGTCGAAAATTTTAGTAGAATATCAATGTGGGAAAAGACTTTTCTTGGTCACCAAGAAATCTTGAATATATCTCTTATATTCTTTTTCCCATAATTAAAATATTCTACAAAAATTCCACCTCCTCAATTATGGATATTTTTGAAAATAATGTGTGCAAGAATCCAAGATTTGGATCTTCTTGAATTTATGAGATATTCTTGTATTTCAAGAAATACATATCTTCCATAATATCTTTACAAGAAAATCAAGAAAATCTTTCTTGCCCATTATATTTTCTAATTTTCAAAAATTTCAATATAGATAACCTAGTGGGATATTTCTTGAATTTAATGAGATAATCTCGTATTCCAAGAATACATATCTCCATTCCATAACAAAATTCAAAGAAAATCTTTCTCCCAACATATCTATAAATTTCGAAATTTTAGTTGGAAAAATAAGCAACAATATTTATTTTATTTTAATCACCTTTTTCAGTTATTGGACTATTTGTTGGGCTACTCAGGGGGCCTTTAGGAGAATTAAGATTGGACCTTCTAATGGACCTTGAATATCTAATATTGAGCCACAATATAATTCAAGCCCATAAATATTAATTAATCGCACTACATAATTAATATTGCACTATCCATCTTAACCCATATTACAGTCAATATGGCTCCCGATCATTATTTCCCGTGTTTAAGATTATCTAGCCCATTAATTAATTCAAGCCACTGAAATAGCTTTCCGTTAATTAATATCTTTTGTCCTTGGTCGAGGAACGGTTCAACATTATTATCCATACCGGAAACTAATTCCACTTGCAAGATTTGGTATGATAAAACTTATGAACCTCCCAAGGGGGCAAATCAAGCAAGCGTACTTGCACACGATTCTTCGTATTAAATCTTAGCAATCACATGTGACCAATAATATTGCCCAAGATAAAAAGTATTGAATCTCTCTGATTCGCTACCCATGATAAGTCAAAGCAATAGATACCAATCCCACGTGATCCTATTTAAGGGACGAAGGTTAAGAAACAACGAACCACTGAGGTCTAATTCTTCCTTGTTCAGTTCTGAAGAATTTATCCTCCTGTAGGTCCTATTCAGTGCATCAGTCATGCACTAGTGTAATCTCTTGGTCAAGACAAACCAATCTGAGCCTTACACCTCAACCTTTCACGATGGGTTGTTCATTTCCATCTAGGTCGTGAATAACGTACTTTTAGTTACAAGAGACTGTTAATTTAATCTTCTGTGATCTGGTATCACTAAATTAACTACAATATAACACGTACGAATTATTGAAATATAACACGTACGAATTATTGAACAGTTATGCAGTAAATATATGCAACATTCAATCATATTTAAAGCATCAGTGATAAACAATTTATTTCAGTAAATAAGTCTGAAAATTCAGTTTAGATTATAAAAAGTAAAAAGCATACTTTTCAGTATAATCCCAACAATGCTTAGGTTTAGGGACAAGATTCCAGGTTTGGTTAACATGCAAGGATTTCATTTCTTCTTTCATAGCATTTAACCACTCAACCGAATTTTTAGACTTTAAGGCTTCATTATACGACTTTGGCTCATTATTGCAAGACTCAAAAGCACTGAAAGCATGCGTATCAATGTGGAAATCATCAAGTTTCGAAGGTTGCCTAATGTTTCTCCTAGGTATGTCCCTAGCAAGCTGATAATCAATCAAAGCAACATTTTCAGGCACATTTTCCACATATTCAGCAGTAATTTCAGCATTTACAGCAGACAAATCAGCATTTTCAGATTCAAATAAACAAGGCAGGTGCTCCACCTCACTAGGAGGAGTCTCATTCTCATATGAAGACACAGAAGCATGTAAACAAGGAAAATCAGATTCATTAAAGATAACATCTCTACTGATAACAACTTTGAATCCACGTTCATCTTTACACCAAAGTCTATAACCCTTCACACCATCAGGATAACCAAGGAACACACATTTCTTAGACCTAGGTTCAAGTTTATCAATCTTTTGATGCACAAACGCAGCACAACCGATAACTCTCAAGTTAGAATAGTCAATGTTTTTACCATAGAACACATTTTCAGGGCATTTACCTTTCAAGGGAACGGATTGAGACCTATTGATAAGATAGGCAGCAGTACAAACTGCCTCACCCCATAATTTTTTAGAAAGACCTGAGGCAGCTATCATGCACTTAACCTTATCAATCAAAGTTCTGTTCATCCTTTCAGCAACCCCATTCTGTTGGGGCGTGTAAGGAACAAATTTATGCCTTTTAATTCCATAATCAATACACAATTTATCCATCAAGTTGTTGCAAAACTCTAACCCATTATCAGTTCTAAGATTTTTAATCCTTTTTCCAGTTTGATTTTCAATCAGAATTTTCCAATCCTTAAACTTTTCAAACACATTAGATTTATTTTTCATTAAGAAAACCCACACTTTCCTAGAAAAATCATCAATCACAGACAGAAAATACACATTTCCACCATGGGTGGGCACACTAGAAGGACCCCAAGCATCAGCATGCAAGTATTCAAGAACATCAGTGCAAGAAGAGGGATTAGGGTAGGGGTTAACAGGAAATTTAACTTTATGTTGCTTTCCTAACACACATGAATCACAAAAAGGTATGCATGACAATTTTTCATCACCAAAAACGCCAGATTTATGCAGAATTTCCAACCCTTTGTTACTCATGTGTCCTAGTCTTCTATGCCACAATTCAGTCTTGTCAACTTTGACAACATTCACATGATTAGCACGAAAATCAGATTTGGTAAAGCACACATACAAGTTATTTCTTTTAACAGCTTTGAAAAGAACCAAAGAACCCTTCAATATTTTCATGCAACCTTTACCCAATCTACCCTCACAACCCTCATCTTCTAATGCAGCACAAAAAATCAAATTGTTGCACAAGTCAGGAACATGTCTTACATTTTTCAAAGTGACAACAACACCAGAGTCAAGCATCATGCAAACATCACCAATTCCAGCAATATGACATTTTTTCTCATTAGCCATAGAAACAGAACCATACTTCACTTCTTTATACGATAAAAATAGATTTTTAAACGGAGACATATGGAAAGTACAACCCGAGTCAATTAGCCATTCATTTTCACATAAAGCAGTAGAATGAACAGAATTCACACATGGTTCATCACACACTTCAGTCACCATATAAATCACACCATCATGAGTAGAACTAGAAGCATTATTAGCTTGACCTTGCTCTTCCTGTTGTTTTTTCTTAGGTTTAGTACACTCTTTGTAATAATGACCAGATTCACCACAATTATAGCACTTCTTATTCCTAGACTTAGACCTATGATTTCCATTAGACTTTTTTTTCCATCATTATTCTGATTATCATGTTTCTTGTTGTGAGATCTACTAGAAGACCTTCCTCTAACATGCATAACTTCTCCAGAATTTTTACTACCCTTCCCGTTGTGTTTTAAATCATGCTCCTTACTCTTAAGACCATTAACAATGGTTTCAAGAGTGACATTATCCTCCCATAATTAATAGCGAGACTTGACATCATTATAAGTATCGGTATAGCATTTAATAGCACAATAGGAGTATAGTCATCAATGTGTTTATATCCCGTTTGCTTAATATCTTGAACAAGTTTAGTAAAAACATCAAGATTCTCATCAATATCTTTGTGCAAATCAAGTTTAAACCTAGGAAAAACTTCTCAAAAAAAAAACAATTTACTAGGCGAAAAGAGTTTTCAGTGTATAATTCTTCCAACTTTTCCCAAAGTTCTTTTCGAGAATCCATAATTCCAACCTTTCTTAAACGAGAATCGAGACAAATTCAAGATGATTGAAGATAAAGCAAACTCATTCATTTCAATTTTCTTGTCCTCGGTTTCGATAGAAACATAAGAGTGATCAATGGCTTTGTAAACACGTTGTTGGATCAAGATGCATTTCATTTTTTGTTTCCATATCTTTGAAATCACCTTTACCATTAAAAAGGGCCAACACAAATGAAGAAGTAGTTGTAGCCATTTGGTTTACAAAGCTTTGAACACACTTAGCAAAGACAAACTCACACTACACACACATAGATGTAAAAAAAAAATAGTAAAGTAAGAGAGAAGCGGAACACTACCACAAAGTTACAAGAACATCAAGACCACATAACAAGGAGAGAAAACAAGAAAATAGATTTCAAGTTTACAAACCTAAAACTACAAAAGACACAAAATTCCCAACCTAAAACCTCGACAAGCGGTATCATCAAAAAAGCGTAAGCGAGAGGATCAAGCCAATTTACTAGAAGCGAGACCCTAGGTAAGGGTTTCAATACACTAAAACAAAGAGAACGTATTCGGGACCAAGCAAACGTTGAACCCACGAGTAATGAAGAAAACAAACCCTTAAATCTTCCAACAAGAAATAAGAAATAATGGTTGAAAACGCGTTCAGAGAATCTTCTTAAACACAATTTGTCAAATAAATAGACAAATAATAAAAAAAAGAATAAAAGGAAATAAATAAAGAAAAGGGGGAAAACTTACCTCGCTCACCTTACTTACTGTGACGGGCGGTGAGGCAGAAAAGGAATGGGCGGCGGGCGTTTTGCCGCGAACAAGCAAAGAACGACTGGCTTAGCGTGTGAATAGCGCGAGGCTTCGCGTGGATGGCGGCGGCGTTGATTCGTTCCGCAGCGGCGATGGCGGACGGCAGGGGCCGTTCAACCGCGAATGGCGGCGGGGAGACAACAGCGGAGCCAGCGGTGGCCGCTGGCCGCGAGCGGATGGCGCGCAGAGGTTCGCGGCGTCGCGGCAGCGCTTTGCAACGCAACGGCATGAAGCGGTGGTAAGCCCGGACTTCAACCGGGCTCGATACCATGTTGGTTCTTCTTCCCACTCCTATTATGCACACCGAGGGACACGGGCTCAGGTTTCCTGATTGTCGGAGACGGAATGAGCGGTGTAAGAGGGAAGGCTCAAAGATCCACTAAGTATAGGTAGCATTCCTCACTCTTTGTCTCACTCTCTCAATCTCAGTTGTAACGTCCTAGATTTACAAAGAAGGAGAAGAAGAGTATAAATGGAAGTTGTCAACGCACCTAGGGTTTTAGTTTGGGAGGGCCTCAAATAATGGGCCAAATGGCCAAAACCGAAATGGGCTCAAGCCCAACACTTTCTAGGATGGTTTAATGTTTGATTAGTTAACTTATACGAATTCAAATTGTATGCATTTTATTCTCCTATTCATTTAATTCAATTCACATTTTTTCCTGGCTAATTGATTTATTTTAACCGCGCTCCTTATGAACTATGGTATCCTATTGATAGGAATTAGATAAAATAAGTAGTAGGTACAACAAGAAGAATTCATGAGTTGAATTAGAGTGTTATTAATGTTTAAATGGCTATTGGATGACCCTAATTAAAATATATATCATTGAAAAACCACGATTTTTCTTGCAAACAACAAAGCAGTATATTTAGATTTGACAAAAGTTTTACCATGTCTCTGTTTACGATCATAAATACATACAAATATCTTATAATTTCCACAAACACGTACAAATATATGTATACTAGACATTTTTTTTTATAAGGAAAATTTCATTAAGAATGAAAGAATGGTTATAAGATATACCCTGTACACAAGACAATAAGAATTGCACCAAAATACCATCTAATAATCGAGAACTAAACTAGGATTTGTTCGCCAATCATTAAAAAACCGGTTACTTAAAATGGGATTTTTAGCCGCATACCAACTCCACAGTCTACCTTTAATTTCCTCCAAAATCTTCTCCCATTCGAAATTCTTTTGATTGAAGATTAGATTATTCCTTTCTTTCCAAATGACCCAGACAACACCAATCCACAAACTAATGGCAAGAGTCTTACCTTTCTTCCTACCAAGAAGTTCCGAGTGTGAGGAGAAATGCTTGACAATCTGATTTTGAGGCACCGTTGATATCCCCGAACCAATTATAACAAGCGTACCATATTTTGGACGAAACTTCACATCTTAGAAATAAATGAGCAGCTGTCTCAGGTTCGGTGTTGCAGAGGGGCACCTTACATCACTGTTTTGTGGAAGGATGTTCCTGGACAAGGGATTAGATTTGTTTGGGATTCTATCTTGAAGCAATCTCCAAGCCATCACCAAAGCCTTGATGGGTGGAATTTTAACCCAAACCGAGTTGAGCATGCGTCCACAAGGCCGGGCATCTTGTGGAACAGTGTTGAGGCTGCACAAAAGATCATACGCCTTCTTAGTCTTGAAGATCCCGTCCTTCCGTCGATAAACTCCATTTTCATGAGTCTGCACAATTCTTCTTGATTCGAAACCTGTTAAGGAAGCATTCAAACTCATTAATGGTAAGAATATCACGATCTAGTAAAGCCCTACGCCAATTCATGATCCACTTCCAAGACCCATTAACCCATTCCCCCATCTCACCCACTACCGCCTCCCTCGACGCACTCAAATGAAAAAGTCTAGGGAACATATACTATTAATATAACTAAATCAAACTTAAAACATGTATTATTAAGTATCAGAGCCTCTGACTCAGTCCAGATACTAAGTTTGATTCCTGTGGAAAACACTTCACCCATTTAAAATTGTCCACTCATTGGGTCTTCTCCCCAGAAGGCAAAGATAATTATTCGGCTCACGAGTGAGAGGAAGTGTTGAGGGAAATTAAATAAACGAATTAATTCTGCATCTTTCTATAAATTCGTACTTTTAGATGAGACGAAATTCTTTCATGGTATAATCTAAACGGAATTCTTTCATGGTATCAGAGCCTCTGACAGAGCCCAGATCGGCTTTCACTTATACGATATCATCGAAGATTGAAGTTCATCCACGTGGAACAAAGGATGTAAACAATGATTTTAAACATCAATTTTTATTCATTCAAGGCTAAACAAATTTTTGAATGACAATTGTCAATGCTCTTATAACTTTACAAAATCAGAAAAAAAAAATCACAATAGTTGACTCGTGAGTCGTGCGTGACCAAGTAAACAAAGATCAAGGGGGATATTTTTTTCCAAGTAGTGGCCATTCTTTCTTCAGCGGTTGTTTCACTTCATGCATACTTTTCATGTACTATAATAACATCATCCATTCAGTCTATCTACTCCACGTCATCTTTCATTAAACACCCAATATTTTAAATTCACTTTCACAATAGTTCACCTATTCATATATACTTTTGTGAGTCTTTGTACATTATAAAAAATTTATTAAATAATAATATTTAAAATTTAAAAAAATAATAATCAATGTTTTCATAATCAAACCGGTGATCGAACCGGACAGACCACCGGTCAGCGGTTCAACCGGTCGGACCGGTTAAACCGGCGGTTCAACCGGTCGGACCGGTTAAACCGGCGGTTCAACCGTTTTCTATGTTTAGTTAAAAAAACAAAATAAGTATACACCTACAAAAATTTAAATATATATTTTATAACTTTTCATATCATATTTTATAAATTTTGTCTCACCTCATACATTTATCTCACATCGAAATTGTTAGAGAAAAATGTGAGAGAAATATAGATTTAAAATTTTAAATATTTAATATAAATTAATAATTTAATTTTTTTTTTTTAAAAAAAAAGAAAAAAACGATTTTTTCCGGTTGAACCGGGTTTTGACCGGTTCAACCTGAAATCTGGTTATATAGGTGCTTTTTAACCGTGTTACCGGCCTGTTCCCGGTTCAACCGGTTGAACCGGCCTGTTCAACCCGATTTTGAAAACATTGATAATAATAACAAAAGCTGTCATAATAATTTCTCTCTCATGTCCAATAAAATGACACAATTATTTAAATTATAAACTACATTCATCCATTAATTGGATAAACTCATTGTGGATGCACCATTGTAGATGCTCTAAACATAAATCAAACTTAAAAAAATTTGGATTACTACTTTTCTTCTGCAAAACAGTAAATGGATCATCATCCCCAGTTGCTCCGTGCTGCTCTTTGTATTGCCTCCATTCTCAAACTCTCCCATGGCGTCGACACACTTTCTCCAGGTCAAATTCTTGGTGATGGGGATGTATTAATTTCTCCAAACCAGATATTTGAGCTGGGTTTTTTCTCTCCAAGAAAACGCACCAAATTCTTGGGATTATGGTACAAATCCACGCCAGATATCGTTGTTTGGGTTGCAAATAGAAATAACCCAATCTTGAATTCACAGGGAGTTCTAACGTTATCCCAGAATGGCACTCTGATTCTCACCTCAACGCAAAATACAACCATTTGGTCTTCCAATTCTTCCAAATTGGCATCAAATCCAACTCTCAAGCTCCTGGATTCTGGAAACCTAGTTCTTGTGGACATTTCGTCGAACACCTGGCAGAGCTTCGATTACCCGTGTGACACCAGGCTACCAGGCATGAAAATGGCCGAAAATCTCGACCCTCGATTGGATATACATCTGACGTCATGGAAAAGCTCTGATGATCCGTCTATTGGAGATCTCATTTACAGAATTGAAAACCAGGGAGTGTCGAAAATGAGTATTTTCCGTCGCGGTGAAAAACGATTCAGAACGGGCCCTTGGAACGGGATCTACTTCACCGGGCTTCCTCTCGTACGTGAAACAGCTTTCGGCTTACAAACAGTTTTCAGCAATGGCAGCTTGGTTTCTCTGTCCTACCCTTACAACGATTCAGTTTTCATAAGATCGACACTCAACTATTCGGGCTTCCTTCAACAATACATAATGAATGAACAGAGAGATGGATGGGTTCCTGTATATTCTCTGCCAAGCGATAATTGTGACAATTATGGGCTTTGTGGCCCGAATACTGTCTGCAAATCTTTCAAATCGCCCATATGTGAGTGTTTGAAGGGGTTCGGGCCGAAATCCCCGAAAGATTGGAGTTTATCCACCTGGACCAGAGGATGTGCTCGAATTCTGCCAGTTGATTGCATCAAAGAAGATGGCTTTCTCGAGGTTGAAAGAATGAAATTCCCAGACACATTGAACTATCGAATCGACACTAGTATGAGCAGAAGTGAATGCCGTAAGGAGTGCTTAAACAACTGCAGTTGCTCGGCTTATGCTGCTCCGTACTTGATCAATGAGAGAAATGGGTGTTTGATGTGGTTTGGGGACTTGGTTGATGTCAAGGAGTTTTATGGAGAAGTCAGTACCGCGCCAAGTATCTACGTTCGCGTTCCTATTTCAGAACTAGGTACCTTTTTTAATCTCGTTTAAAAGAATTTCGTGTAGAGTTTGAGCCCTTTATGGCAAGATTGTGTTTATGATCAGTGCACTAAATGTTGAATCTTATTGAAGGTAAGGAGAAAGGGCCTGTGAAGTATGTATATGTAGCAATTGCTGCTTGTCTTGGAATATTTTTTGTAAGCTTAGTGTTCGGATGCATAATTTTGAGGAACAGACGAAACAAACGAGGTTAGGTTATACAGGTTGAATGATATGCTGATTATAATAGAGTTTAAAGGTAATGTAAATTTATTTTGACAGCTTGGAAAAAAGAAAAGGAGGACTTGGAATTACCTTTTTTTGATCTGGCAACAATTGCAGCAGCTACTAATAACTTTTCGGACGAAAATATGATAGGAAAAGGCGGTTTTGGGCCTGTATACAAGGTTAAGTACCATATAAGTAATTAATGTTGATCAAGTGCTTATATTATATATGCAGCTGATATAAAGACTGTTGTGGTTGGGCTTTTGCAGGGGAACCTATCAGATGGGCAAGTAGTTGCGGTGAAAAGAATGTAGAGAACTTCTGGACAAGGCCCTCGAGAGTTCAAAAACGAAGTTGTTTTGATTGCGAAACTCCAACACAGGAACCTCGTCAAAATTTTGGGATGTTGCATTGAAGGAGAGGAAATGATGTTGATATACGAGTACATGCAGAATAAAAGCTTGGACTATTTCGTTTTTGGTATTTGATCTTGAAATCCTTAATTGTCTTTCTTTCACTCATTATGCATATACTTATAAGAAGTTCACTATACACAGATGAGAGTAGAAGTGCAGAATTGAGTTGGACAAAGCGGTTTGATATTATTATGGAGATTGCAAGAGGTCTGCTTTATCTCCATCATGATTCCAGGCTGAAAATTATCCACAGGGACCTTAAAACGAGCAATATCCTGTTAGACGATAAACGCAAAGATTTCAGATTTCGGTTTAGCTAGAATGTTCCAAGGAGATCAAACTACTGCAAGAACAAAAAGAGTCGTCGGAACATAGTAAGTTCCATGCATTACGCGTGTGTTTCGTTTACCGAATTGCATGGAGGGAGTCATGTATAGTATTTAGACCCCATTATGCCTTGTGTCATATAATTTATATGTGATGGGAGCTCGTCTCATGTATACAAGTTTTTGTCAATTGCATAATCTGATGAGCAAAGTTCGGTGTAGTGGTTACATGGCTCCGGAGTATGTTTTTGACGGAAAATTCTCCATCAAGTCCGATGTTTTTAGCATGGGAGTCGTAATCTTAGAGATAGTGAGTGGAAAAAAGAACAGAGGCTTCAAGCATCCTTCTTGTTATCATAACCTTTTGCAACAGGTGAATAGCAAATTATTGCATCTCAATTATCTGTTGATTATTCATTGATGAACAAATTGAGGATTCTGAGAAGTACTTAATAATTAGCTGCATAAACTATTGCAGGCTTGGCTACTCTGGATGGAAAATAGAGATTTGGAACTGATGGATCCGTGTTACAACAACTCATATGTTGAATCCCAAGTAACGAGGTGCATTCAAGTCGGGTTATTATGCGTTCAGAATGTAGCAGACGACAGGCCCCGAAATGCCTTACGTGCTTCTTATGTTAAGCTCTGAGGACTCCGTGTTGCCTCGGCCCAAAAAACCTGGATTTTTCTTGCACAATAGTTCTTCGTCTTCACAGCGGAATGCATCTGGAATTGAGGAGATCAGAAGTTCTTCGATAACCATTAGTGAAGTTGAAGCAAGATAACCATGGAATGTGGTGAGCCATCAATAAATACAATACATAGTTTTGATTATTTTTTATTAATGAATTTATTTTTAAAACAGCAGGGTATCCGGATCCACATTCCACACAAGAAACAGACTCAATGTACTGATCAGTAGTTCCAGTTCTTCAGGGAGGAACGGATCAGTAGGCATCATCACTATGAGTGAAGTACAAGGCAGGTAGTTGTGAATTGTGATATATATAGTATGTGACAATCTCGTCTTTTGTTTTATCAATATTGTCAGTATATAGAGAAAATATCATTTTTAATCCTATAACTTTGGACGATTTCATTTTTATTTCTGTAATTTTTACCTTTTTAATTTTAGTCCCGAATGTGTCAATTTCAGTTCTTTTTGTCGAAAATTTTATCTCGCTGGGATCTCGCCGAAATAAGCATGTGCACCTCATGTGACACATCAAAATTGATCTTTTTTTTTTACATGACAGTCCACTTGTGTATGTCACCGAAAAATTAAAAAAGTTTTATTTTGATAGTATTAAAAAAAATTATTATAAAATGATAATTATAAATTAATTATATAATAATTTTATAGTATAAGACATTCTTATATATTTCATATAATAGAAAAATGCTGACGATGGGGATCCACTTATATAAAACATAAATTTTGACAGTGAAGCTATATAAGGAAATGTTATCATGGAGAATAAATATCAGTTGAAAGAAAAATGATGCTGTACTTTATTTTCATATAAAAATACACCTTTTTTGTTACACGAAATAAAAGAGAAGGTCTTGCATAAGACTGTTTTATATATAAGACATTTTTTTTATTTTTTTATGATCTTTTAAATTTTAATTATAAAAAAAAATAGTATCGCATTCACGTCTCATACATGAGATTTAGCATTTTATTCGAGTGTTTCATTTTGTATTTACTATTTTTAATAGGAGTAAATGATAAATGTAATAAATGACATCACAAACCAATCCCCTATATTACTAATAGGGAGTTTTTCGATGATGATGCCATTAACCCTACATTTACTTCAATTTTATGTTTTCATTCTAGGAGAAGTTTGGTGTATACGCCATTAAAAATAAATCATACACGCTACTAAAAAATAAATCCCATGTGTAATTCTATTTTTTGTATATTATAAACAATCCTCTATCCCCTATATTAATATATCCCTCTATATATTAATAGAGAGTTTTTTTCCATGATGTGTCATTTCCATGTTAATTTAACATATATGTCATTCAACGAGAAATTTGATTACACATGTCATTTTTATGTGTTATTTTTATAAAATGTATAATTCATATTTATTATTTTATGTTTTATTTAACTATATAATATTATTCTTTTTTTTTTGTAATTTTTGTTTGATTTAATTTAAGATAAATAAATATTCATTCTAAATGTATTTTATCCTAGTGAGAATTATATTTAATTATTAATTTCTTATAAATAATTTTATTTTATAATTGCTCTTATGTACGACCTCCATTCCATAAAAGCGTGCACACCTACTTTATTATCGAGTTTTTGTGAGCGAGTTGTTTATTAATATTTCAAATGATAAAGTGATTTTTAAAGAGGGTATTATAGATTCACCTCTCATCTATTACATTCATCTTTAAAAATTATTTTATCATTTCAAATACTAATAAAAACTCTCTCAAAAAAAAACAAAACGAAAAAAAAAGAGCGTTTGCGTTTTTTGGGACGGAGGGAGTATATCTTAACATATTTTATGTGGAAAAAGTATTTTATATTATAATTCATTCACTTTTTTTTTAATTATTACATGTTAATTAATTTATTAGATTTATTTTGTTTTGATTTGTAGGTTTCAACTTCATACTAACATGGATAAATAAAATCTGACATAATAATCTTATCCCAATGTTTAAGAAAATTTACTAATATACACCTTAAAAAATTATTAATTCATATTTAGTGAATTTATGTACATATTTATATTTTTAATTATTAAATATATTATTTATTAAAAATATTGTAATTTTTAATTAGAAAACTGCGTCACGCGGGCACTAAACTAGTACTAATGATTTTTCTTATGTACATGAAATATAAAATGAAATACTAATTGAAATAAATGTTCTTATTAGTTTTTGCAACTCGAATCCCTAGTTTCATTTTGGTATTTCATCGTTTTTAATACATGATAAATGTAATAAATTATATTATAAATCACCATTAATAATATTTGTCACACATGTTAATGATAATAAAATACAAGATGTAACACTAAAGTGTAATAAGCGCTCTTGATTAAGTTTTGCAACAATCATCATTAATGAGATACTATCTAAATCTATCTTGTTGATTTTATGTATACAAACAAATCAATTTTTCATCAATTAGTATATAAAAAATACTATGACACACTATTTATTAATACTTGATGATGCTTATAATCATGGAAAGATAATTAATATTTATTAGGGTATTGATGGGAAAAAGGGCACATTTTTGTTTATATTATCAAAGTGATAAATAATTAATAATATGTTTTGGATAAAATTAATCAAGTAATTAGGAATATTATTTTAAATAAAATAACAGATAATTAAAAATGGAGATAGCATAAAATGATATAGCAAAATGGAATATTTAAACCAAAATAAAATGAAAATATTAAAATTATGCAAATTTGGACGTTAGGACATGTTCCATTAAATTTGACTTTCCCCAAAATAATTCCGGAAATATTCTCAAGAGAACAAGGAAAGACCCAGGGAAATCAAGCATCGTAACGAAATACCCATTTCACCCTCCACACACATGTAAAAATCCTAGTAGAAGTTCAACCATTTCAGGACAAGAACGTAAATTCACTTCCATTCCAAATTCCGCATGAAAAAAAAATCAACGACGCACCCCCAAAAGATCACACATTTCGAGACCAAAAAGCCCCATTAAAATAATCTTCGAGCACTCCGCCCGACTCGCTCGTTCTCATCTTCTCTCTTCACAAACTTGCTCTCGCTCACCTTTTTATTCCATTTTTACAGAATTTCTGCTACTTCGAATGGCGCACCTGATCCGGGCCGGGTTATCGGGTCGCCTATCGAAGTCCGCCGTGGTCGGAGCCGCCCGATCCATGTCGACGGCGTGGTGGCGCCACGTGGAGCCGGCTCCTAAAGATCCGATCCTCGGCGTTACGGAGGCTTTTCTAGCTGATCCCAGTCCTAGCAAAGTCAATGTCGGCGTTGTGAGTTTTCTTTAGCGTGATTTGAAAATGCTCTGTTTTTATTTTGCTAGAGTTTTTTGAAATCTCTTTTCTGTTTTTCTTCTTCTTATTTTTTTATTTAATTTAATGGTGCATCGTTTCCAGCTAGATCAGTGGTTTTGGTGGACTTGTGTTGACTGATGAATGTTGAATTGCCTTTGAATTCATCTTGTTCCCCTGTTTTCCGTTCAATTGTGGAATTTTGCAGATTTTCCCTTTTTTAATATAAAGATGTGTAATTATTTCTTGATTGTTTTTTTACTGATTTTGTGAAAAGGTAGCGTATCATGATGATGATGGATTTGCTTTTGAATTCATCTTGTTCCCCTGTTTTGCGTCCAATTGTGAAATTATGCAGAATTTTCTTTTTATAATATATATAGATGTGTAATTTTTTCTTGTGAATTTTGAAAAATTGAATGTTCTTTACTGTTTTGTTAAAAAGAGGGAGCTTATCGCGATGATAACGGAAAACCGGTGGTGCTGGAGTGCGTCAGAGAAGCCGAGGCGAGAATCGCCGGCAATCTCAACATGTAATGTTTTCTAATCCTTTGTGAATTTGTTTTATCATTTCTCTAATTGTGTGCAATTCAACATTCGCGACAAATTTTTTTGTGATGTTTATCGACTTTTTCGCTGCGAAATTGTTCTTCATATTTAACTAATTGCATCACACATATCCAAATTGATAGTCAAACATATCCTATGGTGTGGGATGGATTGAGATTGTTGATCCTTATCCTTGCAAAAATTTCACATTAAAGTCAAAAGTAGTTGTTAGGTAGTTAATTAAGGTCTAGATATCTTCCTTGTGTGGGGTTTCAATGCATTTTCTTTTCAAGCTGCAACTGTGTAGTGGTCCCATTTATCTAACTTTTAATCCATCCTCATTTCTACTTGCTTTTTTTATTCTCCCTTTTGTGAGGAGCTAGTGGGTGTGGATTCCTGATGGTGATTTTTTCACTGCTTTCAGAAAAATAGAAATGAGATATATGACATATGTGTGAAAAAATATAATAAAATCGACAGTTTTATGTTGTTAGGCGTCACGTCACATATGTTCTTGTGTGGCCACTTTATTCTCTAGTTGGCAACGAGGATGGATTTGCAAATTGCAAGATTAAAAATCATATCAGAAATTTAAGTTAAATTCCGTGAATTGCTTCTACGCCAAACAATCTTTTGCTCACTGTAGAATTAGTGTATAGTTCTTAAATTACCTGTACCAAGTAAATACTAGCATTTACTGTTTATTTTATTTGGAAAAACAATTTGCTCCTTTTTTTTCTATGTCGACAAGAGATGATCCTAATGTTGGTCTAAGTAAGATAACAAAAAATCCATGCAAACAATAAACATTAACATGTTCTGTGTAAGAAATTGCAAAACGATCTTGTTACACTTGGTAATTTAAAGTGACAGTAACCATCATACTTGATTATATAAAGGATTATGTGATCGTGCTCTTGACAAGAACTTCTGTTAACAGTAGTTCACATGAACTCTTTTTTAAATCCAAATATCATTGTTGTGTATATAAAGTGTCACTGTTATATATACGAAGTGTCACTGTTTAAATATTGCTTCAGTGACACTTCATATGCGCAAGAGTGACACTCGAAAAAGAAAGTTCACGTGAAGCCGGGTTCACAAAAGACATACTCCGTGTTCTTATATGCATCTCTATGTTCTCTATTAGTTCACAATTATATATTTCTATTGAAAATAAGACAAGCTTTGTTTGGTTCAGGGAATATCTTCCTATGGGAGGAAGTGTGAATATGGTTGACGAGACACTAAAGCTTGCTTATGGAGAAAATTCTGATTTGATTAAAGATAAGCGAATTGCAGCAGTACAGGCTCTTTCAGGAACTGGTGCATGCAGGCTCTTCGCCGACTTCCAAAAGCGTTTCTCCCCCGATTCTCAGATCTTTATTCCAGTTCCCACCTGGTCCAAGTTAGTATTTCTTCCCCTATTATCCAGTCTGTTTGTTCGTAACTTTTATGTTCGATTTTCATAATTCATTCATGATTTACCATTGACATTTTGCCAGCCATCACAACATCTGGAGAGATGCCGATGTCCCTCAGAGAACATACCATTATTATCATCCAGAATCGAGGGGGTTGGACTTTTCTGCATTGATTGATGACATAAAGGTATGCATCACTTCGATCATCTAGAACTGAGGGGGTCGCTTGATTAAAAAAAAAATCAATGGGAATGAGTATGAGAAATTATGGTGGTTAATGTGAATAAAAGATGATTTCATCATGCTCTGTACGGGGCAATTAGACTCAAAATAAGTTAATTATTACTCTCATTTTGATTAATTACCTCCCCTCCTATAACCATTTCTCCTCGATCATTTCATTATTCATTTCTCCTCAAATCTCATTACCATTGCCATCGAAGAATTTAAACCAAGAGCCCCCGAGTTTTTTGCTTGATTTTAGGTTTATAATGGAATATTATTAGATTCGTCAATGTTTCGTTTTCTCTTTTGTCACAGAATGCACCAAATGGATCTGTTTTTCTGCTTCATGCTTGTGCTCATAATCCAACCGGAGTGGACCCCTACGGAAGAACAGTGGAAGGAGATCTCATATCAATTCAAGGTCCCCTACACATCCTTGTGTTCCAATAGTATGCATATTTATATATATATTTTTTTTTTTTTTTTATTTTAATTCTTGAATACTAATAGTATGGAATTAACATCTTCAGGTTAAAGGGCATTTCGCCTTCTTTGACATGGCATATCAAGGTTTTGAGCGGTGATCCAGAAAGGGATGCAAAATCCATTAGGATTTTCCTTGAGGATGGCCATATGATAGGATGCTCTCAATCATATGCAAAGAATATGGGGCTTTATGGCCAGAGAGTCGGGTTGCCTCAGGTAATTCTCTAACTAGACTAATCCCACCTTCAAAATCCTATAATCAATTACTTTCATCGCTTAATGCCAATTCTTGAGCATGACAATCGGTACTTATATAATTGCTCTTATTTAAATACTTTTGATATTGATTGCAGTGTGGTTTGTGAGGACGAGAAACAAGCTGTGGCAGTGAAAAGTCAGTTGCAGCAACTTCGCAAGACCCATGTACAGTAATCCGCCTGTTCATGGTGCTCTCATCGTTTCCACCATTCTTGGCAATCCGATTTGAAAAAATTATGGCTGGAGGAAGTTCAAGTAAGTTAGTGCCTTATTTTGCAGTAATAATTGCTTTAATGTGGTTATTAATTAACCGAACTTATGAAGGACTTTGATTGAAAATTATTTCTAATCGAACGTACTCTACTCTTTAGTCCAATAAATGCCAAAATGCTCTTTCGATCCATCATCTTAGAATCCGTTCAATGTCTTCTCCAGGGAATGGCTGATCGCATTATAGGGATGAGAACTGCTCTACGAGAAAATATCGAAAAGTTGGGTTCTCCTCTCTCATGGGAACACATAACCAAACAGGTCATTGCAATTTATTTCCCTTTTTTTATTATGTTCAATTTCTTGAAATTTTATCCTTCATATCTAAATATATTTTTCTTGGTAGCAGATTGGCATGTTTTGCTATAGTGGAATGACACCTGAACAAGTAGACCGCCTCACAAAAGAATATCACATTTACATGACTCGTAATGGACGTATCAGGTACCATAATTACTCGATTTAATCTCCATAGTTACTTTCCATTTTTCCATTTACAATGTTTTATTCTAATTTTATCGACCCTAATACAGTATGGCTGGAGTGACTAGTGGTAACGTTGGTTACTTGGCGAACGCTATACATGAGGTTACTAAATCGGGTTAGGGAAACTGCAAAGTTTGTCCTGGAGAGAGCATTTTGTTGATTTTGTAGAATAAATTGAAACATTCATGGATAAAACAATATTGTTTTTCGTGAGTTGTATTTCTGTAATGAGAGGCGCTCGATCAACGATAACATGAGAATGATGCGTTAAACAAGAGATAGAAGAAAATCTATCTAAATTATTACTGAACACAAAATTGGTTCTCCTAATTTTGCAGGAGTAAGTTTTGTTTAATTTCTTGCAGCATGATAGACATTTGAAATGGGGCAGAAGCCGAATTTCGTGCTTTTATCTTTTAAGATATTATTGTGTTGGTTTTTGATTTGTGATATGATATCGTAAATTAATAAAACAAGATATTAAGGAGGTCATGGGTTCAATTGGAGTTTGGAAAAATCAGAAAAATCAAAATATAATTTGTAGGTATGCATGTTGCACTTTTCGATCAATTGTCATTATTACATTATTACAGTATTGTAGAAATGGTACAATTGAACAAAAAGAGTGAAGGATTTTGGGGAAAAAACTCTAAGGTACAAAGTGGGAGAGCAAAAAGCTCTAAGGTACAAATGTAATTTTTTTGTGACTCTTTGGTACAAAGTACAATTTGTTTTGTACCTTAGAGCCACTAAAAATTGCATTTGTACCTTAAAGTCACTGCTTCCTATTTTTTGTACCTTAGAGCCATTAATTCAAGGATTTTTAGCCAAATCAAAATGCATTCAGAAACCGGACGTGTATTTAGGTTCAGTAAGCCCAAATTTTTGAAAATTTTATATTAAGCCATTTGATGTTTATTTTATTTTACCCGTGTCCCTAAATTTTCATATTTTGTTTTGAGAATTTGTAAGCTAAAAATTTGAAAATTCATGGATTAATAAAACAAAACTCCAGTATTGAAGTATTGAACACTGTAAAACAAAATAAACATAAGACGTGGTAAAACAAAATAAATATACGAGGATACAAAACTTTAATAAAGCTTAAGGTTGAAAGATTGTGTCATGAAATGTGAAATTTCTCATAAACTTAAAATTTGGGGAAAATAAACACCACATAATACACTAGGCTGTTTAAGAGCAACTGCTTGGATTGACATAAACAACACAAGGGTCATAAATGATCCCTACATATCATAATCTTTTCAACCAAAATAGATGTACAAAAGAGATTAAACCTGTTTAGCTACAACGAACAAAGCTCTGTGATGCATCCATCATTGGAGACGTCAAAGCCACTAACTTGGGTCGAAACACCTGACAACATTGATCAGAGAAACGCCTAACATTATTCAATATTGGCATCCCATTGGATCTTGATCATGTCCCAGCAGGAGATGGAATGGGGAAACTCAGACCAGCTTGTCGTCGAATATGCTCTGGTATCAACTTGTTCATCAACTCAGGAGACGATCCTGAAAACTGTCATTGGGAGAAGAATCGCTTGTTAGATAAGCATAAAGTTGTAATGACATTGAGAGAGAGAGAGAGAGAGACAGGTTGTGAAACCTACTTCCTGCTTAAAGTTAAAGAGTGGAGGGAAAGGACGGCCATTAGGGAGGCGGGCGTTGGGCTCCCGAAGCTCATCAAAGAAAGGATGGGCACATGCTTCCAGCTGCATACATGGAGATATAAAGTTCATGAATACAGAGAGGATACTTACCAATTATTACATATAAAAAAAATCTACAATCAAATTGCAGAAGATTGGTATTACCATGAGGGAAGTAATCATGGCAAAAACTTTTATGCAACTGTGAAATTTTGACTCAATATTGACCAAAGCTTTACTCATTCACAAAAAAAAAAAAAAAAAAAAAAAAAAACTGAAATATGTAATGAGAAGTATTATTTCATATGAAGAAAAATATTAGTTTATACAAAAGAAAAGTATCAGTTTGTAGGTTGAACAGTATTAGTATATTTTCATTACACAGCTAATACTTTTCATCATATGCGCTGATACTTCTCTTCAGATGAACTAATACTTTTCGATTGTTTTTTTATATGATTCGCAAAAAATTATAAAAGAAAAGCTTGTTTGAATTTTTTTAGTCAAAATTTGCACTAGTTGCATCGAGTGTTACTCAAGTATCATAAGGTAAGTAAAATCACGACAGCTAATACAAATCAAACATACCATGATTGCAAACGAAGATCACAGTAGTATTGGAGTAGCCGTGAAGCAAGATCAATGGCCTCAGGAGGCATCCGCTTATGAAAAATCTGACAAAGAAATGGCAATCAAGAATATTTGTATAAGCAACAAAAGGAAAAGAGAAAGTCTCTTGTGTACCAGGTGCACCGTGCAACTCAAGTGCATATTTAAAACAAGCAGTTGTTTTCACTGAAACATACAGTTTGTTTTCACTTGCATGTCTCGGTGATAAGAACTGCATGTTTCAAAAAATACATTTGAGTTGCACGGTGCACCTAGTGCATACAAGATTTTGCCATAGGAAAATATGGCAACACAATCATACCTTGTGCCAAGGATGGGCTTTTATTTGGGGAAATCTGAAATCAGTATAATTTGGATTCATGCATCGAATTTCTTCTCTAGTAGGAGTACCAAGAACCACGAGGGAAAGTCAAATGATTAATAAAGTTACAGAGCTATGGTATTACTCTTTTTCTGATCCATCAAATGTAATATGCAAGTAAACCAAACCTTGATAATCTCCACAAGTTGATCAACTGCATTTTCTCCTGGAAATAGAGGCTGAATAAAACAAAACCATGTTTAGCATAAAGAGAATATATATAAACACTTATAATGCATCAGAAATCAGAAACAAGTGACACAAACCTGGTTTAAAAGAAGCTCAGCAAGGACACAACCAGCTGACCAGATATCAATTGATGTTGTATATTCAGTCGCACCAAAAATCAATTCGGGGCCCGATAATAACGAGAGCAAATGTACGATATATTGGCTTCACCCTTAACCTGATATTAATAAATTTACAGGGTAAGAAAATAAACTTCATTGCCATAAATAACATTATTAAACTACAATGAAACTAAAATTTACAGTAATAGTGGTGCCATATGGCTGTACGAAATAAAATAATCAAATGTCTTACAAGGACTTTAGCGCTTCCAAAATCACAAATCTTGACCTGGTGGGTCAGAGGATCAACCTGCAAATATAGCGCACAGTATCACTTCGAATATTCCATAACAAGAATTCAAGTGTCTAATTGATTTAGGAGCAAAAGACCAGACTAATAAATTATAGTTTTGATGAAACCCCTTACCAATATATTTTGTGGTTTTATATCCCTATGGCACACCCCAGCAACTGAATGCATATATGCTAGCCCCCTAAATAACTGAAACAGATGTACAACTTTGTTTAAGTTTGATATTTCAACTACAAAAAGCTTCTTTGAGACAAGATAAATGAGATATATCAGAACCTGATAGGTATACAGTTTGACATAGATGAGTGGCATCCTTTGATTCGAATTAGTGTAATGTTTAAGGACCTTGTACATAGTCTCGGGGACATAATCCATAACCAAATTAAGGAAAAGCTCATCTCTAGTTGTTGTAGAAAAGAAACAGTGCTTAAGAGAAATCACGTTCGAATGATCCATCAGCCGCATTAACTGCAACTCACGATTTTTATACCGCTTATCCTGCAGAACTTTCTTTATGGCAACTGATTCTCCAGTTTCCAAACATTTTGCCTGCAGAAAAGCAGCCATAATCAATTAGTTTTAAAGCAACAGGATAAAAGATAACCGCATTCTGCAGAAAAGCTGCCATAATCAATTAATTTTAAGCAAAACGACAAAAGATAACCGCAATTGCTCAAATCAGCAAAGACATACCTGAAAAACTATTCCAAATGATCCATTACCCACAACACGCTCTGCCATGTAACTTATAGTCTGCATAAAGCGACAAAAATAAGCTGTTAGCTCCCTTGAAGACATTGCGACAAAAGAATTAATTTCCCACATATACCATAAAAATAGTAACTAATATCTAGTGAAAGGAACAAAGAGATCAATAATTATAAGACACAAAAGATTTTATAACATTTGACGCTGTAGACTTGTAGTAAATGAAATCTAAAAAAATGGAATCCAGCCCCTACCCGTTTGGGCTCTCCGCTTTTTCCCACCAATTGTTGTGGAAATGATATGGCCCGTGGTGGATCATTACCCTCCACCATTGGTCCTGCCATCTCCTGCAATACAGACAAAGTCCAAGTGTCAGTGCTACACTAAGAATAATTTCTAACAGCAATAACCAAATGGGTAATTCTACATGGCAAGATTAGCGCCTCCCTAACCAAATTAGCATATAAAACTTCAAATTATTGCCTTATAAGTAAAAAGTATCAATTGAAGCATCATAAGGTGCTCAAGGAAAAGGGAAATAAGGAAATGAAAGCAGACAAGGACCCAATGAAATATGCTATTCTTAGAACCATAAAAAGCATTGCCTGCTACCAACTATAGCTTTGAAGAAAGCATCACATGCCAGGAGACTTGAGAAGGAAAAGAAGCAGGCTGCTGGTATTACAAGGAGAATAAGCCGTCAACAGCTCTAACAAGCAAGCCCCAATTTAACATATTGATTCATACGCCTTTGAAGAAAAGCAACTAAAAGTTACCCCAAAGTAAGTACCAAGTTTGAGAGAATAAGGCAATAACTTCAGTTACAAAAGATCTTTTATTAATAAAACAGAATAAAGAGACCATCTATAGTTCACAACTATATCGATCATTTAGCACACGATTATGTGTATATACATAGGCATAAAGTGGCAAAAACAATTCAGTGAATCCGAAAGACAAAAAGGAAACAATTATTTTACCTACCACAAAGCAGATACTCTCAACTCAAAATTTACAAATTTCTCCCCAGAAAATATGCAGTTACATAAATAAACACAAAAATTAGGTTAATAACAAAAATAAAAAGATTAGACACAGACATTCGATCTCTATTCAATAATTTCAGCTCAGGCCATCAAATTAGGCAGAAAATCTATGAAATTTGAAAACGAACAAACTTCAGATCGCCGAAGACACACTTTCTTCGATCCTCTAAGAAGCAAAAAATCAAGAGCAAGTCGAGCTAGTGAACTAGATCGAGCTCAAACAGAAAACAAGTAGGTTTTCACAAATCAACACACACAACACCTAGAAAGCAACAAAATGGCGGAAAAAGGAAGAAGCAGAGCTGCGGGAGAGGCTAAATACCTTGTCGGTCTCCATTTTAGTGTTGGCGGCGGGTTCGAGCTTCACGGCGGGGGGAAGCGGTGGAGCTTGGTCAATAACATTATGATGATGATAATGATTTTGGTTATGGTCGGATGCTGGATTATGGTGAGGCCCCAGCGGCAACGACGCCATGTGAGTTTCTTCCCTCTTTCTTCTCTCTTTCACTTTCTTCCTTTTTTTTAATGCTCACAAAATGATTCCTTTTTTATTTTCTCTCTCTATGTATATATTAATAAATTATTTATTTCGTAATATCATGTAAAATTATCTATCAAATTAATATCTATTCTCAGATGTATCGATTGATCTGTAGTATATTTTATAATTTATTTTTTAATATATGAAGTAATTTATTACATTAAAATATATAATTTATTTAAGACTAAAATGTGTAATTTATTTAATGAACACAAATTTAAGTATTTTAATATAAACAAATTGTATATTTTAAAAATCTTTTTTTTTCAAATTAATATACAACAAGCTCTAAATCTATAAAAATGATTCCCTTTTGAGTAATTTTCTGTTAAAAATTTATTAATAATATGAAATTACAAATTAATATTATTATGCTTATTAATTGATATAATTATATTTATAAATTAAAATTATGATATTAAATACTATTAATATTATTTTATAAAAATAATAATATTAATTTTATTATGAACAAATTTCACTTTAATTTTTGTGTTTTCTTTTATTCACCAATTAAATATTTATAAATTATTTATTTTACGTAGAATCGTGTAAAATTACGGGAGAAGTGAATTAAATTTAAAAAAAGTACTAGTACAATACTAGCACTAGATACTAGATAGTATTCAATTTTTACGTCTTTTATATAACACTTCACGATTTGAATGGGTTTGAACTTTGAAAATTGAAACTACCAATTAAACGCAAATGACGTCATAAATCAATGCACATAGACTACTGAACCATTGAAAATGTAACTACAATTAGTTTGAGAAACCAGAATTTATTATAATACATATATGATTAAATTGTAAAACTTGTCAATGATAAACAATTCCAAATAGGATTACATTTGATTTGCCTTAATTTAATTGGCCTACACCTCAAAATGCTGGAGATGGTCTTAAAGAAAACGATATGACGTTGCTTTTATTATTTTTGACCTTTGTTAATTCGTAATACGTCTGGCCGTGATTATGACTGTTAATATAAGGTTATTATACATCAATTTTATTTCAATAAAAATAAATAAAAGTTAATCTAAGTGTAATAATTTTATTTCACGACCTCCATCAAAATAAACGGTTAAAGAATTCTTTTATTTCCCTTAAAACTCCTGTTTAAAAAGTGTACGCAGCTTTACTTAATTCTGATTAATTCATAATTATTTTTCATTGAGTGGTTTATGTACTCTCCTAAAGTATTAAGATAAAGCAATTTCCAACAAATAAATATTGCTAGTAACAAAAATTAATATAAATATTATTTAGCGGACCATTAGAATAAAACTGAAAAATTCTATCAATTTTTATGAACTGGCGGAATATAATTTACAATGTAAAAGTAATTATCAAAACTTATCAAAATTTAAAAAGTCTATAACTTAATTTCTTTTAAGTGATGTTTTCAAAAAAAAATAAAAAATTGCTAATACTTGTGCAGTGCAATGCATATATTGAATAATTTAAATTTTATTGAGTATTTATATTAGGGGGATTGGAGTAATAAAAATTTTAATTAAATTTATTTTGTTGCTCTACTTAATTTTGGATGGTATTTACTATTTCACAAACTGTTCTATAAGAAATTGTTTACAGAATGAACCTAATATTATCACACTTATAATTTATAAATTGATACTACTGTTTTTAAAAATTGATACCAAATTATCAATAACATTTAATATTATAATTTATAAATATAATAATTTCAATTGATAAATATAATAATATTTATTTTATATTATAAATAAATTTTATCAAATACTTACTCTTATTATTGTGGAATTATTATAATTAGCAAAAGTATAGGACCCGTTGTTGTACTTATAATGTACGAGTGACATATGCATACAAATAGAGACATACTAATAACAAGACGACAAAAAGTGGGGGAGGGCTACGCGATTAATGGGGAGAGTAAGACCACGCGCGGTCCACTCCATGTGCCATGTGGACTCGATTATTATTTTATTTAAAAAAACGTTACTGTTGGTCCAGACCAGACACATTCACACATGGCCGCCAATATTTTGGCTGTCTGCAAATTTTGCTTCCAATAATGTGCCATTTAAAAAAGTTATTTATTTATTTGCATGATGATATTTAATAAAATAATTTTATAATTTTACCATGCCATGATAATGGATAAAGTTCCACATTGAGTGAATCCTTGATTCATTGTCTTGTCTCTCATTATTACTCGAATTATTATTAGCTTATGATTCATAAGTTAAAATATTTTATAATAGCAATAGAATTAAACAAAATTTGTTTTGAACTTGAGTTTACCGTGAATTCGATTTTTTTTAAAGAGTGAACTCATTTTTTTTAATATCAATATTGTGTATAAAAATTATCACTGTTATGCATAAAAATTATTATTGTTATATATAAAAACTCTTACTATTTAAAAGAATTTTTATATTTTTAAACAAACAAATTTATTGTATATAATAGTGACATTTTTCACACATAACATTTATAGAGTTCGTGTATAAATCTTGTTGATAGGTGTGTAACTCATAAAATTATTTTCAAACTGAAAAACAAAAACAAGATTTACCCAATAAACATGACTGTATGTTCCCAAACATGAAAGTCTAATCATGTTAGTATTTTTCTGAAAAGTCAATGTTTACCTGATTCAAAATTCTTTCCTAAAATAGTAGATTGTCACTTCTTAATCATCAAGCAAACCATGTCATTATATCAGTTTTTTTTTTAATGAAGTAATTGACTGTTCTATTTACTTATTCTTAACACATTTCACATATACAGTGGGGGAACTACATGGGGTTCAAAAGTAGCATTAAGCCCCTGCACAAAATTTATATATTTATATGGTGCATTTGATATTGTAAAACTAATGTTGCAAAAATTAATAGCATTTGATCTATGTTTTAAATTTTGGGCTCATCTTGTGTCACAAATTTTCTCATAATGTAATAATTGAGAATATTAAGGCGTATTCTTCATATCTTAAATAATTTAATCTTTTTTATTGATTATAAAATTATTTTAATTTATTTGATTACCAGTGTTCTAGACCGTAAAATTCCTGATTTTTGTCTGAAAGAGATGAATCGTTTTATTTAATTGCTTTGAATTTATTTAACATATCATACTAGAAGAAGGCTCAAATGTGCCCCTAGAGATTGTAGCTAAAGAAATTTTCCGAAAGTGATCCAAAAGCAATAGCCCATGGGCTCACAGCAAAAAGCCCAATTAATTATGTACTAGTAAAGTGAAAGCCGAATATATGATTTTTAAAATCATTTCGGTATGTTCAATCTACTAGCAAAGGTACATTAGCATTCGAGTTGATTCTGAATTGTAGATATGATCATATGATGCACAAACTAAAAGAAGACCTACTTGAATTGTTTTACGATTAAATTTATTTAAAAAGCATTAAATTAAGGACATTTTGCCCACCAAAACAGAAAAAATGATTTAAATTCGTATTTCAGAATTTAGGATCAGCCAATATGATACTATTATGTCACACTCTATGATAACAAGAAAGGAGCGTAAAAGCAAAATTCCGGTGAAACAAACTACGTTACATTCGGTCCCACATCAAAATATGATCCTCTCTAAATTACAACATTAGTATGTCACATTTACTAATAAAAAATGATTTTTATTTGATTCCTTGAATGCAACAAAATAGTTTAAAGAAACAAGCATATCACCTTAACCTTGGAAGTATTCAACTTATAATCAGCCCTATAAATCTGCATTACGGACATGGCAAGCAAGCAATTATATAGTAAGTTCACAGTCCCAGAAAAAAAAAACAGAACAAAAATAATAGGTACAACAAAAGATTGAGTTAAATAGGATCCTATGTTGATCTAGTTTCTCGCATTTTGTTGACGTGGTCTGCAGCCATTGATAAGGACAGTATTGTAATAGGGAATGAACGGCCCATCTGCACGTTTCGGAAGGTATCCGTTAGGTTGAAATGAGCAGCAGTTTCGAATGTGCAAAAATATAAAGTATTCAAGCATAAGCTATGATAAGCATTGGCAAGTAACAACAGTCGTGTCGAGATTTTGTAGATCTAAAGCACTTTAATACAGCTTAACTCATGCGTAGCAAGAAGAACACCAAATGGGCTTACCGTGCTGGAAATGTGGAAGGAGTCGATATAACCAGCGAATTTGGAACCTGAAGATGATGACATTTGATTTAGAGCTAAGGAGAATTAATAATAAGCATTTTTTTAAAAATTGCCTGATGTATGTTCTCATAAGTTTACAGTCAGTTACTCAATATAGTCGCATGATACAAGAGTGTAGAATTCACAGAAAATTACTTATTTGAGCAGTGAAGCAAGCTACAAATTGATGTGGAAATGAAATTTTAATCGTAATAAGCTAGAACCTTGAAGCCATTTGTTTTGAGAAAAAGGTGCAAGTGTAGAATTGAATCCCGAAGAACCTCTTGCCCTAAAGTCTAATCCCTTATCATCCAGAGCACGAGTAAAATACTTTTTGGTTTCATAACTTGTCTATTGTCCAACTTTGGTCCCAAAAATGTTCAAACTTTTTATATTTAGTCCCAATTTTAAAAAATTGTCCAATTTTGGGCCCAAAATCGCCGGAAAATTGAAAGTGGTGTGGTTTTATGTTACATGGACAGTGGACAAGTTAAGGGGACAATATTGGACGTTCGCATCATGACATAAGAACTTTAAGCCCACTATTTACCCCAAAACATACAGTAATTATTTAATTATATTTAAAAGAGGCAAGAAAAGTAATATCAAATGCGCAGATGAGATCCACTTACTCTTTTTCAAACCAGCAGGTTTTGCAAGCAAAAGAGCATTTACAAAAGTACCGACATTCTCTCTCAAATTGTCCTCTGGAAAACTAAGCTGCAAAATGATAGTTATAAATAATAATAGTTAGATTTCCAACATGTAATTGGTGTATCAGAAAAAATGTCGTAGAGACGATCATACCTTCCCCAGTCCCACATGTACAATTGCAGTTTTATCTTTCTTGAAATTAATACTTTCTACCTTTGCCTCTTTGACAGCTTTAGATATTTCATTGGTCAATGTACCATTCTGCATTTAAGATGTAAGATGCTTGTGAGATATATTTGCCACCGAAAACTGTAAAATGAATATATGCTAATCAAACTTACCCTGGCATGCGGCATTAATTGTTTCAATTTTTGTGCTATCTGAATAAAAATAATAATAAGTTAAAAGAGTAGGATAGAGATAAGCTAACATTGTATTTTGATAATTTGATATCTAAACCTTTTTCACGAGATCCATCATGGATGGAGTAGCAATGCACTTGTCAAAATCTACTTTGACTTCACCTGCATGTTATTAAGATCAATCTATTTAGCAAACTTATAATGCAATATGCCAAATTATAGAAATCTCTCCTTGTAGAATTGTTGGCTCAGCAAATGACTTATGTTTTGTGTGAGCTTTAAGGAAAATGATATTTAGCCCTGCAAAAATTAACCCTATTTTGGTTTCAGTTATGTCGACTTTCACATGTTGGAAATAGTCCTGTAACTTTCGATTTTTCGATATTTTGGTCCTGTAACCGGCTGTAGGAGGTGAAATATTCAGTTGACCAATCAGACTCTGCCACGTCAGCATCAACCGGATATTTCTCCTTCTACAGCCAGTTACCGGACTAAAATGTTAAAACTTGAAAGTTACATGACTATTTTCAATTCGAGAAAGTCGACGGGACTTGAACCAAAATAAGGATAACTTACGAGATTAATAAAACTATATTCCCCGACTGTTTACACATCTTAACATGATATCATCAATATCATAAATTTAATTAATGCAGACTGTTGTATGTTTATTGTATTCATTCCAATATAAAACCAAAAATGAAGCTATTTATCAGTAAAGCGAACAAGGACAGTGGTTCATCACCGCTCCGGATGCTTGCCACCAGGTCGGAGCCACCAACAATATCAGCTCCAGCTTCTCGGGCTTCATCTGCAGCTGCTCATTTTCCGAAGACACACACCGATATGTCTGAAAAAAAATTCAAATAAAAGTGCATGAAAATTGTAGGAGAAAGAACATGGTTAATGAACTTGTAATTATATTTAACCAACTACTGTACCTTGCCAAAACCATGTGGTAGGCGCATGGAAGCCTTCAGTTTCTGCATTTCAGAAAGAGAATAGAGAGTTCAAAGATAAATTCTTATCAAGTATCATTTCACTAACAGGCGCGACAATGTGTTCATTTCAAGATTTAGTTATAATGTTTCAAATCTAAAACTTTCTTGACATTTAACTTTGATAGAATAAGATAAAAACAGATAGGTAACTGTCAGTAATTGCAAAAAAGTAAAATAGCTACAGAAAGAGAAAACCACATACCAGATCTGTTCGACGCAATTCGAGTCATCTTTACGTCGCTTCTAAAGTTTCATCAAAAGTTTTCCTGCCATTAGCCTGTATGATTGCTAATAAGATACCAAACGAAATCAGAATTAGCATCAAGACAAGGAAAAAAAGTATTGTACCAGACCATTTTAAGCATCGTATATAATGAAAATGTTATAAGTGAACAAGCATTTTGATGAACACAAGGCATTATAATGTTCAACAGTTACAATAAACAAAAAAATATAGAACAAGAAATTTATTTCACATTATCGACGCTCGCTTAAAAATGAAACCAAATATGTGGCTGATACAATGTCGAACGTTATGATGTTTCCCTAAACCATGGAGGAAACAAGTAGTTCCCTAAACTATGGAGGATCCAACAGAGTATACATTAACCTCTATAATCTATCACCGTGTTCTTAAATGAATGTACGACCAAATAATTACAAGCAGATATGCAGGATCTCTGTAACTCCAATCCTTGTCTGATGAACTAAAGAGTCTAAAATATTCAAAGCAGATATGCAGGATCTTTGTAACTTCAATCCTTTCTCTGAACTAAAGAGTCTAAATGCTGAAAAAACTAAGCCTGCATATCTATATACCTTGTTCAATATTGAAAGATGCAATATCAATTCCTCAACAAATCAACAATGCAGTATATATTAAACCACAAGCAGATATGCAGAATATTTGCAAGTTTCCCTTCCTCTGAAACAAATAGTCTAAATGCTAAAAACGAAGCCTTCATTCTATCAACCTTGTTCTATATTGAAAGACAACAATCCAATATCAATTCCTCAACAAATAAAGAGAAGAAATAGAGGCAACAGAACAATCGAATAAACCGACCTTCACAAGCCGAATGGCCTCCTTGAGATCATAAACCACCTTCTCTTTCTTCTTACTGTTTTCATCACTACCTTCTTCCACCTTAATCGGCTTTGGGAATGGCAAAGTCTCTTCCTCCTCCTCCACTCTCACATATCTCAACCTCCCCATCCTCATATCCCTCTGCATTCTCCTCCTCTCCCTCCAACTCCTCATCCATACTTCCTTCTCCAAATCCTCCGCCGCATTTGCTCGGTCCTCCGGCAACGGCGCAACACGGCTCGTGTAAGAAACTGGCGTCACCGCGGGCGCGTCCTTAATGTAACGCATTTCATCCCGCGTCCACGACCTGGCTTCAGGATTCGCGTGATTTGAGGCATCCTGCGACGAGGTTTCTCTACCAGGTGGATAATCGCGATCGGTTTCTTCGGGTGGTGGAGGTTTAGGTTTAGCCGCATAGGATACGGGTTGGATTGGAATTGCAATTGGTCTCCGGAAATTTTGATTCGGTTCGGGGCTAGATTCGGGAGTTGGAGACGGTTGCGGCTCGGTGGAGAAGTGGCGGCGGATGATAGAAACGAGGTGGCGCGATGGTGGCGGATTGGAGAAGCAGCGGTGGCCGTTCTGAGAGAGCAAGCGCTTGAGGGCCGCCATTTTGGGTGCGGAGGTTTTTACTTGAAGCCCAGTCACTGAGAAAGAGGAATGGGGTTTTTTAGAGTGAAGGGTTTTTGTATTCCCCATTTACATAATTATATTATTTTTCTTAAAATTCCTCAAATATTGTTCTTAATGGAATCATTATTCCTTAATATTCAGATATACTATAATAATATTATTATACGCACAACCTAATTTATTTAGTTGGTCTTTAAAAAATGGTTAGGTCTTGTATGCACTTTGGGGTTAGATCTTACAAGATTCATGGTCGTTTTTTAAGCGTGCAACTTGTTATCTTTGAAAAGTCACGATTTATTTTACGTAAAAGTGCAACTGTTAATATGAGAAATATAGTTGCATTCATTTGAAATAATTGCACGTTTTATTTTGTATAGTAAGACGCTTCTAAATCTTACTATGAAATAAGATTGAATCTTGTCAGACTCACTCTTCAAAAAAATATAGTTTGTTAATTTATAGCTTCTTCATTAAAAAAATGTTTTGTTATATATATGACATTAAATGAATTTTCTCTTTATATACACCACGTTAAACTAGTCCATTATCACGTTTGAATAGGAATGAAAATTAAATTATTTAATATAAATTTAAAAAATTTCGATAAAAATAGCTTGAAGTCTTGAACTAATCCAATAAAAATATCAACAAATTCAAACATATAAAGCTCAGCTCGAGCTTGATAATTACATTGCTTGATTTTGTAAAGAGTAACATTCCTATGAATCTGATTTATACATAAACTTTATCACTTTAAGCACAAAAACTACCACTGTCGTGCATAAAAATTATCGTCGTTTACGTTTAAAAAATAAAGCATTTTGTAAATGATGACAGCAGGCAGTAATAGTTTTTGTGTTTAACAGTCATATTAAAAAATAGAGTTTATCGTGACCTCGGATTCACACAAATTTTTGTCTTCTACGAAACAATTTCAAGTAACTTCATTGAGTATGCAAACAATTTCATGTGTTTTCACTTTTAAATATGAAATCTAAGAAACTCTAATCTCAAGTACATCTTAAGCTGTAGTAAAGATCAAGCAGCCAACTTTGTGAATTTGGCAACAAAAAGGCCACTGGTTGATGATGTATGAGGATCAAATCGTAGTGTGTTTGCTATTCTTGCTTCTCTACAAGGCCACTTCTTTGCACCTTCTATCTCCACCAACTCTGCAAAATAAAAACAACGCCATTCGTGCAAACAGTGATCGATTGATCAGCTTATGCACGCCGATTTTCCAAATAAACCATAATGGGGAAATAAAATTAAGACGATGGTAGATAAAAGCACACCTGCGGATGTATATTGTGAAAGGAACTGCCTTACAACATCTTCATTCTGAGCAACAGTCAAACTATATGAACACAAGTACGATGGTTAAGAGAATTTCAAATGAAAGAATGAAGAAAAGAAAAGGACAAGGCGAAGGAAGTTTCAGGCAATTGTACAAGTAGGCCTACCTGCAGGTGCTGTAGACAAGAAATCCTCCAACTTTGAGTAATCTGAACCCGTTACTCAGCAGTTTTAACTGCAGGAAAACAAAAATGAGCAAAGAGGCAAAAAGGTTTTTAGCGATTTAAATGTATGACGACATAGAATTTAGCCACATTTTGAAGAAAGATTTGTAATAGTCAAAATGATACGTGAAGCTCGAGACTGTGGATTTCCCGAGCTTCATATGCTTCATATAGATCACTTTTTCGTACCCTTTATCTCACATCATATGTAATGAAGGGCATCTTAGTTTTCTATGTGTAATAATAATATTTTTGTATATAGGTGTCTATATTCCATGATTTTGTAACAAAAGGGGTCAAGTACCCACAATATTTGGGAAAAAGACTTTAACACTTGTTAATGAATGGAGTATAGGAAGCTAGTGTTTGACAGAAGGAGAGGAACAGTGAATACTACTCGGGCTTTTTATTGGATTTTTTCAGTTGGAATACAATGATAAACATAAGTTGGTGATAAATGTTTATAACAACAAAACACCAAAATAATGTCAGTGTAGTGAGGCAAACTATTACAGAAAAGTGACAGAAATCACAACTAATCTTCAAGATCATAGGCAAACAAGTGCGAAATATTGATATCCACTGTTTCTGTCACTAAAACTGTACCAAATACTAAGAACAAGAACCAAAAGTGACCTGAAGTAAAATTATGACCTATGAGAAAATAATATGGCAAGTAAAAGCGGACGTACACCTGAAGAACAGTCAAGTCATCAGTCCTGTCAGCATCCAGCACACGGCGTGAAAGTGTTTTCCAGCCCCATTGTTCAAACTTCTGGATGTGTTTAATTGAACCATCATGTGTGCATTCTGCATCCACAAGGACCTGAAGTGAATTCCAAGAACATGGTACCCTTTTAGCAGAAAGAGGCAGAATTAAACCAGGAAAAAGACGATAAAGACAAGATAATTGATACATTGTGTGATTTACCTTGTCATAGCCAAATTGTGAAAGATCAAGGTCGTTTACGTTTCGAAACAAATCACGTTTACTCGAACCAACCACCCCAGAATGTTGACCATAGAATAAAAGTTCGGGTTCTTGAATTTGTGAGCAAATGTTAGAAGCAATATCTTTCCTAGCTTTAGCCATCCCTCTTTTCGTTCTTTCCATGGTCTCCTAGGTGACCCTCATTGTATATCACGGGATTTTCTTCTTCTTCGGCATTGCCTGTACAGCAACGATATTGCATCATGTTAGGGGCATATGATACATAGAGAAAGAACTAAACTTTTCAAGACAATATAAAAATGGATGTGCAAATTTCCATTTTTGTTACATGATTTATAGTTTGTTTCAACCCTTGATGGAGTAAGGGAGAATGATGTTCCATCCGCAACAAAAAGACGACAACGGTCACCAAGATTATATTTCTGCACCACTGTTCTAGATGCTGCTAACCGATGACGAGCAACATCGACACCAGTCACGGAACCTGAACTACCAAGAAGGTCCAATATCATACAGAGTTTAGCACCTGCATAACAGATAAATTGAAGAGGGCTAAATATTTAATTGTATGATGAAAATAATATCAAGAACTTATTTATATAGATAAATAGATACAAATGCATATTCACAATACACATTGCAATATGAAAGAAGCACAAACCAGGAGCAGCACATAGGTCAAGGACATGATCACCAGAAGTAATATCCAAAGCTAAAACAGCAGCTCCTGAAGCTGCATCTATGCCATATATCTACAAGATGACACAAATGTTAAGTAACAAAAATGCAAACTCCTTTTCTGTGTTCATTTTTAAAAAGAACACATATCATGGATAATACTTTAAAATATTGGACGCAAGAAGAAGAAGGTGAAACAAACATAAATAAATGCCACAGAAAAACAAAAAAACTAACATTAACTAGAACTATAACTATAAAACATCGATTCTATATCTTCGGATCACCAATTCATAGCAAGGATAACACCAAGTAAAGTAGTTTCTCTAATCTAATCTCAAATTTTCACCTTTCCATCTTGGTACGCCT